>OU565297.1:20024536-20594317 GCA_913789915.3 Sphecodes monilicornis | reverse complement strand
AAAAACCGACAAGAAACTCGACCAAGAACCGCTTCGCAGCCGTGATGACCGTATCGCGGCGAAGTTTAACCCCACAATACTATCCCCACGACAGAACTAGGTCTAGAATCGTCAATATAACAACACTCAATCAAGAGTCCATTATATTATTACGTACAGACAATTCCTTCTGCGAGTATTTCGGTCAAAATTTTCGAATCTCTTCCTGAGAACGGAGAACGCCCTATTCCACCCCTTTGCTTGTAGAAACGATGCATATGCTCCAGATGAATGCAGCCAGCACGAAGCATAATTCAGTACAGGGAAAGTTCATAGGATTTTTTAATATAGAAATTTCGAGAACATATTCAAGATCCTCTAATATGGAAATCTTGAGAGTGTCCCCACTTAGACTTCAAAGTATATAAACCCACGAAATGTAACCCTCGCGGGCAGTGCTTAAAATACAAACGGGATATGCACGTTGTTACGCCGAATCTCGTTTTCGAGCTGGTTGTATTTATTGAGATCGGGCCAAGTCATTCTTTTGGATAGTGTAACCTTATACCCGCGAGTGCGCTATTAATCTATCTTGGAATAACTATTGAACTTCTCCGTGTTCCCCGCCACACCAGTGCGTCATCGAACAGGCAGTAGTACTTACGACAGTAACAGTTGTAACAGAGCCAATTTCCTGTAAGTCTAATAGTTTAGTTCAAGGTAATTTTGAGTAACAATTGATTTTAGGCCACCATCCAGAGCCAATAATTCTCAGTTGACCGCTCCTACATAATACAATCTTACCGCCTGGATTGTATCAATTAATATATAATATTAAAATCTCGTATTAGGAACCCAAAACCGTATTCCAATCTATACGGCTCCCTGATATCGCATCGGGTTTGCCTACGTGTCTTACCAGATACGCGAGTTACCAGTCATGGATTCTTTATTCAAACACTTTATACACTCCAACCGAGTACATTCTTTGCGTGAGGTATCTTTGCCAAGGTATCGGCCTTGGCAGCCCCGTCTTTACCGGGGGACCCCTTTCGGAGATCCTTTTGGATCAACGACCAAGATTGGCTTCGGATCCTGTAGAGGAACGATCTCGGTAATTCAGTCTCTGATTTTAGGCTGACGACGGTCTCATACGGAACTGCGCCGGCTCCTTACCTCGCACACCGGGTGTTGAAACAGCTAGCCAGCGACGAGGAGCATATCGGTTCCCTTTAGGTGCACGGACTATCAGGACTAATGCCTACGTAGGCGATATACTGGCCGGAGCCAACCTCCGCTCGGCGAGCGTGGAGACGTATGTCTTTCAGGACAAAGAAGTCCATGGGGCGCTGGGGCTCCTCTGGGACGTCAGGCAGGACTCCTTAGCCGTCCGTGGACCTCGAATATCTGATACGGTGCCGTCGACGTGGAGAAAGCGAATCGTGCTCTCCGAAATAGCTCAGCTTTTCGACCCGCTTGAATGATTAGCTCCGGTGATCATCAGGGCGAAGACGATCATGCAAGATCTCTAGCTGGCTGGCGTGTCGGGAGACGAACCCGTCGATGTTTCGGTGGCGGCTCGCTGGGACCACCTAAGGAGCGAGATTGCTACGTTAAACGAGATCACGCTACCACGGTGGGTAGGGTACTCACCAGACGAGTCCGAGGTGGTGCTCCACGGGTTCTGCGACGCATCGGAGCGAGCCTACATTGCCACCGTGTATCTCGTGGTCCGGCATGCAACAGAGACCTGGTCGAGTCTGCTGATGGAGAAAACACGTGTGGCACCCATCAAACCACAGACCATTCCCAGATTAGAGCTGTGCGGCGCAGTCCTTCTCGCCCGTCTGATGGCCTCGTTGCAATCGGAGATGAACCTCGCTGAAGCCGCAGTCCATGTTTGGACTGACTCGACGGTGGCCTTAGCGTAGATTCGGTCACATCCGTCGAAGTAGAAGCCCTTCGTCGCGCATCGGGTCGCGGAGATTCAAAATCTCCTGACTGAGACGAAGTGGAGGCATGTGGGGACGCTGGACAATCCGGCAGATCTGGCCACAAGAGGGATTTCCTCTGAGGAGCTCCGTACCTCGTCGCTCTGGTGGAACGGACCCTCCTGGCTGTCGAAACCTAGCTGCGATTGGCCGGAGTCGACTTCGAAAGCCATCTACGTGGAGGCTCCGGAGCAGAGGACCGTAGCAGTCGCACAGGTGAGGGTGACGTCACGGGAAAGCCTGCTCTTGACCAGGTTTTCGTTCCTCTCGAGACTGGCTCGTGTCATCGTCTACCTCCGTCGCTTCATGGCCAACTGCAGGACTCCAAGTACCAAATCAAACGGGCCCCGGTCAACAAACGAATTAAGGGAGGCATTACACAGCGCGATTCGCTTATCCCAGCGGAATACTTACCCTCTGGAGTAAGTATTCCGTGACAGTCTACGTGACTGTGTCACGTGCACACGACTCCGAGCCAGCATGGGGCAACAGCAAATGGGCGATCTTTCCCCGTCCAGAGTGCACCCTGCTTTTCTTCTGCAGGAGTGCACTACGCAGGCCCGGCGCAGATCCGTACAACCAAGGGCAGGGGGCATAAGAGCGACAAAAAGTATATTGTGGTCTTCGTCTGCTTAACGTCCAAGGCCGTGCATCTGGACGCTGTCACCGACCTGACCTCCGCTGCATTCGTGGCGGCGTTCCATCGGTCCGTGGCGCGACGACGGCGTTGTAGCGGACTGCTCAGTGACAACGGTACTACATTAAAGGGAGCCGATGTCGTGCAGAGGGAGATGTTCCGAGAGACGTCGCAGTTCTACTCAGCCGTCTCGGAGGAACTGGCCAACGACGGGACACAGTGGAGCTTTATTCCACGGTACTCTCCGCACATGGGCGGCCTGTGGGAAGCAGCGGTTAAGTCGGTGAAAAAACACCTTCGGCGAGTAATAGGGGAGACCACACTCACCTATGAGGAAATGGCCACGCTGCTGTGCCGAGTCGAAGCGTGTTTAAATTCACGACCTCTGGCCCCGCTTTCAGACGATCCACTGGACACGTGTCCATTCGCTCCCGGGCACTTCTCTATCCATCTTGCGATATTCGATCCGTCGGCTGTTTCTGCCACCCCGTTTCTCCGGACTGACGGAAATCTTTCAACCTCGTGAAAGATCCGAAGAGTGCGTAACACTTACAAAATTAATTACTCGTAATTACAGTGACAATTTTCACAAATAAATGCAAATGCCGATAATTTTATTTTACAAGTCAAAGATTACTTTCAAAGGATCCATGGATCCAGAAACATATTCAACACTGATTGTTTAGGATTAAGATAGAAATAAGTTAATCTTAAGTCTGTTCGAGATCATGCGCTACAGCCCTGAACGCGGGGCGCTCCACATACCATCTCGTCACGATCCTGCGAGTCACCTGTGCGCGACGCCTTTTGTTTTCGTTCGTTTCTCGGAATCGCGCGCAGCCCATATGGGATCGCGTGATTGATGGGAATCACCGGTGATCGCCTCATTACCGTAGACGTTGTTGTTTCGCTCTCACGTTTGTTTTCGCTTGCCCAATATTCGTCACGACGTCACTTGCGCCCATCTTTGGATTTAATCACCACGTTTCTGCCTCTCGGTATCCGACTTTGCGCTCATGGTAATCGCGTCAAGCCGTCTTGATTGTCCAAATTATTGTCGCTTCCGCGAGTGCGTCAAATAAACGGTATATTTTCGTTACACACGTGTGAGAACAACCAGTTCATTTTCTCTTGTCCTTGCGGCCGTTATTTCGCGCTATTGGCTTTTCTTTTCGTGGGACCACTCAGTTATGACATTCTGGCGACCGTAAAACATCCTGTGCGCTCGGGAATAAGAAAAGGGCCGTTGCTGCACACGGGCCGAACAACCCAGAGACAACGACGAGAATGGAAAACCCCGGACTCCAATATCGGTGTTCCGTGACCATCCGTTAGACCAGCCGTTGGAACAGTCCTGCAATTTAGAATTTTGCGGGCAAGGCGAAGTAATTAGACTAAGTGAGGCCTGGACGCGGTTAGGGATTCTTAAACCCTACCTTGCTTTCATTGTGTTACCGTGTCTTCATTGCCCCACCGTACGTACCTCCGTAGCTACTTGCAACGGGTAAAGAGTGCCCTTTCTCCATAACACCGCTTGCTGGAAGGGAATAGTGGGCGGTGCGGTAGGAGCGGTTTTTCCTCAACTGAGGCAAACCTGCCTAGGTACGGTATGGTATTATGGAGGATGGTAGATTAGTATTGTCCGCGCAACGAGAGTTGGCACAAAATCTCGTCAGTGGGATGCAGAGGGAACGGCGAGTCCCCACTCTTGACGCAAGGCTGCGGATCCCACCACTGATCAGTGGATCCCACTCTTACGCCTACGTTTTGGCGGGAACGGTCGACATAGGCGCTTAGCGTCACCGCCATCTTACTTCATGGTCACCACATCTCTCTGTTACAGTCACACTCAATACGCTCGTTTGCTGTCTTCCTCAAGCGATTCGGCCAATCGCGGAAGACGTGTAGCGCGTAGTGGGAGCATCTCGTGGTACCCACAAGTTTCTCTGTGCCAACTCTCGTTGCGCAGGCTATACTAGAATTCACCAGGTAAAGCGTACACCTGATAACTGTTGGAGCGAATACTGTATTTTGAATCTAATTTTAATTTTATATTGGTGACTAAAATAAAGCGTGGTGGATACTGCAGAGTGTCATATATTAGACCTTTTTTGAAACAGCATCGTATGTTAAAGAACAGTTTTACCACTGCAAGATAGCGTCTGCTCCGCATAGGGGGAACACCCATCCACACTGTACCAGACCGCCCCGTACCTCTGCTGTCTGCAAGTGCTTTTGAAATAGGAATGCTTAGGTGTGAAGCCGGCTTTATCGCGATATGGGACTGAAACAAAAGAAGTTGCATCCCATCGGAAAGACGCCTATACCGTTCCACCCAGTACATGTTAGTCATGTAGAACTATGCTTAGCTTTTACAAAATTTACGGAATTGCGGAACCATTCATCTTTTTAGTCTGCGACAGATGGTTGTTTGGGAAATAATTCGCGATTCCGAATAGAAATCGCGAGGAGGCGGATTAAGTTAAAAACTCCGTCAAACCCTTTATTATCTATATATTTCTGTGAAACGATTAAAGCAAACAAAATGTACATATTGTAATACATGACTTGGACGACTAGCTCGACGGCGCGTGCGCGACGTCTATCCTGCGTCCACTCCCCCGTCCCCGCGCGTTCTCGGGTGGATCAGGGGGGGGCGGGCGGCAGGAGCGTACTAACGGCAATAAGGACTGTTAAGCTTTTTTGTCCCAAATATGGAACTAATGCATCTCATTGATTTCACAACATTCAGAAATTGGATGAACCGAATAATTTGAACAACTTATGGACAAACATCTTCTCGCTTGTTTTTAAAATTCCCTCTTCAGATTATGACTGTTCGGAATTCGGCGCCCAATTTTTGTAGAGGTGACAAGCACTAAACGCGCGTAATAAGCTCCGGCAGAAGCTTCCCTTGACACCGCTAATTGCCGCACCTGTCACATCCCCCGAAAATAAAACCACCGATTACCGCCAATTAGAATGCGCGGTAATCGGCTCACGGACGACTCCCAAATTCCGGGAATTGTAGTTCCCGCTTCTGCTCTCAACCGTTGTCGTGGCATGTATCGATTAAACATCTTTGTATCTTCGCTCACCCACCAATTCCGAGTAATCACACGAGCTATTCCAATACTAGCGCGACCGACAGGTGTAGGACTGCGCTCACGCGAATGAAAGAAATCAACGTGTGTGAAGTGAGATTTATTGTACAATTCCGAAATAAAGTCTGTGCGGCACGTGCTCATCGTGCGGCACTTGGACAAAGTATGAAGTGTTTTCCGACCATATTCTCCCAGCTTTCGGCACCCACCGCCTTGATCTCCAAACCTTCCTACAAGGTTCGTTAACACTTTACCGACCGGTAGCGTTTCGAGAATCTTATGCCCTTCTCACCGGCCACTCAGCCACAGATCGTCCGAGACACCGGCTCGATTTCGGCTTAGACTGTCGCGCGGGAATATATGCGCTTTTCTTATGCTGTGGTAAAATTGTACGCTTTGTGTTATTACAGGATAACCAAATTTAATAAAATCTTTTGTTTTAATGATATTAGTGCTAAACAATATTTATTTTATCTATTACAATCGTTTTCAGTTTAATATTTACATAAAATATACCATAATCCATATAATAATATTTTTCGAATAAAAAGTTGTTTAATTTTTTTTTAAAGTATGATACCGCTCGAAACAGTCACCTTTGTGTAGTGGAACGTTGCAAAATTTACAGATGAAATCTGTTCTGCTTCTTTTTTTTTTAATTGAACAAACTCTGCATTGTCTTAGGGGTTTTTCATATCGACCGCTGGTCACTATATTGACCAGTTTATGCTTTCCGAAATTTGCCAGTCTTCCGGGATGATCAAATCGGGATGTGCTTCTTGTGGATTCGGAATTAGGTAAATCTTCATCTTGTTCTTTAGCTTCGTAATCTTCTATCCATAAAAGTGCCACTTTGTGCAGAAAATTTGTATATGTAATCTTCTTTCCGTTTAGAGCTGTATATACTTTAAAGGAATTAAAAAGTGCACAGTTGATAAAGAACATTACGACACGTTTCGTCCATTTTTTTGTCTTCCTAAAAATGGAGTAATAGGACAGATATTGATCTGCGCGATCTACGCCCTTCGTGTATTTATTGTAATCTATTATTGAAATAGGCTTCTGTATGGGGCAATCTGATGTCCTACTTCTGCTTCCAGATTCCGCCATTTGTGCAGAATGTATTGTCGAGATCATATTTACGTTCCTTTTGCCATTATTCCATACTTGTAATAGAATATGGTCATCTCGACGAAATTCATGCTGGCCTCTTGAAAGTTTGGCCGTTTGAAGTGGTTGAGGAAGACCTCTGTTCTTTCGAATTGTCCCGCACACTCGCACTTTATTTTTTAAAAGAATTTTAGCCATGTTGACACTATTGTAATAATTGTCTTCATATATATGGTGCCACGTGTTCTTATACGATTCAATGACCGATAATACAGTGTCTTCTAATTTTTTTCCATCAGCAGCATACACGCAAAAGTTAGATACGTATCCTGTACGAGCTTCAGACAGCACTCTGACCAGTATTCCGTATTTTGTGATTTTTGCGGGATTATATGTTTCGATTGAAAGTCTACCTCTCCACGGAATTATACACTCATCCAGAAACAATTGTTGATCTGGTTTATATACATCGTTAAATTTTCTGCTTTAAATAATCGACGACAGGCTGGACTTTCGCAAGCCTATGCGAATTGGGAGAAATGTTGTCATTATTAAAAAAATGGTGATCGGAGAGCAGGGGACACCCTGCTCGGAGGCGGTGGGGGAAGTGGACAGGGTACTCCCTGTCGCGGTGGACGGAGAGCGGGGGACGCCCGGCTCGGAACGGTGTTCGGAGAGGAGACGAGCAGGGTACTCCCTGCTTGGTGCGGAGGGGAACAGGGTTCTCCCTGTTCGTGCTAGGACGGTGCGGCGAGGTGCGGAGCAACTTACTGGTGAACTCCTTCGGTGACGGTGTGCGGCGGTGATGGTGTTTGTACGTAGTCGGTTTGGAATGTCTTGAAAGTATCAGAGGACGGAAAAAGGTAACGTCTATGTCTTCGCGGGGGGTTTATATTCCCGTTACGTTTACTAATTAGTGGCGAGAAACGTGCCGCGGTAATTAGGATCGCGGCCCTCTCGCGGCGGGGCGCGGGAATATCGGTCGCGGCTGAGGTACGAGGGGGCGCGTGACAGACAGGTCTGTTACAACTTGATAATGATATCTATTAGATTCCCTCACCAAGTGCTCAATCAGGTCATTTCCAATGAATAAATTTACAATATCCATTAGACTTTCAGGGGAACTTGGCATAATTTTTACGCCGGGGCTGCCTTCGAAAGGTTCCAAAATTATCGTCTTGTCGTTCGTCGACCATGTACCACTGCTGTCTTCAACGTTATTATTTATATCATCGTCTTCTGAATCACTGTATATTAGTGGTAATACAGAACGTCGCTTTCGAATCATTACATTACTGCTATCACTTTCGTCATCAGTACCACTTGCTGAAGAGCAGTGAAGACAATCTGACTGATCATCGAGATAAAACTCACCAACACTATCCTTTTCATTCATCGTGAAGGCTAAATTTTTAAAAACTGTATAAAAATATGGGTGCTTTCAGAGCAAAGCAACGAGTATCTGAATACAAAATAAGAAATGCTTGCTGCTTGCTACTTGCCAGTCTAACCTAATCGAATCTAACGGAAAATAAAAAAGTCGATTAATCGACTGCCGGTCGGTACAGTGTTAAGAAAAAGGGATATTTAAATCAACTAGGAAAAAAGCATTCATCAAGACAATTTATTAAACATTCGGAATACATTTATGCATTGACGTTCATTGTCATGACATAAATAAAACATATAAATACATGTATTTTATATATATATATATATATATATATATATATATATATATATATATAAATCTTACAGGAGAATTGTAAGTGAAAATATACTGATTATCCTTGCTTTATTGGACTTTGGTAAAATAGTTCGTACCAAAATGAAAAATAATATATGAAACATCGAAGAAAATTATAATCAGAAATTTCCGTTTTATCATATTTACACTTTTTAATAGGTATATAAGACGATAACATAAATATTTTGCTCTCACTGTTTAATCTACATTTAAGTTTTAGCAAATTCTTTTTTCTGCGTAATTTTGTTGCAATCCCTCCAATATAAACTAGTTTTTGAAATTCATCGTTCTTTAATCTCTTCTTTTGTTAACTCCGATGGGTTTCCTGAAACTTTAAGCTTTGTTTTACCTATTACCTTTTTTCGTAAATTTCTTGATGCTTTTTCACCAAAAAAGTACAACGCAGTTAGTTATATTTAAACGTTATAATCAAACTTCAAAAATTTTCAAGTATCCACACATAAATAAATACAATACCTTTTGTACACATATATTCCTTTCAACCTCACAAACACTACTAGTGACATAGTCTTTTTGTTTGATTCTAAACCTCTTAAAGTGGTGTTTCAAAGTGATAATTTCCATACATAAGATATAATAATAAAGTTTCAAGAACAATTCCAGTTTTGTTAAAACTAATCCTTTTTCGACCTTCATGCAAAAAAGTAAACTTTCTCACTTGTATTAATCACTGTACCAGTTGGTTTCCTTAAAAACATGTTCAGGATCCGCATTTAGCAAACATGAAACACAGTTTAGAGCAAATGAAATAAATATTGTAGCAAGATTCAGAAATACAAACATACAGTGTCAAAAATTTTATGGCGAATTTGAATTAGTCTTGATATTGAAATTTTTCAATGAATTATTCTTCACACTTCATATTCAGAATTCATACATTTGCAATATTGTTAATTGTAAATTATGCTTTGTGTATAAACACTTCTAATACACTAGTAAAGATCATGAGAGTGACTTATATGATAACGCGTTGAATAAACTTTTAAAAATGCGTAATCGTCATACTTTGTTTGAAATGTACGCAGAGTTTGTTAGACACAAAATGACACAATATAATGATGCATAAAAAAGTGATTACTTGAAACTTTTCTTATAAAAACATATACAGGGTGTCCCAAAAATGTCACAGTTCCTTCAAAGGGGAGGCTCCTGAGGCCATTTGAAGCGACATTTGCCTTTGCAAAAATGGCCGTTTCGGCTTTGTTAAGGAGCTATTAACGAAAAACACTGGCCAATCAGAGCGCGAACTAGAGGCGTATTGGCAGAGACGGCCGCGCGCGACAGCACTCGAGCGATGATGATACACCGCGGACGAAAGCAAGGAACAAACAAGAGAAGAAAGTTTTTCGAGTCCTATGTCGGATAGTTCAAATTTGAATATGCTGTAGTCTTTAGTAACCTATCAACGAAACACGAATAATTTTTCGAAATCTTAAAAAATGTTGGTTTTACAGACGTGTAAAGAAAAGTGGCAACTTTTTTTCATTAAATTATAACACTAGACCTAACGTACCGAGAAAAATGAGTTTCTAGGAGCTTATAGTGAACACATAAGAGTATCTAATGAAAATATTTCGATTTGGAAAAAATGGTTTTTTCACCATTTTTTTTGGAAAATGTTTTAAACAAATGCAATTTTCTTACAGCCAGAACTTTTTTAAAAATTCGAAAATAAATGAGGTGAGAGCTCCAAGTCTCCTCTTTACGGACCTATTTTTAAAAAGGCAGACACTTTAAAATTGACGGAATTAAAATTATTTAAAGCGAACGCTGCACTGCGATATTACAGTCGCGAACGGCCCCGAAGGCGCGCGGCACGAACAGCTGTTAGATACGCGACCACCGCACACTCTAACACCGTCAATACGGAGAAAGCCTCGCTTACCTTGGTTCTTATGTAGAGCCCCAGCGAGGTGAAAATGATTCCTGTATTCACAAATTATTCGGTGTATAACATTGAAGCTGCGTACTCGTAAAATTCAGAAGAACATTTTAATTATTCACTCTATGAAATTATCGAGCAGAAGGGGTGGATGTCCATTCACTGTACAATCCGTCCCACATTATTAATTTATTGACGATCACAGTAAAGTTATTCGCACATATCCATTGGGTCCACAAACGTTGAATGAAATCCACAGAAGTGAGTCACAAAAATCCACATATCACGCACAACTAGTTCACATTTGATGCACGTAAATCGACTGTTTCGATGCCCCATCTGCCCTGCACGTTTTCCAAAATAACAAACACTAATAGCACCGAATTACCCGTAGTAGCAATATCCCCAAAAAGCCGTTACTTTTCGTCAAAACTTTTAGCATTTTATTGACCTATTGTACACATTTGGTAACCAGAAGTCGTGTCATCGTCGAGTTCTTAATTTCCGCCTGCTTTGTTCCAGTCAAGGCGCTTTTCTGGTTTACGGTACCCCCTTAGGACACGCGGATTCCCCGCTCGGGGGTACAAGCGTTCCTGCGAGTGATTCTCGGTTTGGGCGCGGTTTTTTACTCTTTCCATTCCTTTTGAAAACACGGTTCCATCGAACAGTTGCTGAAATGAAAATCGGCAGTGTGCTGTTGAGAGGCCATTAACCTCGACAGCTATTCTAAACTAGGCTTCCTACGGATGCGAGCATGGATGGAATATTTTTCGTTCACGGGCACTCGAAACCGTCGATTTACGTGCATCAAATGTGAACTAGTTGTGCGTAATATGTGGATTTTTGTGACTCATTTGTGTGGATTTCATTCAACGTTTCTGGACCCAATGGATATGTTGGAATAATTTTACTGTGATCGTCAATAAATTAATAATGTGGGACGGATTGTGCAGTGAATGGACATTAGGGCGGACCTTACTTATACTTATTGAAAATTATTTTGTCGAATTTTTTTCGGGACACCCCCTGGAATTGTGACACTTGACGCAAAAATAATGTGTGCAAAATTTGAAATCGATCGAATAACGGGAAGTGCTGCCGCATCGACTTTGAAAATTTTTTAATTTTATAACTTGATTTTCTCCACTGTAGTATATCATTAGTATATATTTGTATATGTCGTTGAATTTGTCTTTTTACGCACTATAATAATGTAGAAACAAAATGTAGCATTAATTTAAAAAAAAAATCGTGACCTTGAAATCTCAAAAATTGACTTTTCAAAAAATTTTTGTTTGCATTATATTTAATTTAATAAACAATACAACCTTTGTCTAAGAAATTGTTTTATATTTTTATAAATAGCGAAAATATTTAGACATTCCCATGTATACGTCCTTCTATCGTATAGAAAAAATGCAGATTTCATAACTGTAATGAAATAATTTTTACTCTCATTAAGGTTACAGTTTTTTAATTATATAATATTATTACTGCTATTTCTTACGAGCAGAATAGTTTGTATGAAGTAGTAAAATGTTGAAAAATACAGCTACATCCGCATGATCTCAGGATCCGTTAGGTTCGACCTACTGATCGAAAGACCCCGAACCAAAGTTCAAGGGTGTTCCGTCGCAAGGAACAGTATTTATCCCAAGATCTTTCTCTTCGCGAGAGAAGAATAGCAGCACGAAAAATTTTTCCCTCGCATCTCCTTTATGACGAACTCGCAGTTAAAAGTAAAAAAGTGTATTCATTTGCAAGGAACTGTGTTTTCGTCGCGGAAAACCATTTCATCGACACCGTCTTTCGAACCCTTGTTTACGACTGGTCCGCGACAGGGAGGTCTTTTTGACGAGCTCGCAACAAAGGACCTTTCCAAAGATTAAAAAACCTTCCGCTTGGTGACCATCCCAGATGCACCCAAAACATTTAACTTATGTTCTTATAATCCCTCATAAACTCACAACGTTTTCTACATCTCGGTCTCCCCTTTAAGACTATTCTGGTCCATTAAAAATACGGATCCAAAGAACACCCACGCTTTTTAAGTACGGTTTCAAACCATACACCCGCGGTCATTGAATTTTGAGGTACCAAGACGTTTTATTGCTCGAGTCAGGTATCGCACTATTCCCTCCTTGGGTAAACTTTCCTTCCGAACTATTGGAAGGGGAATTAAACAATTAAGGATGTCGTGATTGGAAAAGCCTAAGTTTAACTAACCAATCAAGGCTTCGTCGGGGCTCATGACAATTGGTGATACACAACTCTCAACACAACAGGCTTCACTTCTCATCCATGAGAGGAACCTTCCTTGCGTTAATATTCGAGACAGTTCAGTACAATTTTTGCCTAGTTTCGAACACGACTTCTCTAGCTTTTACCGAGTGCCGTCACGTTACCTGTAAAAAACGGAAAGTGAAAATTCACGTGAAAGATGCAAACTAGAGGAGAAAAGTTATTTCTACTGGATCATGATCTAGATCAAATTATTGGTGCTAAGTTACCATCTATTGGACAAACGTTAAGAGTTTTGTGTTATAACATACGTAAGGTAAAATTAAATGTACGTGAGAGTGCTTCTTTAGTTGTGAAGGAAGTTGAGGCCATTTGGGAAAAAGCACGAATCCCTACCAAAAAAACGCAACATAGCGTTACAAAATTAAACTCGCTGCGTGCTGAATGAAGGGCATTACAAAAAAGTTCCACACGCCGAAGTCGACTCCAAGAAAAGCGAGAACAAGATTTTCGTGATAAATTAGATGATCTATTCGATATTGCACACGGCTGATGCATTACAATTGATCACCACAGAAGAAGATAAATTATTTCTACAAAATCAAAGAAACAAGGGACGACCTGGCTCAGTGATTGGAGGTGATCACGTACTACATCGAAGAGAAAAAAAATAGCATTTCGAAAGGAGCAAAAAGAATCAAGAGGAATGCAATACGAAATAAGTCTTGCCAGAGGTACATTCTTTTTATATATTTAATTTTTTATCAGCAAAATATTGTTAATTATGTTATTTTTGTATAACTTTCATTATTTTTTTACTATTTCTATTAACATATTTATATTTTTCAAATAAGACGAAATAGTAGAATTTGAACCATCATCATCATCATCACCCTCCAGTAAAGGTGAAACATAGATCAGTGATGATGAAAATATTGGATTGCTAGATCTGGCGGATGTACCTGGTCCAAGTAATCCAGAAAGAAGACGCGCTCAGAAACAATTTATAACGCCAAAACTGGTTGCAGCATTGGACAGATGCAAAGTAAGTGACCGCCATAGCTTCTGCATAATTGCAGCTGTTGCAGAAGCTCTAGGTCATAATATTGACGACTTAATAATAAATCGATCCTCAATTCGCATCCAACGAACTAAATTGCGCGCAGAAATTGTACAAAAATTGCATAAGTCATTTAATGACTGCGAGCTCGATGCAGTTAGAGTGCACTGGGACGGAAAACTATTATCATCTTTACAAAACACAGGAAAAATAGAGAGATTAGCAGTATTAATTACTTTCAGAGGTGTTGAGAGGTTATTGGGAATTCCAATAATTTCATCTAACAGTGGAGCCGATCAAGCTTCTGCGGTTTATGATTTATTAGAAGAATGGGGATTATCCGAGAAAGTACAAGCACTTTGCTTCGATACCACGTCCATAAATACTGGACGATACCGAGGAGCCTGTGTTCCCCTCGAACAAAAATTGGAAAGGGACATTTTATATTTGCCTTGCAGACACCATATATATATATATATATATATATATATATATGAAATCATTTTACATAGTATATTTCACGAAAAAATGTTAAAATCTTCAGGTCCAAATATTTCACACTTTAAAAAATTTCAGGATGCTTGGAGAACAATAAACAAATTGAATTTTGTACCCGGAATCGAAACCGAATATGTCCGCGAAACTATTACAAATAACGTGATTCAAGAAATCCTTAAATTTTCTATCGATGTATTACAAAAAGAACAGCAGCCAAGAGAAGATTACAAAGAATTTTTGGAGCTAATAATTATTTTCCTGGGTGGGACTCCACCAAGAAATATAAGATTTCGGACCCCAGGAGCTTTCCACCATGCTCGTTGGATGGCGAAAGCTTTATATTGTTGAAAAACACATTTATTTAAAAATCAGTTTGTATTAAGCGCCGACGAAGAAAATGGAATTCGCGACATTTGCGTCTTTCTCTCTAATATTTACATAAAAGCGTGGATTCGAACTCCAATGGCAGCGGAAGCTCCACGTCAAGATTTGGAATTTTTACAGAAACTGTATGTATACCGTTCTACTGACGAAAAAATAAGTTCTATAGCGTTAAAAAAATTTTGTAATCATTTATGGTATTTATCAACAGAAGCGGTAGCCTTAGCATTTTTTGATAAAACCGTGGAGAAGAATACAAAATTACGAATGGTGGAGGCACTTACCACTGAAGTCGACGAATCTGATAACATTGAAACCGACGAATTATGTAAGAAATATGAAATAACTCGAGAAGACTTAAAAAAACTATGCTGGTAAAGGAATTGAACATTTTATTTCCCACAAAACACTACGATTTTTTGAAAGATTTTCAATTCCTATAGAATTTTTAAAAAAAGATCCCGATTCATGGGAAGATGACGAGGATTTCAAATTTGGACTAAACATTGTACAAAACTTAAAAGTTGTTAATGACACTGCTGAGCGCGGTATTAAGCTTATTCAAGACTATAATCAGTTATTATCAAAAAATGAAGAGGAGAAACAATATATTTTACAAATTATTTCCGAAAATAGGAAGCAATATCCAGATGTATCAAAATAGTCATTACGAGATAAATAAATTATTTCAACGAAATTTTCTAAAATAATTTTAGTTTTTTGTATAATGTACTGTGTTATATGTTTAATGTATATTTGTTTAATATCTAAAAACTGTTTCGCACACGCCTCGCCACGCGATCTATTTCGATCCTGCCCGTTTCTTGCGAATTGTCGCAACGCGTCCTTATGTATAGGCCTTGCCCGCAACAACGTCTGCCTATACATAAGAACCTCGCGTTTCGGCAGTTTTTCTATACCTCGTCGAGCTCAGCTGACGAGCTAGACTCGTGCATCGCGGTGAACGACCGCGATTGTAAACGTCTTCGGCGCCGGCTGTTTACGTTTACCGCTGTACTTGTCTTGTGGGCCATCCTTCCGATATTCCACATTTTAAATCCAACGCCTATTTTCCATTGTCTCCCTCGCCGCACCGGTCGTTAGGGCAATGCCCCGATTGCCAACGAACGTTAGGTGCTGGCGGATCCTTGCAATTTCAAAAATCCCACTCCTCAATCCTTCCTAACCGATGGTCCCGGACAAGTATAAGTAGGCGCGCCGAAACCGCGCTCGCTCTCGTCGCTCTTCGACTATAATACTCGTACCACGCTTTTCTATTTACGTTCTGTGCGCTTCGCAATCGTAATTCACGCATCGATAATTCTCGTGCGCTTCGCGAGAATTCTTCACCTCACACACCTCGTGAGCTTCACGTTGTGTGCATCATCTTACTTCATCACCCGCTTCTCATCTCATTTCGTAATTCATTTTTCTTTATATCATATACACCTTCGCTTTTGTAAATACCTGGTTTTAAATACATCAACCTTTTACCAGTCACATTTTTCTCACGCTTACTACTCCGCCTCAACACACCTTCACCTTCATCCATCTCCCAATCCATCGCTATAGGTTACAACATTTGGTCCTTCGAGCCGGATATCTATCCTTACCACAGATTCCTTCAACTTTCTCACACTCTGTTTCCTGTCCTTTCGCTCCTCATTCATTCATCATGGACGCATTGATCGCGAGTCAGCACGGGATACTCGGCCGCATGTCGCGAACTGGTGACAACTTGAAGAAGATGGGCAAGAACAACGTCACCAAAGGGGTCCTTCAAACCACTCTCAGCACTCTGGAAAGCAGATGGGAGATGTTCCACACCCAGGACGACAAGATCCTGTCCCTCGCCAACGACGAGGATCGTAAAGGTGACTATTTCACGCTGGATATATTCTCCAAGGGAGAGGACGCGTTCTGCCCACCTTCTCTGGATCCTACACCGAGTGGACGCGCTTCAAGGATCTGTTCACGTCTCTGGTGCTTGACGACGAGTCTTGGAGCGATGCAGAGAGGTTCCACTACCTATCCGCCAGCCTCATCGGGGATGCTGCACAGGTCATCCGGGGCATCCCCATAACCACAGATAATTTCGCCCGAGCATGGGAACTCCTGGAGCACAGGTACGAGAACCGACGGCTGCTGATCGACGCTCAGTTCGACATCCTGCACAACATCAAGAACTCCTCCTCCCACACCGCTGCCGAACTGAAACGCGTGCTGAACACCACGTGTAACGTGTCGTCAGCGCTGAACACCCTGGACATTCCAGTCGACGACAAGTCTTACTGGATGGTCCAACATACGGTGCGACGTCTCGACGCGACAACGCTGCAGCTCTGGGAGACCTCGCTTGAGGGATCGACGGATCCTCCCACGTACTCCGAACTCATCGAGTTTCTCGAAACGACCATCCGCACCCTCGAGTCCTTTGAGACACGACACGGGAACCTGAAGGTCAGCGCACCGGCAACAGCTCGGAAAGTGAAGTCCGTCAACGTGTCAACGAATTCAGGTTCCACGGCACGATGCAGTCTCTGCCAAGGTCAACATATCCTGTGCTTCTGCGACGCATTCCGATCCAAAACGCCACAGGAAAGACTCCAATTGGTTAGCTCGCAACATTTGTGCAAAAATTGTCTAGGCTCACATACCGCCGACGTCTGCCGTTCGTCTCGGACATGCCAACGGTGTGCGCAGCGACACCACACCATGATTCACGACGCTCTCGTGAAGAATAGCCGACCCTCCCCCGTGGCGACGTTACACATCGCCAATGGACATCAACGTTCGGACGAGCCGGTGTCAATCCTGTTGACCACCGCCCTTATCTCCGTCGCATCCGCAGGACGGACAACGATCAGGGCATTGGTAGACCCCTGCTTCGATGTGTCGTTGGTCAGCGAAGCATTGGCACAGAACCTGCGCCTCCCCCGTACCTCATGCTCCCAGGTGGTTGTAGGAGCTGGAGCCGATGTCACCACCACCGCACGAGGAAAGGCGACGATGCAGATTGCTTCGAGGCACCATCCATACGCCTCCTGCACGGTGGAGGCGCTCATCCTTCCTCGCCTCACCGCATACCGTCCTCGGTGCGGTACTTTCACGCCAGCGTGGACGCACATTCAAGGGCTCACGCTAGCTGACCCGTCCTACACGTCCTCGACATCCATCGACATCCTCCTCGGCGCAGACGTCTACCCGAGAATCATCCTGGACGGCATTCGACGTAGCGGACCCTGCTGCCCCGTTGCCCAGGAAACCATCTTCGGTTGGATCCTGTCCGGTCCAGCTGCACCCTCAGATCCATCGTCGACAACACTCTCCTGCCATGCCTGTACCGCCGACGACTTGTCATCCCTCGTCCGACGATTCTGGGAACAAGAGGAGGTTGCTTCGCCCTTGACGCCGGCTACAGCGGAGGACGCGGCGTGCGAGCAGTTGTTCAAGGACACTCATGCACGACAGTCCGACGGCCGATATGTCGTGAACCTCTGCCTGAAAACAATAGATGCCTGATCTTGGGGAAACTCACTGCATCGCTCGACGCATCCTGCTGTCGAACGAGCGGAAGCTGCAGGAAAACGATGCCCTCCGCACCGCTTATCGACAATTCATGGCGGAATACCGCAGCCTTGGACATATGCAGCTGGTACCGGACGAGGAAACTCACACGCATAAGCCACATTTCTACTTACCGCATCACGGCGTTCTAAAGAGCACCGGCGCCTCCACCAAACTGAGGGTTGTGTTCAATGGCTCTCGCACATCGACGACAGGTACGTCTTTAAACGACCACCTTTTGGCAGGACCCAAGCTCCAGCGAGACCTCATGGACATCCTACTCCGGTGGAGGGGCCACAAGGTCGCATTCATCGCGGACATCGAGAAGATGTACCGCCAAATCCGCGTCCACCCCGCACACTGGGACTACCAGCGAATCCTCTGGTGAGAAAATCCGAACGACAGGATTCACTTTTACCACCTCACCACCGTCACTTACGGTCTCACCTGTGCCCCGTACCTCGCTCTCCGCACGTTGCTACAGTTGGCTGAGGACGAAGGGCACCGCTTCCCGCGAGGTGCTGCAGTACTCCGCAACGCAACCTACGTCGACGACATTCTTTCCGGAGCCGACACCGTCGAGGAGGCGGAGAAAACCCAGGAGGAGCTCATTGACCTCTGCAGGGCGGATTCACGTTAAAGAAATGGAGCGCGAACCACGCCGCCTTACTCTCTGAGCTTCCCATCGACTTCCTGGCGACTTCAGCAGATATCCCATGGCATCCTGAGATGGGTTGCAGCGCATTGGGGTTCACGTGGCATCCAGCCACCGACGACCTCTCCTTCACCTCCACCCTCGCCAATGAACCCAAAGCACCTCCGCTCACCAAGCGGCGAGTGCTCTCTCAGGTCGCCAAATTGTTCGACCCGTTGGGCTGGGTGGCCCCTTTCATAATCCGGGGGAAGATCGCTTTGCAGGATCTGTGGAGGCTCAAGGTCGACTGGGATGACCACCTTCCCTCCACCATCGCAACCATCTGCCCGAGATGGCCGAGTTGTCTGCGATCCGCATACCACGATGGCTGGGCTGCGACCTCACCTCCGACACTCCGCAACTCCACGTCTTTGTCGATGCGTCGGAAAAAGCCTACGCCGCCGTCGTGTACCTCCGCATCGGATCTCGGACGTCTACAGGCAAGGTCACCCTCCTCGCGGCCAAAACCAAGGTTGCCCCCTTAAAGTGCATCTCTGTACCACGGATGGAACTGTGTGCAGCGACTCTCGGAGCCCGATTGCTGGTCCAGCTCCGCCGAGAACTACACCTGCATCTCGACACCGTCCACCTATGGTCGGACTCCACCGTCATTCTCTCTTGGTTACGAGGAGAACCTACGAGGTGGCGCACGTACGTGGCGAACCGAGTCTCCGAGGTCCAGACGTCCGTTCCCGACTTGCTCCTCCACCACGTGAGGACGGAGGACAACCCCGCCGACTGTGCCTCTCGAGGCATTTCGGCCTCGCTTCTCACACGCCACCCACTCTGGTGGCACGGCCCTGCATGGCTTGCAGAACCGGACGCAACTTGGATCACTGGTCCACTGAGCTGCTGCACCGACGAGGAAGCGAAGCAGACCACCACGTGCCTCCAACTCTCCGAGGTCAAGGACAACGAGCTCCTCCTCCGCTTCACGACCGCGAGTCGACTCATCCGAGTAACCGCCTGGTGCCTGCGGTGGTCATATCGTCGACACTCCGCCGCTGGACCGCACCTACTACCCGAAGAACTTCGCAGGGCAGAAGATTGCTGGGTCAAACAGGCCCAGCGCCTCCACTTTGCCCCTGAGCTCTCCGCTATCCACTCCATCACTCCGCTCCCGCGACGCAGTCGTCTTCGATCCCTGGCACCGTTCCTAGATGACCATGACCTTCTGCGAGTTGGAGGTCGCATCCCGCATTCTCTCCTCTCCTACGACGAGCAGCATCCCGTCCTCCTCCCTCCAGGATGCCACCTGACGCAGCTGCTCATCGAACGAGCCCACCAACGGACACTCCATGGAGGCGCCCAACTCACCCTTGCGGTTATCCGCCAGCGATACTGGATCCCGCAGGGCCGGCAGCAAGTCAAGAAGTCCAACTCTCGCTGCCTCCGCTGCATCCGATGGTGGGCGGCACCGGCGTCGCAGATGATGGGCGATCTTCCACCGCAGCGAGTCCTCCCTTCACGGCCCTTCACCCACGCAGGAGTCGACTATGCCGGACCCTTATAGCTGACGACAAAATCGGGACGTGGCCACAAGGCCACAAAGGGCTACGTCGCCATCTTTGTATGTTTCAGCACGAAGGCCGTTCATATCGAAGCAGTGTCCGACTATTCCGCCTCCGCCTTCTTGGCCTCCTTTCATCGGTTCACCGGACGTCGCGGTCTGTGTACCACCCTCACAAGCGACTGCGGCACCAATTTCGTGGGGGCGGACGAGGAGCTACGCCAGTTATTCACCGCATCGTCCAAGGAGGCGCAGGCGATCGCTCACCACCTGACGAACGAGCACGTCACGTGGAAGTTCATCCCACCTGGGGCCCCACACTTCGGCGGGCTTTGGGAAGCTGCGGTCCGGTCCGTGAAGCACCATCTGCGGCGAGTGATCGGCGACCAAACCCTCACCTACGAGGAATTCTCGACTTTTCTTTGCCAGGTCGAGGCTTGCCTCAACTCTCGACCGCTGCAAGCCCTCTCCGATGACCCGGAGGATCTCAACCCGTTGACGCCGGGCCACTTCCTCATTGGCGGGCCGCTCACAGCAGTTCCGGAGCCGACCCTGCTGGAGATGCCTACGTCACGGCTATCTCGCTGGCAGCTGATCCAACAACGCCTGGAACACTTCTGGCGACGGTGGACGTCCGAGTACCTCCACCACCTCCAATCGAGGAGAAAATGGATCGATCCCCAGCCATCCGTGAGCGTCGGCAACCTCGTACTCATCCGGTCCGAGCTCACCCCTCCCACCAAATGGCCGTTGGCACGCGTCAGCGACGTGCATCCAGGGGCCGATGGAAAAGTTCGTGTTGCCACCTTACGGACAGCATCGAGCAGCTACCGGAGACCGGTGACAAAACTCGTGTACCTGCGCCGCGCGTCAGAAATTTAAAGCCACGCGTTGCTATCCTATCAATCTAGTCTGATCATCGTTATTATATTTCTAACGCATCAACATTTTCTTTCACCTCTGCATCTTCATTCATTCGACAGTAATCGAAGGCGAGCGGAATGTTTAATATCTAAAAACTGTTTCGCACACGCCTCGCCACGCAATCTATTTCGATCCTGCCCGTTTCTTGCGAATTATCGCAACGCGTTCTTATGTATAGGACTTGCCCGCAACAACGTCTGCCTATACATAAGAACCTCGCGTTTCGGCAGTTTTTCTATACCTCGTCGAGCTGAGCTGACGAGCTCGACTCGTGCATCGCGGTGAACGACCGCGATTGTAAACGTCTTCGGCGCCGGCTGTTTACGTTTCCCGCTGTACTTGTCTCGTGGGCCATCCTTCCGATATTCCATATTTTAAATCCAACGCCTATTTTCCATTGTCTCCCTCGCCGCACCGGTCGTTAGGGCAATGCCCCGATTGCCAACGAACGTTAGGTGCTGGCGGATCCTTGCAATTTCAAAAATCCCACTCCTCAATCCTTCCTAACCGATGGTCCCGGACAAGTATAAGTAGGCGCGCCGAAACCGCGCTCGCTCTCGTCGCTCTTCGACTATAATACTCGTACCACGCTTTTCTATTTACGTTTTGTGCGCTTCGCAATCGTAATTCACGCATCGATAATTCTCGTGCGCTTCGCGAGAATTCTTCACCTCACACACCTCGTGAGCTTCACGTTGTGTGCATCATCTTACTTCATCACCCGCTTCTCATCTCATTTCGTAATTCATTTTTCTTTATATCATATACACCTTCGCTTTTGTAAATAACTGGTTTTAAATACATCAACCTTTTACCAGTCACATTTTTTTCACGCTTACTACTCCGCCTCAACACACCTTCACTTTCATCCATCTCCCAATCCATCGCTATAGGTTACAACAATATTGTGTATATATACATATATATATATATATATATATATATATATATATATATTAATAATGTATTATGTATAAACATATGTATAATGTCTAAATATTTTCGCTATTTATACAAATATAAAAAAATTTCTTACACAAAAGATGTATTGTTTATTAAATTAAATATAAAGCAAAAAAAATTTTTTTTTGTAAAGTCAGTTTTTGAGATTTCAAGGTCACGATATTTTTTTAAAATTAATGCTACATTTTGTTTCTACATTATTATAGTGCGTAAAAAGACAAATTCAACGATATATACAAATATATACTAATGATATACTACAGTGGAGAAAATCGAGTTACAAAATTAAAAAAATTTTAAAGTCGATGCGGCAGCACTTCCCGTTATCCGAACGATTTCAAATTTTGCACACATTATTTTTGCGTCAAGTGTCACAATTCTAGGGGGTGTCCCGAAAAAAATTCGAAAGTCGAAAAATAAGGTCCACCCTAATGGATATTGACCCCTTCTGCTCGATAATTTCATAGAGCGAATAATTAAAATGTTCTTCTGAATTTTACGAGTATTCAGGTTCAATGTTGCACACCGAATAATTTGTGAATATAGGAATCATTTTCACCTCGCTGGGGCTCTACATAAGAACCAAGGTAAGCAAGGCTTTCTCAGTATTGACGGTGTTAGAGTGTGCGGTGGTCGCGTATCTAACAGCTGTTCGTGCCGCGCTCCGCGCCGCACAGTGGTGTAATATCGCAGTGCAGCGTTCGCTTTAAATAATTTTAATTCCGTCAATTTTAAAGTGTCTGCCTTTTCAAAAATAGGTCCGTAAAGAGGAGACTTGGAACTGTCACCTCATTTATTTTCGAATTTTTAAAAAAGTTCCGGTTGTAAGAAAATTGCATTTGTTTAAAACATTGTTGGATTATCAACAAGTCAACAGGACTATGAATTTATTATTCGTTGTCAAAAATGAATCAACGATCTCAGAATCGTTTCTAAACGATGAATTCAAAGTATTCCGGTTGATACTTTGTTGCAAGAGCCGGACTGCGGAGGCCTTCGGGTTCCAGCGGTTTTCTCCTCGGCCTCAGTTGAAATAAAGTTATCGTTGAGAGAAGAGCTTCCTCACCACGCCGTGAAATAATGTTTCGTTTATTTTATAAATACCAGTGTCGATTTATTAACACCCATATCCAAGAGGTTATGGGACAAGTTAACGTTGAAATATTTTTTTAATTTCATAAACTGTGTTTATAAACTATACAAGTTATTTTTAATTAATACATATAAACATATATAGGACTAGTGACGTATAACTTAGTGATATTTAATAAGTGACTTAGTGACATTTACTTTATAGTGACATTTTATTAAAACAGTTTAAAACATTTTAGTGTATAAATATATATAGTGCTGAATATATTTAAATATGGAAAACTTAAGAATGAAAAGGAACATTAAACCTTTCGATGGTGAGAAATACAGTATATGGATGTTAAGAATTCGGTTACTACTGAACGAATTAGACTTTATAAAAGTGATAGATCAAAACATTCCGGAAAAATTAAACGCCGAGTGGATTAAGGCAGAATGAATCGCGAAAAATACGATAATAGAGTACTTGTCGGATTCCTTTTTGGGTTTCGCACAAAGTGGGAGCACGGCAAAGGAAATAATTAAAAGCTTGGACGCTATATACGAGCGAAAAAGCCTCGCGACGCAATTAGCATTAAGAAAGAAACTGTTAAGCTTAAAATTAGAAGGCGATACACCATTAGTCAAACATTTCACCGTATTCGACGATTTGAATACGGAACTATTATCCGCGGGTGCAAACTTGGAAGAGGCTGATAAAGTGTCCCACTTGCTATTATCTTTACCTTCCACGTATGACGGTGTAATAACCGCAATCGAGACATTGTCAGAGGACAATTTAACGTTAGCCTTTGTTAAGACGCGCTTGTTAGATCACGAAGTAAAATTAAAAACAGAAAGTAATCCCACAAGTACTGTAACCGTTCGACTGGCGTTCTGGTCGCCAGTCGGTTTTGAAAGTAAATATTTAAGTTCATCGCGGATGCTGCGTATCGAACGGATTAATCTGTAGATTCCACGGAACTGATTTAGAAACGAAATCTCTGAGACTCGAAAGGGTTAATGTATGGGGCCGGTTACTACCCCTCGTGTTCTTCGCGAACGGCAGTCGCGAAGGTGGTTCGTGCCTCCAGGCACTGGAAAGCGGAGGTGGTTTGGGCAGACTCAATAATCGAATAGCAATGAACTGGTAGACACGAGATTTATTTACCAGCTGTCGATTACAGTCTCGTGTATCGCACCGCGTACGCAATACGCACTCTTAGATATCACAAGTTTACGGTAGCCATCAATAACGACGAGGCTTCGCGAGTGGTCACGAGCAACCAACGGAGCTATCTCGGAACGGACGCGTACTGTCTTGCGCTGCAAGACCGCTGGACGACCTAAGCGTTCGCACAATGAAATTATCCGGATGCTTTACGGACCGTACTATCCGTTAAATAATATAAATGTCGAGATCGACAGAAACTATAAACAGCGTCGCATCTATACGTGACGACGTATTTGCCCTATATTCGAGCTACGATCGACGCTTGGAATGTTTAGAAAAACGTTTGTCGCCGCGATGTAAACACGCGGATTACAACGACGCTTGGAACGCGCGGGTACGACGAACAAGCTCCTTGTTCGCTAACAAGGAACGACTCTACGCTGGTGTGGCCTTGGAATCTTATTCGCGACACTATGTTGATTTGTGGATGAGTCTGTATCTGATATTCCTATATTCATGACGAGCCGCGCGCGATGCTCTTATCGAGTCGATACGCGGACGAACGATTGAGGACCGGTAGCATCACTCCCGCAATCGGCTGAGTTTCAGAGGGTTGCGAGAATGGCGACCTGTACTAGACCCCGACTGACCCGCGACACCTAAGAGTTCAGACCGTTCAACCTTGATCGTACTAAATCCGATCGTTTTACGTACGGCGCGCCAACAGCAGTAACAGAAATTGGCCCAGCCGAATTACTCCGGGTGAGAACAACCGCTGACTGCTGTCAGATGCTCACACGCTCGTCGAGAAACATCTTTGGGTCAGGCAGTGCGTAGCCCTGGTCCTCGCCTCCGATATCCCAACGGGAATGTGAGTTTTAGGTGGATCGGATGTATTCGATCACTTTCGACACGACGCGGTACGACTGTATCACGCGGTTAGTTGATATTTCCTGCTCTATGCTCGGGTTTACGCGAGGATCTCAATCTGTCTATCGTCCTTAGGTAGGCATCGCATTCCGTAGAGTAATACAAAATATACTCTCTTCTTCAATATACCCGACGCGAACGATTGAGGACCGGTAGCATCACCCCCGCAATCCACCGAGTTTCGGGAAAATTGCGAGAATGACGACCCGTACTAGACCCCGACTGACCCGCGACACCTAAGAGTTCAGACCGCAGCACCGAGGTGGACTTGGAAAGATCTCCGGTGTTCGGTAGGCCAACCTTGATCGTACTTAATCCGATCGTTTTACATACGACGCGCCAACAGCAGTAACAGAAATTAGCCCAGCCGAATTACTCCGGGTGAGAACAACCGCTGACTGCCGTCAGATGCTCACACGCTCGTCGAGAAACATCTTTGGGTCAGGCAGTGCGTAGCCCTGGTCCTCGCCTCCGATATCCCAACGAGAATGTGAGTTATAATGGATCGAGGATTTCGATCACTTTCGACGCGACGACCAACGACGTAGGAACAGCCGAACGTCCCAGCCGGTAAACCGGGTGGCAACGACTTCTGTCGACTCGTCAGAACCTCGCAAACACGCACAGAAACATCTTCGGATCAGGCAGAGCTTACCCCGGGTCTTCACCTCCGATATCTGCACGAGGATGCGAGTTTATACGGACTAAATGCAAAACGACGATTTTGAATTTATGTTACGTAACGGCTCGATGCTTACCTCTTCAGATAATATTGACCTCCAAATAGAAATATGATGCGTAATATTTACAACGGCTCGGTAGCCGTGATAGGAAATAAATGTGCTACTTTGAATTCTGATTACCTGTTAGACTCTCAATTGAAATGATATTATAATTCCGCGGAACACGTTTCGTGAGCGGGCGTACGGTAGATTCAGTTTTACTTTCTCAAAATTTTAATATTTATCTACGTGACTCTACGTGGAACAGCCAGAAAACGGTCTCGAGCTCCGATTCAAGCTGTGCCACAGTGCGGTTTGCACTATCGACTCCTCGGTTTGAGGCGCGTAGTTCGCGAAGATATCTTGGACGGTTTGCCAAGAATATCTCAGGACGGTTTGCCTGTTCTAACGAATCTACCGTGTTTCGCCACCGGACCGCTCGCGAGACGTGTCGACTCGACCGATTCCAAACGTAGAGTGCCGGATCGCGCTCCTGCATCGACCTCCTTCGATCGCACGAGAGGGGATCGATGCGCGCGCATCTTCGCCGCGTGGGGGAATACGTGCTCTCTCACTTAGAACAGGATAGCCTGTGCGCGTCTACGCTATGGTGGGGCGCAGCGGTACGCAGCGGGTCCGCTATATAGATCCATATATATATATATATATATATATATATATATATATATATACATATATACGTATGTACATCTACACGCGATCGATATCCGCGAATATCGATTGCTTGATGCGCCGCCGAATCTTTATATGTAACGATACGGTTACAGTACGAATGTTCTTCAAGTGCAAAGGATAAACAATTTCAAAAGAAATAATAAAGGAATAAAAAAGGTTTTTCAAAATAATAATAAAAAATTTAGTAAAACAAATACATCGAACCAATTTTTTAAAAATAATCAAGTGAGAAATGTGAAATGTGGGAGAAATCACTGTGGGAGAAAAGGACATAAAATTCGGGACTGTTTCTATTACAAGAAGAATCAGCAGTACCACGAAGATAAGAAAAAGACGGCGCAAACTATCCAAGTGGCAGAACCGAGCGGAACGCAGGTAGAAGCTGAAGGGTTCGCGTTTATGGCAGGAAACCTGGAAAGCAAAGGATCTGAAGAACTGACGTTTCTACTCGACTCAGGGGCCTCGGACCATTTTGTGAACAGGGATGACTGTTTTACGAAATATAACACGCTGCAACCACCCATTAGAATTTCAGTTGCCAAGAACGGAACGTTCATCACGGCAACAAAGAAGGGCAACATCAACGTGATAAGCAACCTTGGGATCGAGGGGGTGCTAGAAAACGTACTGTACTTCAAGGATATACCGCACAACCTACTGTCCGTAAGAAGGATGCAGCAGGTAGGGATGTGCATCACCTTTGATGAGGAAGGGGTCCACATAACGAAAAATGGTAAACCAGTAATGTGTGGTAATCCTTTAGATAATCTAACTTGCATTGAATTTAAAGTTAACATGGAAAGGGTAAACTGTCTTTCACAAGTTCATAGTGCCATTAATAACTATGAACTGTGGCATAGACGATTGGGGCATATTGGAAAGGCTAAATTTATACAGTTGAGGGATAAACTGTAACAGACCTGTCTGTTACGCGCCCCCTCGTACCTCAGCCGCAACCGATATCCCCGCGCCCCGCCGCGAGAGGGCCGCGATCCTAATTACCGTAACGGGAATATAAACCCCCCGCGAAGACATAAACGTCACCTTACCTGTCCTCTGACCTCATCAAGACATTCCGAACTATACACAGTGCAACCCAAAGAACACCGTCACCGAAGGAGTTTACCAGTAAGTTGCTCCGCACCTCACCGCTCCGCCCAACACGAACAGGGAGTTACCCCGTTCCCCTCCGCACCACACCGCACCGAGCAGGGAGTACCCAGCACGTGTCTTTATTTTCACCGCACCTTAACCTCACCACTCCACGCCGACCGTTCTCCTCGCCGCGAACCCTGGCTCGGCGAGCTACTCGGCAACGAGGAGAACCGTCGTCGAGACCGCACTAGCTTCACCGAGAAACCGAACCGTTACAAAACAAATGGTTGACGACATAGAACATATTAAAAATGATTGTACCAACTGATAGATTATGTGAAGATTGTATAAATGGTAAACAAGCTAGATTACGATTTGAAAAAGCTAAGGACAAAAGTCATATAAAACGACCATTGTTTATTGTTTATACTGACGTTTGCGGACCTATCACTCCATCCACCGTTGATAATAAGAATTATTTTGTAATTTTTGTCGATGACTTTACTCACTATTGTGTCACATATGTGATCACGTATAAATAAGATGTTTTTTCGGCATTCAAAGATTTTGTTGGTAAAAGTGAGGCTCATTTTAATTTTAAAATCGTTAATTTATATTCTGATAACGGTAGAGAATACTTATCAAACGAGATGAAAGACTACTGTGTGCAAAAGGGTATTAGTTTTCACTTAACAGTTCCCCGAACACCTCAATTGAATGGCATTTCAGAACGTATGATTCGAACAATAACAGAAAAAGCGCGTACCATGATTAGCGGTGCTAGATTAAATAAAGTATTTTGGGGAGATGCAGTGCTTACTGCCACGTATTTAATTAATTTGACCCCAACTAAAGCTTTAAAAGAAAATAAAACACCATTTGAAGTGTGGCACGGTACAACGCCTAAATTAAGGTATTTAAAAATCTTTGGTTCAACGGTTTATGTACATAACAAAATTAGAAAAACTAAATTCGATGAAAAGTCATGGACCACTTGGCTATGAACCAAATGGTTATAGGGTGTGGGATGTAGATAGTGAAAAATACGTTACAGTTAGAGACGTAATTGTAGATGAAACGAATTACTTAGAAACTCGACCAGGAATGACACCTGAAAAGGTTCATGAAAACATCTATAATAAAACTGATGCATCTGACATAAGGTCAAAATCAGTAGAAATAGATGAATTGTTTTATAAATCTGATAATGATAAATCAGATGTATTGAAGTCGATGGTTGAAGTAAATTCGGAAGAAAAATTAAATGAAAACTAATAAATCTGTAACTGAAACAGATATGCAAGATGAGCTTCTTCTCAAAATGATAAAAACAAAATACTAGAGAAAATAGAATTAAGGAGGAGTGATAGGATTAAGCAACGACCTCTTATTTCGTATAATGAATGTGATATTATTATGTGTGCACAATCTTTTGTAAATCACATACCAAGTTCATTTGAAGAGATTGAAAGTAGGGATGATATTGTTCATTGGAAACAAGCAATAAACAGTGAAATCAATTCACTGCTATTAAATAAAACTTGGACATTGGTTGAGAAACCTAAGGGTATAAATATAGTTGACTGTAAATGGATATTTACTATTAAATGCGATGAACACGGAAATCCGTCGAAATACAAGGCACGTCTTGTTGCACGTGGATTCAGTCAAAAATACTTAACTGACTATAATGAAACATTTGCACCTGTTACAAGAATGACTAGTTTTAGATTTATAGTTGCTTTTGCTAATTAGTTTAATTTATTGCTACACCATATGGATGTAAAGACAGCATTTTTAAATGGTGAATTAAAAGAAGACATTTATATGAAAGTTCCTCAAGGAATTACGTGGAAAAGCAACCAAGTCTGCAAATTGAATAAGGCGATATATGGTTTAAAGCAGGCAGCATGATGCTAGTTTGATGTATTTGATAGAAGTCTTGTAGAAAAGGGTTTCCGAAGTTCATCAGTCGACCGTTGTATTTATATCTTAGATAAAGGAAATGTATTGCAAAATATATATGTTGTACTATATGTGGACGATCTTGTGATTGCTACTGCAAACTTGGAAACAATGACCAAATTCAAAGGTTACCTAATGAATAAATTTAAAATGACAGATTTAAATTGTAGCGGAATTGACCGACGGTCACGTATTCCGTTAGCGAAGGAATAGCAAACACTGCTTCTTACGAGAACAAAGTGGACTGTATTTTATTTGAGAATGAAATGTAGAACAAGAACAAAATATATGAACAATAACTGAATGCGGTGAGACTAGATCGAATGGAATATGAAAAGCGACATCGCGTACGAGAGAGAGAGAGAGAGAGAGAGAAATCAGCGCGTAATTGAGAAAGTACAACGAGAGAAGCGACAACTGATTTCTGCGAATACTGAGCGCGAAGTGACGAAATTCGGGGAATCGAGAGATTCCGCACACTAGATTTATGGGGATTGGTTCTCGAGGATTACCCGATGATGGGGTGCCCGCTGAATGGGTCACCGTCATCGCGTGATCCTGTCAAGGAACGACGCGGTAACGCGAGTCGCGTAACGGCTTCGCAGGAGATTGCGATCGGGGGGGTGACGTCACGACGGGGCGAGGAGGGCGCGTCGCGTCAACAGCCCGTTTGAATTCGCGCGATCGCGAACATAAATGATATTAGTTTCTTTTTACGAATAAAAATTGAACGCCATGAAAACAAAATAACATTAGATCAAAGTGGATATATTAAAACTATTTTAGAGAAATTTAATATGAATGAATGTAACCCCGTTAGTGCACCTTTGCCAAGCAAATTAGATTATCAAGCTTTAAATTCTGAAGAGAATACAGAAACACCATGCCGTAATTTGATCGGTTGTCTGATGTATATCATGTTATGTACACGGCCCGATTTAAGTACGGCAATAAATATCTTGAGTAGATATACTAACAAAAATAATAAAGAACTTTGGCAGAATTTACAGCGAGTATTGAGATATCTTAAAGGTTCAATAAATATTAAATTAACCTGTGTAAGAGATAATTACGATGAAATAATTAGTGGATATGTTGATTCAGATTGGGGAGGTCATGATGAAAATGACAGAAAAAGCACAATGGCAGATATGGCACTCTTTGAAGTCACAAGACAAGCTTTGTGGTTAAAATCTTTAGCAATTAGCATAAGTATGAATATTTCAAAGCCAATAGTAATATTTGAAGATAATAATGGCTGTATAAGTATAGCGAATAATCCAAGTAATCACAAGAGATCGAAACATATAGATATCAAATATCATTTTTTCAGGGAGCAAATTGAAAAGAAGGTTATTAAACTAAAATTTATTTCCACAGAAAATCAAGTAGCTGATGCCTTGACGAAGCCATTGTCAGCACCCAAATTTATTGGATTTAGAACTAAGATGGGCTTAGAGTGAATAAAGTTTTATGTATAATAAAAAAAAAAGAAGAAATAAAAAGTAGAAATTTTTGAGAAATGAGATAATTAATATATTATAGTTTTAATAGTATAAGGCTTTGATCTGGTCTGATTAGGTTTTTTGGGTTTCCCTAATCCTCCGCAACAAATATTGGGCCACTTGTAATTTCCAAGAAAACGGCATGAAAGGAATCTCTTTACAATTTATTTTATTTTATTTTATCACAGAGTTTAATTTGTAATTAGGCTTAATATTCAATCCTAATTTTACGAGACATATATATATATGTACAGAATGATATTATATAACGTGTGTTCTATTGTTTAATCTTACTTGAAAATAATTGATTTATTTCTGAGGGGGCGTGTTGGATTATCAACAAGTCACCAGGATTATGTAGGAGGTGTTACATACTTTTACACTTAGGTTTTCCAGGCGGGCCAGATAAACTGGCGCGCCAAGATAAACTGGCGCCCCGAGATAAGCCGGCGCCCCGAGACGAACATTCCTCCCTAAGGGCAGGTGCCCTCCGATAAGCACCCCCTCCTAGCACTAAGAACCAGGGTCCTAAGACGATTGGCCCTTCCTAGGACCCCAAAATCTGTATAAATACTGGCCCAAAGAGCCCAATAAAACAGTTGTCCTTCTGCTACGGAACCTGTCTGTCTATTTTCCTTTTCGGAATCCTAACAGAGATAAGCGGTTTATAACGAAGTCTTATAATACCGAACCTCTCGCCAAAGAGTTAGGAAACCGATTGTTTTCCCAATACAATAGTCTTTTTTAAAAACTTTTAAACAACTCATCATTCAAACATTGTTGCGCACCGTGACAGAGGCAGGATCGCATAGGAGAGCTCATGAATCCGTGTAACTCGAACACGCACGTACGTAAGGTGTAAACAACTGATCGAGGTTCATGAACTCTCCTATACCCGATAGACGCGTGCGAACGAGTGCGTGAGTGTATGCGTGAGCGCCGCGGTATTATGATCGCCGAAATGTTTTCATATACCGCGGCATACGAAACAGCAGTCGCGACGAGCAGCGGGCGTTGACACCTGCCAAAATTTAACGCACAATTTTAAAAAGAACATCGAGAACGTTCGACGGAGGTGCGTATAAAAGGACGCGTCCGCTCTGCGGGCGAGGAGTTGCTCACGAACTACGATACGATACGATACGATACGATACGATACGATACGATACGATACGGATTAATACGATTAGGGCTACAACAAACGGTTTACGAACACGGATTACGGATCACGATTTTTATGTATTACGGCGCATTTAGTGTACTTGTGTTATTGTCTCAGTTTTTGTACCGTCTTTATCGTCTCGTTGACTCCGAATAAACGGATAGATACAATTTAAAACATTCTATTCCTACAATTATGAATTTATTATTCGTTGTCAAAAATGAATCAACGATCTCAGAATCGTTTCTAAACGATGAATTCAAAGTATTTCGATTGATACTTTGTTGCAAGAGCCGGGCTGCGGAGGCCTTCGGGTTCCAGCGGTTTTCTCTTCGGTCCCAGTTGAAATAAAGTTTTCGTTGAGAGAAGAGCTTCCTTAACACGCCGTGAAATAAAGTTTCGTTTATTTTATAAGAACCAGTGTCGATTTATTAACACCCATATCCAAGAAACATTTTCAAAATAAATGGTGAAAAAACCATTTTTTCCAAATCGAAATATTTTCATTATATACTCTTATGTGTTCACTATAAGCTCCTAGAAACTCATTTTCCTCGGTACGTTAGTTCTAGTGTTATAATTTAATGAAAAAAAGTTGCCACTTTTCTTTACACGTCTGTAAAACCAAAATTTTCTAAGATTTCGAAAAATCCTTCGAGATTCGTTGATAGGTTACTAAAGAGTACAGCATATTCAAATTTGAACTATCCGACATAGGACTCGAAAAACTTTCTTCTCTTGTTTGTTCCTTGCTTTCGTCCGCGGTGTATCACCATCGCTCGGCTGCTGTCGCGCGCGGCCGTCTCTGCCAATACGCCTCTAGGTCGCGCTCTGATTGGTCCGTGTTTTCGTTAATAACTCCTTAACAAAGCCGAAACGGCCATTTTTGCAAAGGCAAACGTCGCTTCAAATGGCCTCAGGAACCTCCCCTTTGAAGGAATCGTAACATTTTTGGGACACCCTGTATATATTTTTTTATTATATATCTAGTATATTTGTTAATTTTTGACAATATAATGTAAAGTAGTCAAGTAAGTAATTAAATTTGTAATACTAAGAAATTTGAATTAAATTCTAATTTTTCTCAAGGTAAAAACACAACAATATATGTATTGTCCGTGTCTCGCGAAAAGAGACTCGGAAGGAATGTGAGTCAAGCACAACAATTGAGTCATACTCATTGTTGCTATTCGCTGAATAGGTTACTACTACTACCTACTTCAGGTATGTATCGCGTGGCGGAGAACAATGACGATATGCGTCATATAAGCCTGTGAGCGAGTGAATGAGTGATCGTCGAGGTAGAAGTTAACAGACTCAAACCTTTACTTCCCTTGCCACTGTGTCGTCCCGAGTCTCTTCTCATGAGACGCAGACAATACAAAACTTTTAGTCCACTTTTTAAGTGACAAACTTCATAGTTCCATATTATTTTAAAGAATTATATTACAATTATATAAACACATATATTCGGATACTGAAACAATTTTCGACTACAGATTTTGTGCTCCAAATTATATGCTACATGCAATTAGCTATTGTGTATAGACTACAAGAAAATAAAAAGGCTGATAAGAATTATTCAGACTTAATTTTGACTTTTAGCCAGTAAAATGATTATCCTAAAAAATAAGTATTTATGTAAGTTTTATTCATTAGAACTAGTCTAAAATATAAAGCTTTAAAGTTTCAGATAATCACAAATTAATGAATTGCAAGTACTATAAACTTAAAATAATTCTCAAAATCGTATGGAAGAATTATACGATAGCTGCCTGTGAATTACTAAATTACTTACAAGATTGTCACTTCTCAAAATATTAAACGAAATCTTCTTATGAATAGGACAATATACATATATATATATATATATATATATATATATATATATATATATATATAAAATAAATTCCTACAATTGAAACAATCAATATTTGTTCAATAATTAAATTAAGCAGGTATACTCATCGATTCGCATATTATGTTTTACGTTTCCGACATTAATACGCTTAATACGTTTCTATTATTACTTACAATAAACTTTTATAATTTCTAACTCTGAACTCCAAACCGGAGTTGCCGAATGCGGTACCCCCACTACCACCAAACGTGGCTCGCATCGTTCCCGTATCATGGCTCTGTTTCTGTCTAATCTGACAGTTATATACAGTAGGGCTAATGTGACGTCACTTGTGAAGCGAAAGATCGCTAGAGGTGAATCGAACCACATTGATTATAGTGGGGATAGATGCGGTACCGCATCTGGCAACTCTACTCTAAACCAGAATTTCCAGTAAGTCTTTGTACTTACGTCTCTACAATCAGATTTTCCTCTAGCGACTCTGCATGAGGAAAAACATGACAGTGGTTGGCTAGGAGGCACTAGCAGCGGTAGTGGGAATAATGTGACGTCACGTATTCTCTTTGTTCAGAGAGTCGCTAGAGGAGACTCCAGCCATATTTAATGGTAGACAGGGAAGCATCTAGGCGGATGATGTCATTTCACATTAGTCTACCCATGAAATAGCAGATGGACTCAAAGAAATACACCACTTTACATTTATTTTCCTTCGTGTAGAGTTAACGGTGCGTATCTCGAATAATACCGAGACAAAGCGAGGCACAGTCGACTTCTCTCAGGATTTCTTACATCATGTCCCGGACAACGTCTGTAGCCAATATGAGAATCCTGGACGTACCGTATGTTACGTACTTTCTATTGGACGGCATTGTACAGTACGAAGTTTCTTTTCTGTTACTCTTGTACGTCAATTCTTGTACCTCATTAATCTCATGGAGGAATCATAATAATTTAATAGTATATCGGACAAATTTTAGCTGACGAATTTAAATGCAAAGAAATGCATATAATAAGCATTTCAAATTCCGCTTCATATTACGATGTTATAAAAAATTTTATAAGGAAACTTTGTGAAAACTAATTGTGTAACCAACGTGTATGATATGCATATTCGCGTATATTATAAAAACGACAGAATTATTTATGTTGAATTGAAATCGGTTACATGATAACATAAAGGTTTAATAAAAACTCCTTTCAACACCAATTTATTTAGAGCGTGAATTTAGAATAATGATAAATAATAACAATATACATTTTAATTGTGTTTATAAATATTTAAGAATACAATATTATGCAATGGTAAATTGTGTCTTTTGGCACAAGCAATTATTACCATGATTGTATTACTAACATTAAAATTATATTGGATTTTATTAATTTATAAAAACATTAAAAAATTATATTGGATTTTATTAATATTAGTTTATTTAATATTTAATATTTAATATTTAATATTTAATATTTAATATTTAATATTTAATATTTAATATTTAATATTTAATATTTAATATTTAATATTTAATATTTAATATTTAATATTTAATATTTAATATTTAATATTTAATATTTAATATTTAATATTTAATATTTAATATTTAATATTTAATATTTAATATTTAATATTTAATATTTAATATTTAATATTTAATATTTAATATTTAATATTTAATATTTAATATTTAATATTTAATATTTAATATTTAATATTTAATATTTAATATTTAATATTTAATATTTAATATTTAATATTTAATATTTAATATTTAATATTTAATATTTAATATTTAATATTTAATATTTAATACTAAAATAATATCACTAGAAAACTCATATTTAACCGCTATTGTCAATAAACCGGCTTATTGACAATAGGAAACTACGCCGATACTACACGAAAACTATACATATACAGGAATAGAAAAGTATTCTCTTCACAATTACTTTACCAATTTCTCGTTTCCTCCTTAAGATAGATGGACACTTTTTAAAAAGATACTTTGAAACAGGGGTGTCGATTTTCTTCCCCTCCGAGAGACGCATGACTCAGGCTGTCAGTCAGTCAGTGCCGCAGCTTCATTTCCTCCAGGAGTTGCACGCGTCTCAGTCTCAGTCAACCGTTCCTCCCACCATGAGCAGTATTTATACTCGGCGAAACCGAGGTATAAAGTTTGCTGATGAAAGTGCCCGTGCAGCACCTCGCCGGAAAGTTCTGCTGAACCAAGTATGAGGAGGGACCGGGGTGGGGGGGGGGGTCGCTCTTCTTCGGGCACTCTCCGTTTTGGGACTCGAGTCGAACTTACTCGAACCCTCGGCCCCCGCTCTGACGTACCGGCTACCCTACTTTGCCTCCACTGCGCTACACGCAAGCGCACCTCTACTTTGTCCGTGTGCGCTGCCTGTTCGACGTATTCTTCCACAATTCACGCTACCGATGTTTCGAACGTATGAGTTGCAATCTGGAGGTAGCGCATTCGATTCCCGTTACGGCACAGCGCACATTTTTCTATAACTTTTGAACTAAAACAGACGCCAAAGTGAAATTTGGTCAGAGTGAGGTCGAGGTCGAGGTCGGTGTCTCTCATAACTGCCTACGAGTCTGCGGAGCAGGTGATAAGGAGAAGGAGCCGCATTTGACTCGCGGCCGTCAGTTCGACACCCCTGCTTTGAAAAGGACACGAAGGTGTGGTATTTTGAAAAAAGATTATTTTAACTCATGTAACTTAGTGTTACTTTTCATTATTTTCTAATATTCAATTTGGAATACAGTGACTAACTCGCAATTGAAAGGACCATTCTTCTAGATTGGCTGTAGATTAGAAAAGGTTACAGAGGAAAAAATATAAAATATGAAAGAATCGATGTTTCCATGAATGAATCAATGTAAAAGCATGTAAAAATAAAAGATACTACAATTTGTAGAATATTTTAATTTTTCGATAACTTGTTTTGGCAGTATTTTAAGAATAAAGAAGATTCAAAATATTTCATAAAAATGTCGAATGTGAAGTTTAAAAAGGTGTTGGACAATGAAACTAAAAGCTTGAGCTAGATAGCTAACAACAACATTTATAATTCCATTCTATGTTTCCATCCTAAGAGGTGGTTTTTTTTTATAATTAACCAAGCGTAATACCAATTTTTGAAAATCTATTCACAATTTTCTTTGTGTTGAGGCTTAGTTTGAATTGTCAGAGCCATCCTGAATGTAGAAAGGATAAGGCCATGTGGATGAATACAATTTTTATTTGTACGATAAATAAAAAAGCATTTATTTAGTGTGGTTTTAAGGACCGTTTTACTTGGTTCTACCATGGTAGTTAACATGTTACGATTTTATTCATCATTTTCCTCGTGTTTCACGGTTTAGTTTCACTTATCAGATTATAATTCTTTTCATACCAAGACTAATATGGTCACCAATTATGGATGAACAATATAGTCTTATTTGTTTTTTGAACAGTTAACAGTTGCATACTTGGTGACTAAGGATCAAGCAACGTTAGTTCTTTGAGTTTTAGGTGTTTTAGGTGCATCATTGTATTTATGGAAAAAATGAAGTAATAAGAAACTCAACTTTCCTATACTATTTAACTTTTTTCTATCTCCAACTAATGTCGAGATATAACCAGTCTCAATTATATGGTGGACCATGCATATCAATGTGTACTTTTTGTTAGATTCATCCACTAAAAGTTGGGCAAAGTGACACTTCAAAATTAAATTTAATTGAAAAACTGTTGAATCACGTTAGATTTTGTAAATTGGGAATTTACCAAATTATTGTTTTATTAACATTTTACTTTCATAAAAATAGTAACTTTGCTTCCGTGAATTGTATTCTTATTTTGTTCAACGATATTACAAATTTAATATTTAATGGCTAATTGTATTAGAATTCTTAATACATAAATGTATTCATAATAATTATTTTAAATATTCAAAATATTTGTCCAAATCACTTTATTCTAGATACGTCAAACCTTTTTAGCTTATAATTTGACTTTGGTTAGTATTTTATAACTACTACTATAATTTAGTGCATATAAGTCAAAAACATTGTAAAATTAATTCTTTTCTAAGATCAGTTACTTTTTTTTAAACAGTTTTATTTTGAATGCATTGGGAATTATAAAGTTCTGTAAATATCCTTCTGTTTATTTAAACTTGGACATTATGATTACTCTTGAAATTTTTCTTTATTTTTTTTCAACGTTTGCTTATTCACAATGTTTAATAAACTTTCAATTTAAAACTTTGGTTTTACCAAAGTTCAACCTATTATAATCATTGCCCAACTCTGATTAAATTTCAAGCACGAACTCCATATATGAACATTTACCAGTAATATAATCTAAGAATTGTTAGCGTAGAATTGTTATCAGCACGAGAAACAAATCCTTTTTCAAGTATCTATTATTAGAAGGAAACAATAAAAAACAAATGTAGATTGATAAAAAAATCCTTACTTTCCAATTTTGAATATAAGAACGTGGAATGAAGTATCTAAATAGATGAATAATAATCATGTTCGAATTTTTCAGCAATTGTATAAACTACTCTTCCCGGTGTTAGTTATGCAAAATTTAGATTTTTGAATTATATATATTGCAGATTTACATAGTCCATCAAAAGTTTGGCATTTTATATCTAATGGCATTATCAAAATTCCATATAGCAAGTGTGATTTATTTTACTCTTATTTCGCTTGATAACATAGTAAACTCTATTATTTGGTCAGAGGTCACACATTAAGTAATCTTCATTACAAATATCCGAATCTCAATGGTGAACAACCAGTACATCATTTTCTCTTGATTCGCCATGAATTTGGCGTCAAATATCGACCCGTCTGTACCGCATTAGGCTCGGTATTTAACAGTAAAATTTGCTCGATGCCAAACCTTGCAATCGTGAAAAGGACAGGACGGTCGCAATGAATGCGGACCTAGATTTACTCTCGGAGCAAGGTTAGGTCCGCTCTTAGTGCGACGACCTGTCCTCTTCATCAGTACAAGGTCTGGCATGGATTTTGCATGCACAAACTTTGCAGTCACATACCGAGCCATCTGCTTTCACATTTTATTTAACTCCTGTGTCTGTAAAGATTATTTAAATAAATAAAGATTATTTATTTTGCATAATATATCCGCAATATAAAGGTCCGTAGTCTATTTATGTATATGTTTATTTTTACATAGACGTAAATGTCTTGAAATTTGACAAAGAAATTACTTTCGTGTATATTTAACAAAACATCTTTTATATGCGTTTCTGTAACATTAAAAAAAAACGTAATTTTTAGTGGAATGTGTACTCCTTAGTTATGTAATAATTTATTCAATATTTCACGTTTTGTATAATCAGAAACTATTATGAAATAACTTATTGAAGGAAATTTCTCACGTCAGATATTATTTTATCATTATTATTCTATCCTACTCTCCTGCTATTTCTGGTGACTTCTAGTTTACGACTGTTACTGAAGAAAAACTTAAAAGATTATATACACAGATAAGTATGAAAAAAATTATTTATATATTCCTGCTTTTCTTATAAATATATCTTCCCAATCTTTTGATCAATAGCATACATGTATACTAGAGCTGTTACTTTCCTTCGAAGGTCGAAGATTTCGAAGCTTCGATTCGTTTCCAGTTAACGGATAAAAGAAATAAATTTTCATAATTTGTTTTTATATTCACTATTTGAATTATTTCAATAATTTATTGTTAAAATAATGGTTTTAATGAATAAATTTTCATATTTTATTTCTATATACATTAGAGAATGTACAAGTATTTACATAATGAATATAGAAACACATTTCATGTAAACACGTAAATACGTGTACATTGTCTAAACAATTATTTTAACAATAAATTATTGAAATAATTCAAATAATGAATATAGAAATAAATTGTCAAAATTTATTTAATTAAATAATTATTTTAACAATAAATGATTGAAATAAGAATTCAAATAATGAATATAGAAACAAATTATAAAATTTATTTATTTAAAAAATTATTTTAACAATGTGCTATCGAAAGGATAATTCAAATTATAAATATATTATCTTAACAATAAATTATTGAAATAATTCAAATAGTGAATATACAAACAAATTATGAAAATTTATTTCTTTTATCCGTTAACTGGAAACGAAACTTCGATTCTCATCACCTTCGAAGTTCCCTTCGTTCCTACGAATCCTTCGAACCTTCGAAGAGTCGAAGCTTCGGAAACGTAACAGCCCTAATGTATGCATAAAAGACGCCTTCATTATGCGTTACTGAAAAACGAAACAGCATTTGCATTCTTTACCACAACAAATAGTAAACTTTTGGATATCTTTATGTTCAACTTTCACAGTTCCACATTGTCACTTTTAATAAAGAATGAATTTTCAAACATATATGGTAATTAATGTCTTTAAATATAAATTAACAGAAAGACTTCACTCATTTGTTAATAATAGATACTGAATTGATGCAGTTAATAAATAATTTCTTAATCGCAGCCACTGTTCACTTTTATAGTGTTCAATCTCATCTCTAGTTAAATTAACTTGCATACACTTCTTTCTTGTCATTCATTGTGAAATAGTTTCAAAACATAAATTGAACTGGTTTTCTACCATTCTCAGATTTTTCTTCAATTACCCTGTCGTATTTTTAACTAGGACATTTCTCAATCTAATAATTATTCAATTATAACGATACTTTCCCCTTATCCTATCTATTTCACGATAATGAATATTTTCAAAGGTCACTTTTCAGGAAAAAATAATAGAAATTTTTATGCAAAAATTTCTTACAATTAGTTTTTTCCATTTGTCATCACCAATGTTACATACACAACAATGAAGATTTATTATCTCCTTTCAAGTTAATTTTTAGCTTCTTTTATCATCCACATGACTTTTTGAAATTGTATTCAGTGATCATTCAACTCCATTTCTGGTTTTATATTCATCTTTATTTTGTTATTTTCCTGACTATTTGGGTAAAGGAGACTGTTCGGAGATAAATCAACATGATGTTGAATTTCAATTGAAGAGAGTTAGTAATTTACAATCCATTGTAGAACGCTTGTATCACTTCCACCGGTAGATATTAATCGTGTGTCGTCATGCAGGAACGACACGTTTGTAACGTGGCTCGAGTGGCCGCCATATGAATGATAGAGTGACTGAAACAAAAAAAAATTTATTTATTTTACGGTCTTTTGTTTTTCTCAACATGAAGATGTATCGATTATAGATGCTAAATAAAAATTAACGCATAATATATGAAATTCATTTGCAGGGTAAATATAAATTAAGAATGTGTGTATGTGTGCGTATAAGTTATATAGTCAATAACGGCGACCATGTCGATTAGGGTCCCCTTCTCGGATTTTAACGGGACTTTTTTTAATTACTTTGTTTTAACGTACAAATAACAGGAAAAATAAAAGCACTGTCGGTCGGACTTCGATGACCTTGAAAAAATATAAAATATTGCTTAAGCGGTTGAAAACGCTACATCCGTATGGAATACAGCGGCCGAATGATCCTACATGTAAGAATAAATCGAAAAAAAGGAATAACATTGTTTCGTTTGACACTTCCCCATCAACATTAACCCAACAAACTTTCAACTTTTTCAACTGATCTGAGATTAGGTCGTGAGGATAACAGTTGGGAGTTATTTGGGATATGGTTAGTGGTTTTTCCTACAGATCCCCAACGTAGGGCCTACGACGAAAAGTTATGTCAATTTGCCAACGAATATCCAACGTTGGGCCTACAGATATTATAGTCGGTTAAATAACGTGATATTTACGACGGTGATACTACATTGGCCCAACGAAAATCTGCCATCATTTAAATATATCGTCTAACAGACACCAGACATGTTGCTGCAACCAAAAACATATATATAAATTGTGACGTTGCAGATTTTGCGAATCTTATGGTTCGTATGGATCGGACCGTCCTCTCGCGTGACGAACGCATATTCACACGGTGCCCCGTGCAGCACCAACCCCCTCAGGATGCCTACCGCGGCTCCCTTCGCGGGATCTGTCCTCGCGATATGCTGGCCAAGCAAAACGTCCAGCGCGCTGATTCAAAAAGGGCTGCGGACACACACGGGCCGAACAACCCGGAGGCTACTCAAGCCTAGAGCCCCTCCAACATCGGACTTTCCTCCCGAGGAACTCCACCTAAAAGGCCTTGACGTCGTCTCATCCCGCAGGAAGGGGTTCCATAAGCTTGAGTGCTGTGGAAGCGCCCTGGGACGGTCTTGGACGCCCCGGTCGCCACACGGCGATCGTTATGGAAAATCCGGATGTCGTATAGGGCCAGGGACCGTCCGTGGGAGATCCGCAACTTCTATTATTTCGCATGCGAGACCGACTAATTAGGTAATCCGCGTAATGAGCAGGTTGGGGACCGCCGAGTAGATCGAAGGATCACTGTCGTGTTGGCTACCGTATCGGTCTCGTTTTCGTAAACGCTTGCGTCCCATGAGGAAAGTGCGGTATCGGAGTACCGAGCCGTCCCGGGGGAAAAAGGACGAACATCCGCCACGAGAAGCGGTAAGTCGGACATAGTGATCCTCCCCGTACGTTTTTCTCGCGTAGTGACTCGTGTTGTTTATAGTGTGAGGACAATACTTTTCCCGCCCCGTGCTCGATTTCGCGCGGGCAGAGGCGCGTCTCGCCTAGTGCCCGAATCTCACGCCATTTGCCGGTGTTGCGAGACAATTCAGATTTCGCGTTCTCAACGTAAGGGAGTTTGAGAGAGTGAGGGTAGTATTCGCGACGTTCGAATAATCCGTTTCGTAGATTTCGGTCGCGTCCAATCGCGACGGCGGGTATAGCGGGCTCGCACGACCGAGCGAGAAAAGTGATCGCGTGCCGTCGCACACTCGCTTCGTTCCGTTCTGGGAAGCCTCGCGACAGTCTTATGGTAATTACGCCGTACATCTGCGTTTGCGAGAAATTGTATTACCGAATTTAATACCGAAGTACCGTATACTCGCAATTATTAAAGAATTGACAACCCCGTGCTGCGTACCTCCACCTATTCGTTTCTTTGTATGAAGATCGTGGGCTCTCGGGTTGCGACCACGTGGCCGCCAAATTTGTAAATTCAGGACATCGATTAAAGATTAATATCGATACTAATTACACTGTCATTTCTCAACCTGCGAGATCCGTCCTGCCGTAAGGGCCGTCCCCGTCCTTCCTGTATCCGAACCTCTGACCCTTCGCGAGTCGCGAAACGTGCCTCGAAACTCGGTAACGGAAGTTCTCGTTTCGATTCTCTGCGTGTAAGAAGAAATCGTCCCGTTTCGCATGGTATCCTTCCGATACCTGGCGCCCGAACATCGTCCGTTAGTATCGCTATCGAGTTTTCCAATCGCCGTACGGTCGGCCGAGGCCCGGTCTCAGCGCCTGTAAAATCCCGGAGTTGCCACTATTCTTCGGCCGCGGAAGACACGCCGAAAAGAGAACGTGAGTGTTGTTTTAACAGTTAACACGTACACACATCTGTTGATCGATATTCTTAGTGTGATAAAAAATATTTTCTTCGCATTCAGAGAAGATATTCGACATCAGTTCTAGGTAAAACTTTAATTTTCGAGGATCAAGGTAATTTCAAGGTCATGTTATTATACATATCTGAATGTATTTTTCCATCAGTTACACGATGCAATAAAACAAAAATGTAGTTATGTACCAAAAACATAGATGACCTTCACAACTCCGACAGACTGACTCTCGGAAAATAATATTCGTGCCAGATATTTGGTCCATTGACACCTTGCACATTACGTAACAAATATTTTTTGCATCAAAATAACCTGAAGAGATATTTAGGTGTTCTTATTTAAACGGACCACCCTGTATATACGGTGGGAACACCTAAATATCTGTTGTATTTACAGTCCTATCAGAAAACTTCAGAGGACAAACTGACACTATTGCAGGGGGAAAATATAATGGTACAGAAAAAAATTTTTTATGTCGCCTTTTTTAATTAAATTTCAAGGACACCGATGTTTTTTTAAATGGAATAGTATATTTTTTTACGATAGACAATAAAAAACTGAATTCAGGGGATACCACCTTTTTGACCTTGAAATGACCTTGAGCAAAAATATTCATGTTGGAGCGGATAAAATGTGGAAGTTTAAAATTTACGTGTTTCAGCAAAGATCACGCGTATATATATATATATATATATATATATATATATATATATATATATATATATTAAAAATTGATGTGTTTTGTATTTCAGAATATATACACAATTTGTTATTTTTGCCCGATCCACTAATATTTTATTGTGGCAGCGTTGGAATCTATTTATTTTTTATGTTTATTTACATTTAGAAAAGAAAAAATGAAAGTAATACGCATAGATTCGAACTTGAGACCGTCAGTGTTACAATCAGAGCCCCCAATAGATTTTTAATATTGTTGCATTCAAAAAATTACATTTGTGTACACAATTGTAAATTATTTAAATAGAATAGTCATTTGAAATGACGATTAAAAAGGGAAATGTTTCTATTTTTAATAATAACCGAAATGTAAATTGCTTTGTAAATGTAGTTTTCGTAAAAATCGGTAAAAACTACAAATTTTGAAGGCCTATAACTTTTAAATAATTTCGAAGATAACAATGTGATGACTTTAATCCCTTATTTTTTATATGGACTATAACATATTTAAATTGCAGTAAAATTCGAGGCATAGTGCAAAAGAAATGACGTAAGTAGCTATATAAATATATTTATTGATTATATAAGGTAAGTGATTTTTATACACTGTGATTATTGATGCGCTATTTGCAAAGATATAAACAGAAAGACAACAATAGTATATTCTTTCCAGATGATTTGACTAAAGCGCATGAGAAGTGTAAACAGGCTGACAGTGAATCACAAGTGGCAACAGAATTGGAAGGAGAGCAAGGAGAATCAAGAAGAAAGAGAAAAATTAGAAAAATTATGTATGATACTGAGGTGGTGTGATCACTGTCGAAAATAATGTGAAGACACGTTGAAGCAGAACATGCTTTATTGCTGATAAACGGTCGGTACAACCCGCGTAGCTCGCGATGACCGCTCTCGACGAATTCTCTTACCGAACTAGCTTACAAATAAACGCTCGCTCACAGATGCGTTCCCACGGAAAATCATCCTTTCTCACTCTCACAGTTCGCTTTCACTCTAAACTAAACTAAACGAATTCACCCTACGCGACACTCGAACCAATCGTCCAAACATCCACATGGCGGAGACGTGGCGCCACCTTGTCGCCGCCACAATACTGATGACTCTGATAATGATGAACAACAGGTGCAAATAAAATACCCTGTCCAACCAAAAAATAAACTTTGTATTACGGGTACTTAAATAAATCTCAACTTTACAAATTTATAATGTTAGATTTACATCAATCCTCGTAATTTTGTTTGTGATAGATACTCCAAGACTCAATTCATACTCTGGAACCACTTCCCCAAAATCTTTGCTGGACGAGTCTATTGGTAAGTCATTTGCAATTCAAAATTGCATGTCTTCTTTTGTTTTCCTCGTTATAAGATTAATTTTTTAGATTTTTCCGAAATACCATAATCGAGTAGATCATCGGTGAAGTTAACTACGCCAAATATTAGTAAATATACTGTGAAATACTATTGTGTTTTTGAATTTTAATAGTATTTTTCTTACTTCAGATAATTTGTGAAAATATACACAGTACTTTATGTTGTAGACTCTTTTTAATGAATATGTCTGTAACTTGTGACATAACACATAATTATTTTTAGGTCCATCGAGCGCTTCTGTAATTTTTGCAATGCCATTGTACGAGCAAGTTGCCTTATGCAAAGTGAATAATTCATTAGGTAAAGTAACTATTTATGCAATCTAATTGTATTTTTATTAAACCCAAAATATTGAATTTAAAGTTTGAATTGTTTATTTTTTATTTCAGCTGTGGTCGCCAAATATCTTGCTAACATTGAAGTTGAGTTGAAAGAGTTACGAGAGAGGCACAATGATATTTTGGTCCGTCTATTACCCTCCAGCTTCACTACACCAACTTCTCTGACTCCGGAAATCAAAATTCCTTGTAAGGTAGTTGAGGATTTTGAAAATTCAAATATTTGGCTTGGAATTGAAGGCACTGCAGAGTTATTAGTAAGTACTTTGTCACTGAAGTTTTGGGTACCATACTTTAAAATACAACACAACATTGTCTGTGGTTTATCTAAGACTTACAACTTTGAAACTAGTCAACTTGAACGTGTAACGTTGCCCTTTTTCTACGCGTCTTCTGTGGACGAAAAATGGATCCAACTCCGGGATTTTACAGGCTCTGAGACCGGGTCTCGGCCGGTCGTACGGACGAGGTCCACCCGGCACAAAAACGCGATTCGAAGACTCGATACTGACTGTTCCATCGCAAGGGAAAACGCGCGCGGGGAGTTCGCGTCAACAGGGTTTATGACACGGACGTGACGAAAAGGCTATTTTTGAGATTAAGACCTTTTTCACATTTGGCGACCACTCGACGTCCAACTTTCGTTTCCGTCCTTCCTCAATAGCCGTGACGTGTCATAAACCAATAATTCCCGAAGAGTCGTCCTTTACCGAGGGTTACTTCGAGGAATTCCGACGACGCAGTCGAAGGTCCAAAGGACTCCACGGTCTTGCAAGTATCATCCCCACTCTACCCAAGACTACGCACGCTCAGGGCGTAACGGAAGGGTGGTGATGATCCGTAAAGAATGCGCCGATTGGGAAAATGCATCGGCAAGAACCAATTGGCGTATTTCTACTCAGCGACACCGAAAACCTCCGAAAACAGAGGAACGCCTACAAGTACGAAGGCAGCCTAGGCGCTCCTCAACTTCCGAAAGAACTCCGCTCTACATTCAGACAGCAGTCGCAGAACATCGTTCAACAACGCAATCAAAGTCTCACGCAACCATCGCTCCTCACTACAAATCCAGTCACCCAAAATTAGTTTGGCGGGTGATAAGTCGGTGACCCACATATCGAAACGCGTCCAATCGGGATCTCGAGATTTACAACCTCGAGAGAGTTTACGGTCGACAAAAACCGCGCGTTAATATAGTTCGGTTCATCGCAACACTGACACAGACGAAAAGAGTTCGGGCGCCAGGTACCGGCAGGACCACACGAAGCAAGACGATTTCACGCACGCGGAGACTCGAAACGAGAAATGCAATTATCGAGCTTCATTTTACGTTACGCTTTCCGCGGCGGGTCAGAGGTTCGGACGCAGGAAGGACGGGGACGGCCCTTACGGCAGGACGAATCTCGCAGGTTGTGAAACGACAGTTCACTTGGTCTCGAGATTAATTTTAATCGATGTCAGAAGTTACAAATTTGGCGGCCACGTGGCCGCGACCCGAGAGCCCGCGCTCTTCGCACAAAGAAACGAACAGGTGGAGGTTTGCAGCGCGGAGTTTTCAATTTTTTAAAAATCGCGAGTATACGGTAGTTCGGTATTAAAGTCGACGCAGTGCATACATTTTTTCGCGAGCGCAGATGGACGGCGTAATTACAATCGGACTGTCGCGAGGATTCCCGGAACGGAACGGAGCGAGCGTGCGACGGCACGCGATCTTTTCTCACGCTCGGCGTAAAATCTCGACGCGGAGGGAGTAAAATCGATCTGACGATGAAACGATGAAACTATGAAACTTCTTTAGCTGTGGTAGGCGTAAAGCCTCGATGTGGTAGGAGTAAAACCGATCTAGCGATGAAACGATGAATCGAAATTCTATTGTATTGGCATATACGACCGAGGGTTGGGCATTCCTTAATAAAGATTATGATAAAATTCCGATGATACTAAGTGGATATTTCAACGTGAACTTTGCATCGGAACAATCAGGATTATTAATAGAATTTTTTGGAAGTAAATTAAGATTGGAAATGGTAGATAATCCTAATGAAGCGAAAACAAGATCAGTAACAACTCTCGATGCAGTATTTGCAAGACATTTAGACAAAATTGAATCAAGAATCATTTTTTAGCTATCACAAGCCATTCAATAATAGAATCACAGAAAATTAAATGTCATAAAGAGTTAATAAAAATTCGAAAAAAAATTAAAGAAAGAAGTTTCACTTCAGCCATGTGGTCTACGCATACACCAATTTTTGTATTATTTTATTAACACTTTAGGACACTTAATTTTCTATGATTCTATTATTGAAACATTTGACAATTTTAAGCTTTTTCGACAGGTGAGGGCGTCGCCATATTGGATATTCGCTGGAGTGTTTTGAGCGCATGCGCTGGGTAGAGAATTTCGTTTCATCGTTTCATCGAAAGATTAGTTTTACTCCTACCGCGTCGAGGTTTTACGCCTACCGCGTCGAGGTTTTGCGCCTAACGCGCCTAAAGAAGTTTCATTTCAAAAAATTTTCTTTTCTTTACCTAAATAATTAGGATATTTACAGAAGTCACGTTTAAACGCTCATGCATATACAATATACACAATAGGAACGAGAATATTTACAATTATGTCCTAGTTTATTTACGCTTATAATTAATACAGTTAATAGTAATGAAAATTCTATATTGTTTAAATATCGCGTTAGTTTTGAACATTTGCTTAATTTCGCGATTATCGCCATTTATCTGTGTCGTTGAGTCCTCCGATGTTATTCGTCCGAGGAGTTTGTTAACCCACAATAAATGAAGCAAAAACGGCGTGACTTTCTGGTTACCAGTAAAAGTTAGCCGATATACACTGTAAGCCGTTGAGCACCGGTCGAAAATAATGTTAAAATTAAAACTCGCGTCGCGAAGGTATTGAGAGAAAGAGAACAACATATATGTATTGAACAGAGACAGGCAGATGAGAGCGAGACAGCGCCGCGTAGCGGCTCAGCTGACACTCGCGCGACGTTTGTCTAAGCCTGCCGGTTCTCTGACACTTGCTGACGAGACGTGCTAGGAGTAACTTGCTTAGGAAACGTGCTAGCAGTCACTTGCTTATGAGACGTTCACTTGCTCACCAGTCCTCCTGGCGGTCATATACTTTCGAGTCGTGCTAACGAACACTTGTTACAAATTTCTTAGCAAGCAACTGCTTTTAGCTATTGCGAACGCTCGCTTACGAGACCGTTTCGATTATTCGAAGAAAGTCGACAAAGCCAAGCAAGCTTTATCAAACTCCGGATTTTCCGAGTTTTGATAACAAAAGTACATATTTTTCACTGCCGTATGACCGTTCGAACCGAGCGAAGCTCCTTTTATAAGCCCGCTACAGGATATTTGAACAGCATTGTACAGGCAATAGTGACCGCGATCAGGCACGGGTATTATCCGTGTCTTGATCATATAAACAGTGCACGGTTTCAATAGCTGCTTACATCTTTCTAACGTGGCTATTGTTTCACCGCACAACATGTGTATTTCGGAGTGATTGACGCGAGTTCCGTGTTCGTTCCCCGAATTCACTGCACGCCAATCAAGAAATATTCTTGAAAGGAATCGTGATTTCGATTCCTTACGGCAACCCGCGTTACACAGAGGACATTCTTTCCGAGTAAATTCTCTCTGCCTTAAGCTCTGGCATACGCTTTGACGTCCCAGTGCAGCAGAAGACCGAATACTCGGATTGTGACAAGGTCGATTCATTATACGCTTTTGCGGGAATTGATCGGTCCAGCCACTGGTCTTGATTTGGAAGTCCTAGCCCTGTCACCCTCCTTTGAGAGAGAGAGCGTGACGGCGATCTCGGCAGGCTTGACCCGTTCAACCACCATAGTCGCACCCACATACTCCGACGCTAGTGCTGTATAGCTACTACCAGAGCGGGGATCGTGACTGGTTTAAAAACACTTACGTTACACGGCCATACTATATATCTCGATATACAGGGTGGCCCACATAACTCTAAACAGCTCAATATCTCGAAAACTATGCCATCGATTTTAAAGTTCTTAGTCTTAAATTGCATGGAACTGAAGGGCCTTTCTGACTACATAAACGTGAAGTAGCCTCCCTTCCCCTTTAACGGGGGAGGGGAGGTACCTTTGTAATTTTAAATGGAAGCCCCTATAAAATGTTACATATTTAGATTCTACAGGAAAAAACAAGTCAATTTTGTCTGAAACATTTTTTTGTCACCGTTGAAATGCGTTGGATTGTATTATACAGTCCACCTTTTTAACATATATTAATAATTGATAATTCAGATTTAACTTGGACTACATAACAATGTTAAATTGACACTCCAGGAGGTATTAAGCAAGAGAGAAAGTCCTTTATAAATCCTGTGACAAATTCTCTTTTGTGGCATTAGGATACTGCTTTCTATATTCCATTACTTTTTGTAATATAAACTGTTTCTCCTCCTCATTTTTTGATAATATTTTATTGTACTCCTCCATAACGTTGACACCATGTTCAGCAGTGTCATTTACAACTATTAATTGCCGAGTGTTGTTCCAGCCAATTTTAAAATCGTTGTCATCTTCCCACGTAGAAGAATTTCTTTCCAGAAACGCCGCACAGTGGGGTGTTTGCCCGATTTCAGCGGCCAAAGCTATTTCAAAATTCGTTTAATATTTAAACTGCTGTAACTTTGCTCAAATTTACCCAAATTTGATGAAAACGCAACCATTTTAAAGCATGAGATTTCTACTTTTTGTACTATATGCCGTTTTTACTAAAATGGATTTTTTCAGTGCAAAATCTGTTCATAAAGAGGAGCATATCAAATTGTAAAGTTTGCTGCTATTTTTCAATCAATTACTGCGGATTATAATCAATATGTTTACGTTATTCGTTTTTTTTATGTACACTATCGAAAAGTATAATCATTTACATTTAAATATCTTTTTAAGATGCTTATTACAAAGAATGCTGTTTTTTAAATATACATTTATGCTACAAATTACACATTCGGAAATGGCAAATACGCTCAAAAGAAGGAAAAGGTTCTGTCGCGGAAAGAAAGAAAGTCATACAACAGGAATTTAAATCACAAGTAGGACTTACTATTGATGTACCAAAAATTGGTCTCGGCAATACAAACGACGGGAACACCAATCGCAGTTTTTTCATAAACCATCTATTATCGTCTACCAGTACTGGGATTGACGTGGAATTAATATACAAAACAAAATACATTAACAAAAAACACGGAACAATCAGAGCGTGACCTAGAGGCGTATTGGCAGAGACGGCCGCGCGCGACAGCAGTCGAGCGATGGTGATACACCGCGGACGAAAGCAAGAAACAAACAAGAGAAGAAAATTTTTCGAGTCGTATGTCGGATAGTTCAAATTTGAATATGCTGTAGTCTTTAGTAACCTATGAACGAATCTCGAATGATTTTTCGAAATCTTAAAAAATGTTGGTTTTACAGACGTGTAAAGAATTTTTTTTCATTAAATTATAACACTAGAACTAACGTACCGAGGAAAATGAGATTTTAGGAGCTTGTAGTGAACACAGAAGAATATCTATTGAAAATATTTCGATTTGGAAAAAATGATTTTTTCACCATTTACTTTGAAAAAGTTTTAAACAAATGCAATTTTCCTATAGCCGGGACTGTTTTAAAAATTCGAAAGAAAACGAGGTGATAGCCCCAAGTGTCCTCTTTACGGACCTATTTTTGAAAAGGCACACACTTTAAAATTGACGTTATTAACATTATTTAAAGCGAACGCTGCACCGCGATATTACAGTCGCGAACGCCCCGACGGCGCGCGGCACGAACAGCTATTAGATACGCGACCATCGCACCCCTAGTAGCATTTATGGTTGGCCAACGGTGGCCAACGGTTGGGAGTTAGTTGGGATATGGTTAGTGGTTTTGCCTACAGATCCCCAACGTAGGGCCGACGACGAAAAATTATGTGAATTTGCCAACGAATATCCAACGTTGGGCCTACAGATATTATGGTCGGTTAAATAACGTGAAATTTACGACGGTGATACTACATTGGCCCAACGAAAATCTGCCAACATTGAAATATGTCGTCTAACAGACACCAGAAATGTAATGTTGCTGCAACCAAAGGCAAGTTATATTCCAAATTCATTTTTTTTTCATATTTCTAAATATACTCACAATTTGTTATTTTTGCGCGATAGTTGATGCACCAAAGTTTTATTGTGTGCAGCCTTGGAGTTTATTTATTTCTTTAAGTTTCTCCATTTGACAAGGGGAAGGTACGGGTGTTGCATTCGCTTTTAGAACGACAGTAAGCGGAGGTCTTAGTGCTCGTATACCGTAACGAAACCCTTTATGTATTATAATTTACATTTGCCGACGTATCTAGTAACCCAAATCATAGCATATGCAACCACGAAATGTCTATAGTTACGGCGGCAGCGTATCAACTTACTACGTAGAGGATCCAGGTTCAACTCCGACGAGGGTACGAAATTTTTTTTCTTTGTTCCAATTTTTACCGTGGAGATACATTGTTTAAGTATTATTTATTATATTCTGTGAAAACAATCGTAAAAGTGAAGATCAGAACAAACGTATTATAGCAACGTAGACTCCACGTTGGGTATGATCGTTGGCCCTACGTTGGCTGCGATCGTTGGCCCAACGAAAAAAATAGCGACATTTCTAACGGTTGACCAACGAATACTGCAAGGTAGGCCCAACGAAATGCCAACCATAAATGCTACTAGGGACACTCTAACACCGTCAATACATACTGGTAAAACTCATTCTTCACTTTTTAGTTATTAACGTTCAAAACTGAGAAAACCTTGCTTAGCTTGGTTCTCATGTAGAGCCCCAGCGAGGTGAAAATGCTTCCTGTATTCACAAATTATCCGGTGTACAACATTGAACCTTCCCACTCGTTAAATTCACAACAGCATTTCTAATATTTGACCTAAAGGGTCTATGTCCATTCACTGTACAATCAGGCCCACATTATTAATTTATTCACTATCACAGTAAAATTATTCGTTGAATGAAATCCACAGAAGTGATTCACAGAAATTCACATATCACGCACAACTAGTTCACATTTGATGCACGTAAAACGATTGTTTCGACTGCCGGTGTACGAAAAATCGTTCGGCCATGCTCGCGACCGTAGGAAGACTAGTTCAAAACAGCTGAAGAGGTTAATGCCCCTCAACAGCACACTGCCGTTGGTCGTATTCTTAAACAATCATTTTAAAAATGAATTATTATTGAAATTTTAATTCAAATAATAAATATATAAAACAAGTTTCTATACATTATAAAAATTTATTACGGACGCGAGCCTGGACAGACGGACGATTTTTCGTGCACAGACAGACGCACATGCGAAAGTCCAATTTAAGCGCATCAGATGTGAATTAGTTGGGCGTGATACTTAGATTTTTGTGAATCACTTGTGTGGATATCATCCAATATTTGCGGACTCAATGGATATGTGTGAATAATTTTACCTGTGTATAATGTGGGCCGGATTGTGCAGTGAATGGGCATTGACCCCTTCTGCTCGACAATTTCATAGAGCAAATATTAGAAATGCTGTTGTGAATTTAACGAGTGGGCAGGTTCAATGTTGTACAATGAATAGTTTGTGAATACAGAAAGCATTTTCACCTCGCTGAGGCACTACATGAGAACCAAGGTAAGCAAGGCTTTCTCAGTATTGACGGTGTTGACGTATGTCTGCCTTTTCAAAAATAGGTACGTAAAGAGGAGACTTGGAGCTGTCACCTCGTTTTTTACGAATTTTTAAAAAAGTCCCGGCTATAAGAAAATTCCATTTGTTTGAAACATCGGCAAAATAAATGGTGAAAAAACCATTTTTTCCAAATCGAAATATTTTAAATAGATATTCTTATGTGTTCACTATAAGCTGCTAAAAACTCATTTTCCTCAGTACGTTAGTTCTGGGGTGTTATAATTTAAAGAAAAGAAGTTCTTTACACGTCTGTAAAACCAACATTTTCTAAGATTTCGAAAAATCCTTCGAGATTCGTCCATACGTTACTAAAGACTACATATTCAAATTTGAACTATCCGACATTGGACTCCAAAAAATTTCTTCTCTTGTTTGTTCCTTGCTTTCGTCCGCGGTGTATCACCATCGCTCGACTGCTGTCGCGCGCGGCCGTCTCTGCTAATACGCCTCAAGGTCGCGCTCTGATTGGTCCGTGTTTTTCGTTAATAACTTCTTAACGAAGCCGAAACGGGGATTTTTGCAAAGGAAAATGTCGCTTCAAATGGTGTCAGGAACCGCCCCTTTCAAGGAAGACCGACATTTTTGGGACACCTTGTATATCTATATGTATATGCGGCATCGTTCTGCCGCGCTCCACCACGGGTAACCGTCGCGTAGCGGCTGTCCTTTTCATAGGGAGGGACCGCCGATGCCGCCAGACAGACTGGTGTGCGCGCGCATCGATCCCCTCTTGAGTAAATCGAAGGTCGATGCAAGCGATCGAGCCGGCACTGTACGCAGTGATGCCAGAATCGTGGACGCGAGCCCGGGGCTCCCTCTACTTCGGTGTTGAAACGTACCCCCACTTTGCTTCCACTAGCCGCTACGCACACAAGGAACCTCTACCCCTATCGTGTCCGTGTGTGCTGGCTGATCGGCTGGTGGGCCGTAGATTTCGAACGTACGGATCGTTCCTCGGCAATTCAGCTATTTTAGCTTACCGGTGTTGCGAACGGGCGCATTCGATTCTCGGTGCGGCACGGCACTCGTTTTGTTATAACTTTGGACCTAAAAAAGCTATCAAAGCGAAATTTGTATTAAAATTTTTTTCAAATTTTTAAAAAATGTTTTGTACTTTTAAAAGTACTTTTTCTAGTACTTTTAAAGTATAGCTGGATAAGATGGCCAAAGGTTCCCCCAAAACAAATTGATTTTTAGTCACACCATGCTCAACGAAAAATTACGAAAAAATTCAGGAATATTTTACAGAGTAGCATACATGAATGAAATTTCTTTTCAGAATTTTTCTTTGCAACATCGATTTTTAAATAAATTAGAAAGCATAAAATTGCCGATTTTATATCAAAGTTTTCATTTCACCACGTTTATATTATTTTGTAAGCTTTGTCTCTTCATGAGTATTTGTGTGTATTTTTTTCAATTTTTTTCGATTATGCGAACATGTTCAAATAAATTGAAAATCTCTAAAAATTCGAAAAAATACGTATTTCCTATTGAAGTTTTCAATTCACCACGTTTATATTATTATGTAACTCAACATGATAAACTCAACAAAATAAAAAGTTATTTTCATTTTTTAATAGAAAATGCATGTTTTTTATTTGCGGACATCGGAAAAAAAGTCGAACATGAAAATAATACAGAATGTTGTATTTACTTTATTATTGCATATTGTTTTCCTTAATTACATGCTAGTATGACACGAACCAGGGTGATATCCATCCTAAGCACTGGAGAAATATTTATGAATGTAAACGAAGTATGTTTTCCGGTAGAGATCTATAAAGAGGCGTGCTCTTGTATGAAAGCTGCGTTGATAGTATGTGCTAGATGCCGTAAAAATTACTGTTTTCAATGCTTTTACGATGAATATCACCCTGGTTCAGGCCATAGTAGTATGTAATTAATAAAAGGAATATGCAATAATAAGGTAAATATAACATTCTGTATTATTTTTATGTTCGACTTCTTTTCCAATGTCCACAAATAAAAAACATGCATTTTCTATTAAAAAATGAAAATAACTTTTTATTTTGCACAGATTTCATCAATTTTAGGTATATTCTGAAATTGAGGTAGATATCAGTTGAAGAAAAAAATAATGTCGACAGCGTGAATCGAACCAGGAACCTAGTCGTTACTAGTAAATCGCGCTCCGCGCTCGGCCACTCATCTTGTTGGTCAGTACTCAACGCGAACTCCATATAAATGAGTTAAACGATTTTCAAATGCAATTTTCTCGGAAAATCTGGAGAAGTGCACGCTACTGCTTTGCCAAATTAAATTTGGAAACAACTTCTTCAAATCCCGCAAGTTTCAGAAAAATCCGTTTCCCGTCGACCGCACCGTCTCCATGTAAGCTTGTACATTATTTTTCCGAATATAAAAACATTTAAAATTGTATAACATGATACACCCACAAAAAAGTGAAGAAGCAACGAAAAAATTTATTTTTATTTTCGGTTACAACAATAGACATCAAAAATTCTGAAAAAAATAAAGAACAATTCTTTCAACAATATTTCATTACTGAATTTTTATAAAATTAACTGGTATCTCCAAACCTTCAATAGGAAATACGTATTGTTTCGAATTTTTAGAGATTTTCAATCTATTTAAACGTGTTCGAGTGTTCGCATAATCGAAAAAAATCTAAAAAAATACACACAAATAATCATGATGAGTTACATAATAATATAAACGTGGTGAATTGAACACTTCGATATAAAATCGGCGATTTTATGCTTTCTGATTTATTTAAATATCGATTTTGCAACCAAAAATTCTGAAAAAAATCTCGGTCATGTATGCTACTCGGTAAAATATTCATGAATTTTTTCGTAATTTTTTGTTGAGCATGGTGTGACTAAAAATCAATTTGTTTTTGGGGGAACCTTTGGCCATCTTATCCAGCTATACTTTAAAAGAACTAGAAAAAATTATTTTAAAAATTCAAAACATATTCCAGTATTAAACCGACTTTTTAAAAAAAAATTTTATCCAAATTTCGTCTTGTTAGCTTCTGTAGGTCAAATGCGCCGGTAAGCTGAAATAGTTGAATTGCCGAGGAACGATCCGTACGTTCGAAATCTACGACCGAGCGGCCGACGAGACACCGCACTTGGGCACAGTAGGGGTAGAGCTTCCTCGTGTGCGTAGCGCTAGTGGAAGCAAAGTGGGGGTACGTCTGAACACCGATGTAGGGAGTCCGTGGGCGCGCGCCCACGATTCTGGCATCACTGACTCTACGTTTGGAATCGGTCTAGTTAAGACGTTTAGCGAGTGGTCCGGCGGCGAAACACGGTAGATTGTTCGAGCAGGCAAACCGTCCACGCTATTCTCGCGATCTACGCACCTCAAACCGAGGAGTCGATAGCGTAAACCGCGTTGTGGCTCAGTCCGAAACCGGAGCTCGAGACCGCTTTCTGACTGTTTTCCACGTAGAGTCACGTAGATTAATATTGAAAATATTTAACAAAACCGTACGGACCACTCACGAAGCGTGTTTCGTGGTTATAATCTTTAAAACAATATTTCGAGCTATTATTGGAATTTAAGATCATAAGTAAGTAGTAATTAAGAAAGGAAAAGCACTATCTCCGTCTCAATACTTTAAAATAATTATTCGCCGTATAAAAGTTTCTACCGTATACACACATCCTCGTGCAGATATCGGAGGGGCCGCCCAGGGCTACGCACTGCCGAAGCCAAAGATGTTCCTGCACGTGTTTGTGAGTTTCTGACGGGTAGACAGAAGTCGTTGCCATCCGGAGCACTCCGGCCGGAACGTTCATCTGTTCCTACATCGTTGGTCGTCGCGTCGCAAGAGGTCGAATTTTCTCGATCCAACAAAACTCACACTCTCGTTCGGATACCGGAGGGGAGGCCCAGGGCTACGCACTGCCTGACCCAAAGATGTTTCCCAACAAGTGTTTGAGCATCTAACGGTAGACAGCGGTTGTTCTCATCCGAAGCGATCCGGCCGGGCCGACTGCCTGTTCATACTGTTGGCGCGTCGTACATTAACGATCGGATTAAGTACGATCGAGGTTGGCCTACCGAACACCTGAGATCTCTCCAGATCCACTTCGGTGCGGAGGTTTGAACTCCTAGGTGACGCGGGTCAGTCGAGGTCTACTGCGGGTCTCCACTCACGCAAATCATCCGAAATTCGGCCGATTGTGTGGGTGCTGCGACCGGTCCTCAATCGTTCGCGTCGGGTTGCATAACGAGATAAATTACCATCTGTAATTTAAGACGGAGCAAGGTTCCTATCCCGTAAATATTCAGTAAAATTCCACACGTGGAATAGGTATTTGGCTACGCCATTCCATATCTTCAATTTTGTTTCCCGCGGGTTTTCATTCAACGCAGTGGGTCGTCGTACCTGTGTTTTATTGTATAAAATCTGCGTCTACACACAGTCCTTCGCTCCGACGAAGGTTGGATTATTGTACACGTTGCAGTGCAACGGTCGTATTCCCTCGGGTCGTCACAAGCGATATCGCCGCGTTTCTCGTGGCACCCCATTCAAAGCAGTGGGTCATCGTACCTGCGTTTTATTGTGTAAAATCTGCGTCTACTCGCGGTCCTTCGCTCCGACGAAGGCTGGATTATTGTACACGTCGCCGTTCAACGGTCGCGTTCCGTCGGTGACACCGCTTCGCCGTGCTACTGGCCTTATATCAAATAGCTCGGGAGTTTCTATTCCGAGATCTCTGTAGCCACGAAGAAATACAGAATATATCTTGTTTCTACCAGATATTGCTATTCAATCATTTGAGTTTCACCCAAACCTCTCCGCTTTCCGGTGCCTGGAGGCACGAACCGCGTCTCGCGATATTGTCACATCACGAGACCACAGGGGGGTAGTAACCGGCCCCCATAGAAACCATATTTAGAGTTTCTTGCATATAAATTGAACAACGGCGATTCCATATGCCCAAACGAGCGGTTACAACTGTTTGGAAAAACATTTCAGCACTTTCATATTTCCGTATACCCCATTCAGAAAAGTATACGCGGTTTTCAAAGTCTCTTCCATGGAGCTCTTGGTGAAGAGATAAATGGAAAGGATGAAATTTTTGTGAATGAAGGATCCAGAATATGCTTGTCACACTAATACCGGTTTCACGTCCAAGTTGCCTTATATTAACATGCGAGTTTCGATTAACTTTAGCGATGATATTGTTCACATTTGCTTCATGAGTAACAGTCTTACGTCTCACACGAATGTTTCTGTTGACACTACCAGTCTCACAAAACGTTTTAACAATACTTGAGTATGCAGAATGTGATGGACAAGAACGTTCTGGAAATGTGTCTTTGTAAATTTGTATTGCTTCTCTTAGACACTCTCGAGCTTCACTAGTCTAGTGAGCCTTGAAAAAACGATTAAAAAATTACAATTTATAAAAAACGATTCTTCCATCTGATTCGTCTTTTGAAACCATTTAGATTACGTTAGAAATATTTTTTGTATTGTCAGAGGTAGAGGAGATATTTAGGTGTCCTGTTTTAGACGAAACACCCTGTATGTATGAACGTTTAAATGAAAATCTTTTATATCTCCGTCAGTTATATATATATGAAAAAACTCTTCAAACAAAAGTTATAGTATGTAAGGAGGTGAATATAGTATCAGGAGAAAAAAAAATTTTTCACGATCATTTTTTTCAAGTTTTCAAGGTCACGGATTTTTTTTCTATTAACAACTGTTTATGCTATATATGTATTCTTAAAGAGAAAAAAAAGCCAAATTCAACGATATATCATAACGTCTATTTATGTCAAGATTTAAAAAATTCAAAATTTTAAAATTCGTTGCGCGCCCTTTTGCCATGATGCAATCAACCCCAAACTTTTTCCAGATCATTTTCTCAACATTTGTCACAATTCTGAGGGGTGAGACCAAAAAAATTTATTGGGCAAAAAATAAGGTCCACCCTAATGTACCTACAGATACATCCTGAAATTTTGTCTGCAAAGTGCTTTTTGTTATTTCTTTTTTGCACAATAGCATACAAATATGTTATTTATACTTGCGAATATCCCCTATAAAGTAGGTACTTTTTGAGCTGTTTAGTGTATTAATGGTTTCTCATACCTTTGACTGGCAAGCTGGATATGAAAATAATTTGACTTTGCCGAAATCATCCCCAGTTGCCAGAAGCTTTGAATCACCACTGCGGGAACAATTATTTACATCAGTGCCGTCTGCACCTTCTGGCCATATCCCAATTGTTTCGAAGGATATAATGCAAGTGTGAGTTGCCCACTGAACGCCCCTTAAAATTGACGGCTGTGGAATTTGTCTACAAACTCCAGGATTCCCTGTGAAATTTCAAAACGATTAATTTAACCAAAGTCCTTCAATTAATTAGATTCTATGTAAACTATCTATTATGAAATGATTAATTTATGTAAAATTATAATACTTTTTCATTCCTGATTAATACTATCATTCCTACGTCATCAATCACTAGTTTATTACCAAGAAAATACAAAAGGTAATACAGATTTGTTTTTCTTAAAAAAGTGATACATTTATGTACTCGCTTTATTGTTATTGGAAAACAAGAAAATATAAAGTATGGGAAAAACCGAATAAAATGAATATGGGTAGTTATAAAGAAACACGCGTCGAATATTTTTGGAGACTCTACATGCGCTCAAAGTTTCACTACAATTTCGAATACAGGTATTAACAGACAGGTGAAGGTGAGATTGTAGGATCTTAAAAAAAAGGTGGGCATCGGCTACAGCGGGAAACGAACTCTAGCCCAGTGATGCTATCCCAGTGACGCGTTTTTCGGGCAAGCGCGACGATGTGTAGCATTGGTAACGTAAAAGTTTGGCAACAATTGGGTACCTTGATCGCCCCGCATAATTTCACAAAATTGTTTTATATTCGATTTAAAAATGGATGTATCACATGAGTATGTTTAATTAAAATTTAATATGTATGTGAATACACGTCTCGTCGTGTCGTCCTGGACTTTTCCGGTGCTTTCCCGCCAATAATAGTTTCCCACTACTTTTCCCACAAACCAAGGACGTAGAGACGTTCCCTCAATTTGCGCGCATGGGCGAAACACGCGTCGCAAACAGCATCACTGCTCGGGCCTAGCAATTTGTAGCTGACCCAGCTCCTGCACACACCCACTGGGCCCTCCGACTTTTCCGAATATCTATACAGTATTTTGTCTGGGTGTCCTGATCCCACAATATTATAATGTTATTGAAAAACCAGGTATGGTGAGAGATAAAAACAAATGAACAGGAACAAACTTTAACGCTTACATACACTGCGGAGGAATCATGTACTTGTACGGTTTAACAATTAAATTACTTACAATATAACAGTTCATAATCTCCACTGTTACTCCGTAAGTATTGTCCATCTACTGACCAATCGATATGAGTTATAAAACTTGAATGCCCCTGAAACACATTTTAATATTTATTATAGACTGAGAAAATGTACAAATTTTCTTATAGCATTATATACTAAATATACATTTATTTAAAAAAAAAGAAAAATTATGCAACTTTCATCAAGACATAAAAAATCAAATGACTTCTCAGCTGTCACTATGAATAAAGTGACAACTAATACAAACAATAAATATTGTGCGTGCTCATAATATGCAACCTAGGAATTAACCAATCAGCCAATATATGACTATGAATAAATACGATAGTATTGCATCATTTCATTATCAATCAGTATTATCAATCAGTTTTCATAAAGATTTTACGAAACACGTCAGAAACAGTATCTTCATATTATAACTAGTAATTAATAATACATTTGGAATTTCAATTACATTGTGTACGTACACTTGGATAATGTATGTGCAGAATGTAACAAAATTATTTATCATGGTCTTTGCGGATTGTTTTACATCTTCGAATAATGAAGATCTATTTAAACAATCGCCAGCAAAATTGATCTAAACCAGAAAATTCAAAATCAAATATATATCTTGTAATATTTGTACCGTAGAAAATAGTTTTGTTACGGCGGCGTGAATATTGAGAAGTCGCCGTAATGCCGTGATGAACAACACCTAAGGGAATAATTGAAGAGAGTGGTTGTCAACGAACTGTTGGTCGTGGAACAGAAGAAAGAGGGAGATACGACCGCCGAGCAGATCGGACAGGCATTAAAAACCTCAAATACATTTTAACTTATTTGTAAAAGTTATAAGGATTGTGAATACATATAAAATAAAGTTTATCTACAGATATTAAACGATGCCGCGGCGGACGACGCGAAATGGCAAAAGTCGCAACAGTATTAAAAAAGAGAATGTATAGGTACTATTCGTTACGAAGATAAAAAGGAACTATCCGTCGCAAACTAACTGTGGTAACAGAATATAGTATCAGTGTCTCCATTAAGATAAGGAAGAAGTCTGATATAGCAGCTCGAAACTTTTGCTATTGTGCGATTGACGCAGTAGGTACTTACATACACCTATTCTTCAAAACAATTTTGGACAATGAACTTTATAATTAGACTGTGATTTTTTATGCAAAATAAAAATTGTCTTCATCAATTGCAAGACATTAGCACAGTCGCATAACCGCATAGACATTTCCTTCTTTCTTTAATTACTATAAAAAGTTATAAATTACATATCTATATTCTCTAATTCCTCTAATATTGCTACCGTTTCCGCAATCTACTTATACAATGATTTTCACATTTAAAAAATGATCATCACGTTGAGAAAAGAATGAGTTGTTTGCGAAATATAAAAAAATCAGCCAAATTCGAATTTGTGAGTCAGTAATTAACGGCCAGCACCACGACATATTTTGTGGTTACAGTAATTAGAACTTCTTGTTCGTTCATATTTTCATGGAAGAACAAGGAAGATTATACTTATTGTGTGCCTTATTGTAAGGAAGATTATACTTATTGTATGTATTCTCCAATGGCTATACATATACAGGGTGTCCCACATAAATGGGAACACCTAAATATCTGTCGTATTTACAGTCCTATCAGAAAACTTCAGAGGACAAAGTGACACTATTGCAGGGGGCAAATATAATGCTAAGAAAAAAATTGTTTATGTGGTGTTTTTTTAATGAAATTTCAAGGTCATCGATGTTTTTTTAAATGGAATAGTATATTTTTTTACGATAACATGATAGACAATAAAAAACTGAATTTAATGGTTACCACCTTTTTGACCTTGAAATGACCTTGAGCAAGAATAATCATGTTGGAGCGGATAAAATGTGGAAGTTTAAAACTTACGTGTTTCAGCAAAGATTACGCGTTGTTTACGGCGGGTTGACCTTTACATATAATAAATGATCGAAATGTTGACCATCCTCGTTTATGCAATATTGCAATCTTGCATTAAATGATCTGTAGGCATTGTCGATTTCCTGAGACGTAATTAAAGCACATACTGCAGTAATTATTACGATTTTTAGAACTTACATTACCGGTATTTTTAAATTGTTTTACCACAATGGAAAATGCGTGTAACGACAAATACGATTCACAAATTATTCACGATACAAATGTACTGCTTGCCTCAAAGATTGGTGGCTTTCGCCATAAGTGAAAACCATATCGATTCGTTCCTGTACAGTATAACGCATTGTTATCACTTTCACGTTTCGAATTCGAATAATGCAGAAGGAACAACGTACTTATTCTAACCGATTAAACTTCTGTTAACGATCTCAATGATACATACTCTAACATAAACATACGCTGTTTACTATGAAAAATATTTCAAACATTTATTGTGGTTTATAAAAGTCAACACGACGTAAACAACGCGTAATCTTTGCTGAACACGTAAGTTTTAAACTTCAACATTTTATCCGCTCCAACATGATTATTCTTGCTCAAGGTCATTTCAAGTCAAAAAGGTGGTATCCACTAAATTCAGTTTTTTATTGTCTATCATGCTATCGTAAAAAATATATACTATTCCATTTAAAAAAACATCGATGACCTTGAAATATCATTAAAAAACACGACAAAAATCTTTTTTCTTTACCATTATATTTGCCCCCTGCAATAGTGTCACTTTGTCCTCTGAAGTTTTCTGATAGGACTGTAAATACGACAGATATTTAGGTGTTCCCATTTATGTGGGACACCCTGTATATCGACAATAACAAAATAAAATTTTTATTATCGATTTAAAGAAAATTAATAACACACGTATTTAGTGGATTCTGTTCAAAATCTTCATCACGAATCTAATTCGACGTTATAAGTAAAAATTATCGAAACTTTGTTATGGGCATGTTTAAACAACTATCTAAGTTATATACTACTCATTATGCTCAATCTAGACCATTTCATCGACGAGCAATGTCATGGAACGATGGAACCCGTTTTCTTAGCATTGACTTTCACATACATATGTTGCCAAGGAGTATTCTCCATTGGTTTCGTGGGTTACATCTAGGCATGGGAATCGTGGATCTAATATTGCAGTTCACATATCAAAATGATTGTTCTACATCTTACCTAGATAATGATTGGTATGATGTATCAGTATTAGTTGCACGAGGATAGAGGCCACCAATGTGAGTAGTACGGAATTGACCCGCGAGGAAGCAAAATAGGGAGGCGTAAGAGTCTCAAGTAATAACTAGCGGAATCTATCGGCTGAGACGTGAACTATGAAACAGTTTTTCGCGATTTTCTTGCTTAATTTAGAAAAAGTCAAGTAATGATCATCATTTTCGTATTCAGGAGAAGTATACCGATCGACTTATCAATCGCTTTTTCGGAAAAATTGTAAAAAAAATTCTTCCCTAAAAACGTATTTTTATCATGTTTCAAGAGCCAAATTGCCAAAAAGGGCAACGTACGGGGACGCAGAGTAGAACAAAGAATTTTTTTAAAAAAGTCCCGTGAGAAAATATTGCTTCTTCGCTTCAGGAAATGGGAGTAAAGTCATCGTTATGAAATCTGTGAAATATGTATGCAAAATGGCTGATTGACTTTCGCGTCGTCCACCGCAGCGCTGTTCTAGTCTCCACTGCTGTTGTTGTGCAGATCGACTAAAAATGCTTTTCATCATGGTTCGGTAGCGTAGTAAGAATAACGAGCGCCCGCGCTGGTACATTTTACTATTTAATATATATCCGAATTGTTAGCAAACAACTTGTATGATTTTTAATAAATTGAAAAGATTGTCTTTTGCGAAAATTAAAAAATAAGATAATACAAAAGTAATAAGATAGTTGTAAATAAGTATGGAGATAATAAAATACAAATATTAAAAAACAAAGGATGATATAACTATTTTAATATGTAGTGTACCTTTATTACAATTGCAAAAACAATAAATACTCTATGAACTTCTGAAATTTTATAATTACATGCAATGGAAATAATAATAGGAAAGGCGTTGATTCAAAATCGACCAAAATTACCCAAGACCAATTTTTCTGAAACTTTGCATATTAGTAGCCCTTTGGGTTCTAACATTGATTTCGTGCAAAAACTTTTTTCCCAGGACTTCACGGTTACGGGGGGGGGGGGGGGTTCAAAGTACGTATTTTGCGAAATCTATTATGTGCTGTAACTTTTAATAAAAATACGATATCGACCCGGCACTGATACCAAAATATCATACAAAATTCAAGCTTTCCAACGGTGTATAAGTTTATGTAATTTATTTATCGCTAACATAATTTTTTCTTGTTTTTCGTATTTTTCAAGGTGTAAAAAATTCAGAAAAATTGCAATTCCCAGAAAAAGTATCGCCTGATTTTAACCAAAAACGCTGCATTAATAATACATTACATGCCCTTTCCAATGGTGTCTGCCATACCTTGGGGAAATTATTCGTTTTTGAGTTATAAAGTAAAATGAGAGTAGAAGTTAAGGAGCGCGGTCAACTACTCGACCTGTATATTAATTTCAAACGTGGAAAAAACGCTTCCTGTGATTATATATATAATTTTCAATATACTTGGTTTTTTTAATAATTACATTAGGTATCTTTATTCGGTCAACATGTGCATGTTAAATTATTCCAATGAAAATCCTAGAATTACTAAGCAAAAAATATTTATTCCACAAAGAAAAAACTTAAGTCCTTGAATGGTCTCGAAAAACCGTCCGAAAAAGTAGTTTTTATTTTTTTTTAACTATACCCAATCATAAATTATTTTCCAGGTTTATCGCTCTTCTGCTGCAACAGAATATTTGTATTTTTCGCAACCTTTTTTTACAACCAGAGTTTGCATCTAAAAAATCGAAAAAAATTATCAAATGTGTACCATACGCTACCATATGCTACATGTGTCAGATTTTTCTGAGAATGTTGCGATGCGACAAAACGGGTAAAATGGGGCAAAAACCGTGTTCTCTTTTACCCCCCTGTAACTACCCTTATAGACAAGCTGTCGGGATAATACTTAGTACAGAGGGGTTTTTATTGATAAGCTATCGAATGAGTCATCTCCGATCATGATCCGCTCAAGGATACTTTTAACCATCTTATCCGGCTAGGCCCTTTCACGAATAAGTAATCACTTGCCTAATGCGGAAATGCCCACTTGTTCATCGAACGACGTATCGATTCTAATTAGACCGATTCGTGTCAAACAAGTGCGCTGAAAGTCGGGCGTCGAGCACCAAACGTCAAAGACCTAGCGACTCACGTATATTAAAAATTACGTTATACGTTATGAAAAAAATATCATTATAACCAGTATCTATTTCATAAGAACGTCGAGTTGAATCTCGGGTATCGCGATAACTCGCTCGCCCGAACTTGTCCGATTCTCACCGAACCCGCCCGACTTTCTGCGACTCGAACCAACCATTCGGGCACCCGAGAATCGGGCGGCCCTCACGGCGCACACCCCTTGTCGAAACGCAGTTAGTCGCAGCGGCGAATAAAATTTTATTCGGAGACTTCGAACGCCTAACTTTAAAGACCAGCGACCGATCAACGGCATACAATGTAAGCAGATGGGGAAATGCGCAAGAATGAAAATTTAAACTTTTACATTTTTCAATATACTTTCATAAAAATGTTATGAATGAATTGAGGAGCTTCTCCTGATGAAAATGAGTCCAAACTCGAGTGTAATCAAATATTTTTTATTGATACGTAATCTAATGATAAAAATGAGAATATTATTGAAAACAGTGCGAATGGTGTCGCGTTTGGACTCATTCTCATCGGGATAATCTCTACAACTTATTCGTATGAAAAGCATAAAAATTCAAATTGTCAATAATGCTTTATATTCTTCATTTGCTTACTATATATTGTATGCCGTGGATCGGTCGTTGGTTCGATACTATATAGACGCTCGGCAACGCGTTTGTTTGAACTGGCAAAAGTTATACAAAGATTTCTTCGAAGCCTTCGAATAAAGATACAGATAAAAGATGAAAATTTTATTTGATGATACGTATAAATGCGCTTGGAATAAATAAAAAAGGATCTTGATTCGTCGGATAAATTCTCGCCGAATAAAATTATTTAGTCAATAATCGTGCGTAAAGGCATTCCCCCAACTCCTCAAAAAAAATGTTATCTTTATCAAATCTTTATTTCAAATTAGATATATTACTTCTCGTAATAATCCTTTCATCACAAAATAAACATTTTCTTGTATCTATCTCAGCCTGTTTTCTTGTAAAATTCCGCATATTCGGAAATAATGTTAATATAAAAATCATATGAAAATATAAAACAATCTTACAAATACATTTTATTTCCTATTATTATTGCCATTGCATATAATTATAGAATTTCAGAAGTTCACAAAGTATTTATTGTTTTTGCAATTATCATAAAGGTACACTTTGTAGATACAGTTATATCATCCTTTTCTAAAAATATAATTTTTATTTTATTATCTCTATACTTTCTTTACAACTATCTTATTACTTTTATTGGTTAGTACATAGAAACTTTAAAACAGTATTATCATAGATTATATGTTATACTTGTTCATTTGATATTTAAAAAGACAATTGTCACTGTCTTTCCAGAGAAGGAAAATTTTCACTTTTTCATAGTCTATTCAGTTGTACAATGAACACTGAAATTTTGGTGTAAGAAAGAATTAAATATTAATATACTAGACATTCTTACCATACATCTCCCAACACGACTGTATTTAGTTGCATCACTGTTTACTTGATAGATATAAATGTAATTATCTCTAGAACCAAGTGCCAGAAGCGTGCCATCTGATGAAAATCGTGCAACCTGCAAATATATAATGTTAACATAAAGAAACATTATTATTGTATATACAAAAACATATAGAGTTACTGATTTTCATAAATTTATTGTTGAAAGAAAATCAGATGGTAGTTTCAAGTATTCAAATCAAAATAGAATATGAGGGATAGTTCAAGTTTTTATCTCTACAGTTTGTAAAACACTATAGTCCAAATATCTAGAAAATTGTTTAAGTTCAAATTTTGTTTCAAATTTGAATATTACAGTGCTTTCCGAATAATACAGTTTTTAACATGGTTATGATTATCTTGAACATTTTCAACATTCATATCGAATCAATTTACATAGTTAGCACAAGAAAGAAGTGATTTTGTATTCATTGACATAGACTAATTCCTAACAAGCTGCTGTTGCATATGTATGTGGGATGCCTAAATTCCCGCCAAAACGGTCGATACGCGCGTCCCGCGAACGCCGGTGCAACGCTCGCTCCGTAAAACAAACGAACGGCAAAGACAAGCGAGGAACGTCGAGAAAAGAAATGCGAGCGAGAGGCGACATCGAGGAGTCTCGCGTCGGTCGCCAAGTGGTACAGTTGTCCGCATGTTTGTTCCATCATCCTTTGATTTTGATTAAACTATTATTATCTGTAACGAGTCGACCCCTTGCTTTACCCCTGCCCGCGTAGATCGATTATTCAACTCGATCACGAATTTCGAATTAAAATAGGGAAATCCTACATTTGGGGGCTCGTCCGGGATCGCGTGGGCAATTAAATCAAGTGATCGGTACGATTCAGTTACGAAGTGCAGTTGAAATTAAAGTCGAAAGTGTCGATTCGCGATTTATCCAGTTGTACGGCAGTGTGTAAGTTGACCACTAACCGGAAAAAGTTGTTAGCAGTCGTCGAACGACAATCGTATTAATTTACGTTGTAATCAGAAAATCACAAGGATGTACGGAGGGACAAAGAACAGCTTGGAAGCGTTGAAAGAAAGCGGGACGAAGATTAAGGATAAGACGAACGAAGAATTGTCGGAAGAGATGATCGACGCAATGAAGGTTAAAGAGTTGCGAGGAAAATTAAGACAGTTGCAACTATCAGATAAAGGCAAGAAGATCGAGTTGCGAGAGAGGCTGAAGAATTCCAGATGCGTCGAAACAGAGAAGGAGGGAGGAGAATCCGAAGACGGGGAAACGGACAATGATTCGGACGAAGATATGGAAAGTGCACTAGAGGAGCATAGAAAAGATCACACACCGAAGAAGCACGCAGCTTCAAGAAGAGAAGTGATCAAATTCACAATTAAGGACGTCGACAACAGCATTCCATATTTCACAGGTGACGACAAATTACCAATTAAAAAGTGGGTCAACGATTTCGAAGAACTGAGTGCGTTGCTTGAATGGAACGACTTACAAAAACTGTTATACGGGAAAAGAATGATGCAGGGATCGGCGAAACAGTTTATCACCTATGAAACAGGGATAGTATCGTGGCAAATTCTAAAAAAGAGGCTGTTGCGTGAATTTAAGGCGGAAATGAACGGCGCGTTAATTCACGAAGAATTGCGTAAACGGAAAAGGCGGCCAAACGAGAGCGCGCGACAATATGTGGGAGCCATGCAAGAGATCGCAAGCCAAGGATCCGTAGAAGAGGATGCATTGATCGAACATATTATTAATGGCATCCAGGATCGAGAACACAGCAAAACGATGCTGTATGAAGCGGCGTCGCTTTACGAATTAAGGAGAAGGTTGGAACTATACGACCGAAGAAAAGAGAAAGAAAAGGATGCCGAGGGCAGCAAACGCCACTGGGAAAGGAAGGAACGCGACGGAGAAACCAGGAAGATGCAACAACGACCAGTTCGGTTTCAAGAGGCAAGGTTCCAGAAGAGGATGCACTGTTTTTCCTGTGGGTCAGTGGAACATGATGTAAAACATTGCACAAATAAAGGAAAGGGACCTAAATGTTTTACGTGTAACGAGTTCGGGCATTTTTCGAAAGACTGCCAAACGCGGGTAAAATCGCCAACTAGTGGGGACAATGTCAGCTGTGTAAGAAGTGTAAAAGACAGACTGAACGCAGTTACTATAAACAATGTTGTTTGTTACGCGCTTATAGACACGGGAAGTGAAGTAAATTTAATGCGAGAAGACACGTGTCGCAAAATCGGTGAGCCTAAGTTGCAGTCGACATCGCGGGTGTTTACCGGCTTCGGAAACGCGCGAACGATACCCGTCGGTAGATTTAAAACGCAAGTGCGCGTCGGCAATAATGATTTCGACGTTGAAATGTTTGTGGTGCCAAATGACGCAATGTCAAACGAGATAATACTAGGACAAGACTTCTTAAAAGATGTGCAAGTGCAGATAAACCAAGGTGAAGTCGTGATAAGAAAAGTGACTCCGAGGCCCGAATCGGTCGCCGATGCATCGGAAGCTGTCCTGATGGGTGATCTGGCGAGCGTTAACTGCATCGAACAACGTGAATTGGACATTGTTAATGGACGATTTAAGGAACAGTTGCGGAACGTTGTAGAAAGGTATGAGCCGGTTAAAAATGTAAAAACAGCGGTCGAAACTCGAATTACGGTTATAGACAAAAATCCAGTCCGGCTGCGTCCCAGGCGTTTAGCTTTTAAGGAAAAGGAAATATTAGATCGACAAATACGAGAATGGTTGCAGGAGGGGATAATTAGGAAAAGTTGTAGCGAATATGCTAGTCCCGTGGTTATCGTGCCGAAAAAAGACAACTCGTATCGCGTATGTATAGACTATCGCGAATTAAATAGGAACGTGGTCAAAGATAGATTTCCGATGCCTTTGATCGAAGACTGTATTGATTCTTTATCAGGTGCGCGAGTTTTTTCAGTACTCGACCTCAAAAATGGATTTTTCCATGTTCCCGTCGCTGAAGAAAGTAGGAAGTACACGTCGTTTGTAACGCCCGACGGGCAATACGAGTTTATCAGAACCCCGTTCGGCCTATGTAACAGTCCTACCAGTTTCCTCCGATTTATTGATAATATTTTTAGCGAGCTAGTTAGAAGTAAAACAGTCATAACCTATATGGACGATCTAATCGTGCCGGGCACAACCGATGAACATGCTTTTGAAAATTTGAAAATTACGTTGAAAGTCGCAGAGAATAACGGGCTACGGATCAATTGGAAAAAATGTAGATTCCTGCAACGAGAGGTTGAATTTTTAGGCCATACGATTACGAACGGTCTCGTCGGCCCGTCACCGAATAAAGTTAAAGCGGTACAAGCTTTCCCGGAGCCCACGAAGAAAAAAGACGTGCAGAGTTTCCTCGGAATTACAGGATATTTCCGGAAGTTTATACAAAACTATGCGAAGATAGCGTATCCATTATCAGATTTGCTAAAAGACGGCATTAAATTTCGGTTCGACGAAGAGCAAAAACGGTCGTTTATCGCGTTAAAAACCGCGTTATGTTGCAAACCCGTATTACGTATTTTCCAACCTACGGCAATTACCGAATTACATACCGATGCTAGTTCAGACGGGTACGGGGCAGTTTTACTTCAAAAAACGTGCGATGAAAAGATGTTTCACCCTGTTCATTATATGAGCAAAAAAACGACAGATGCAGAAAGAAAGTACAGCTCGTATGAACTGGAATTATTGGCGATAGTAAGAGCAGTGCAGAAGTTTCGGGTATACCTATTAGGATTAGATTTCACGATAATTACCGATTGCCAAGCGGTGCAAAAGACATTGTATAAGAAAGATTTGTGTCCGCGAGTTGCGAGATGGGCGTTAACTCTCGAAGAGTTCCATTATAAAATCGAACACCGATCGGGTGAGCGTCTGAAACACGTTGATGCGCTGAGTAGATATCCGGTGTGTATCGTAGAAGATAAGATGCGCGAAATTATTCGGAAGAGACAAGACGAAGATGAACGCATCCGAGCCATAAAGCAGGTATTGGAAAGGGAATCGTACGAGGACTATTTAATAGAAAATGATTTATTGTTAAAGAGATATGGTGAAAAAACGATTGTGGTGCTGCCAGTGAGTATGTTTGTAGATACTATTCGACGAGTGCATGAGAATGGACATTTTGGAGTGAAGAAGGTTGTAGAGCGAATCAAGGAGGAATTTTATATTCCGAATTTAAGCGAGCGAGTAGAAAGAGTAATCAGCTGTTGCGTACCGTGTATATTAGCCGAAAAGAAAAAAGGTAAAAAGGAAGGGATGCTTTCCCCCATTCCCAAAGGAGATACACCATTGTGTACGTATCATATCGATCACCAAGGTCCGATGGTATCGACGGGTAAGAAGTACAAGTATATATTAGTTGTAGTAGATGCTTTTGCTAAATTTGTATGGATTTACCCAACGAAGACAACGAATACCGCGGAAGTGCTAAGTAGATTGATCGCGCAACAAAAAATTTTCGGAAATCCGCAGCGCATTATTTCAGATAAGGGAACCGCGTTTACGTCTAACGAATTCAAGGAATATTGCGCGTCGGAGTCAATTGAACATCTTACGACTACGACAGGTGTACCACGCGCGAATGGGCAAGTTGAGCGCGTTAACCGTACCATTATTCCGGTGTTGACAAAACTTTCGTTGGATAACCCCGACCAATGGTACAAATACGTCGACCGGCTGCAACGATGTTTAAATAGTAGTTTTCAGCGTGCGGTGGGTATGACTCCATTCGAGATACTTTTCGGTGTTAAGATGCGACAGAAAGAAGATGTAAGAATCCTTTCGCTTATCGAACAAGAAACTGTTGAGATGTTCGATGCGAACCGTGATGTTTTGAGGCGCGCGGCAGCCGAAAATATTATTAAAATTCAAGAGGAAAATCGTCGCGGCCATAACAGAAAATGTAAAGATCCGATTAAATATAAAGAAGGGGACTTAGTAGCTATCCAAAGGACGCAGTTCGGAACCGGACTAAAAATTAAACCGAAATTTTTAGGGCCGTATAAAATTGTAAAAGTCAAGCGGAACGATCGATATGAAGTGGTGCGAATTGGCGAAACCGAAGGGCCGAGAATTACGTCGACTGCGGCCGATTATATGAAGCCGTATCCCGGGACATCTTCGGGGTCCGAAGATTTGCAGGATGGCCGAGTGTGGGATGCCTAAATTCCCGCCAAAACGGTCGATACGCGCGTCCCGCGAACGCCGGTGCAACGCTCGCTCCGTAAAACAAACGAACGGCAAAGACAAGCGAGGAACGTCGAGAAAAGAAATGCGAGCGAGAGGCGACATCGAGGAGTCTCGCGTCGGTCGCCAAGTGGTACAGTTGTCCGCATGTTTGTTCCATCATCCTTTGATTTTGATTAAACTATTATTATCTGTAACGAGTCGACCCCTTGCTTTACCCCTGCCCGCGTAGATCGATTATTCAACTCGATCACGAATTTCGAATTAAAATAGGGAAATCCTACATGTATAAAAGCCAATGGCACCGAACTCAAATGCACACGTTGTCATTGTCATTTGTCACTTGGGACAAAAATGAAACAGACAGTGTATTTTTGGGAGGTATATTTTGTATAGTCACTGTTCCATTGTTGTCTAATGTAAGTCTGATTAAAAATACGAACGAGTACAGTACGAAACAGAACGAATACAAACTAGAGACAATGCCTGCCGCAACCTTTTGGGTAATTATATAGAAAAGGTCTGCGTATTCCGATTTTGATGAAATTTTAATCTATTATAGATTTCAACATTTTGAACAACTTTTTCCTTTTCCAATATAGGGGGGTCGCTTTTAGTTTTCGAGATATTTGCAAAAAACTATCGGTAATGTTAATTTCATAACGGAAACCTTCTTTTTAGAAACACTTGGTGGGTGTGTGTGGTATTGTCGCTTCTCATCTCCACAACGTGTTTACAAACAAAAAATAAACAGATGCGGCCCGAAAATCCAGGAAATGTCTTTGAAAATTGAAAGCTCAGCCTATCTATGTATGATCAGAGTTATCTACAGGAGTAAATTCTGCTTGTTTCTTCTGTTATTCCATTTCCTGGATTTTCGGGCCGCATCTGTTAATTTTTTGTTTGTAAACACGTAGTGGAGATGAGAAGCGACAATACCACACACACCCACCAAGTGTTTCACACGCACCCAGTGTTTCTAAAAACAAGGTTTCCGTTATGAAATTAACATTACCGATAGTTTTTTGCAAATATCTCGAAAACTAAAAGTGACCCCCTATATTGGAAAAGGAAAAAGTTGTTCAGAATGTGTTGCTCCATAATATATTAAAATTTCATCAAAATCGGAGTACGCAGACCTTTTCTATATAATTACCACCTTTTGTAATCAGAATGGCAATATATTTAAAACGGGACCTGGTATGTTCGGTTATGTGTTATGCCTAGTTGACATCACGTCGGTGGCAAGAATACACCCAATTCTCTTGACAGAATCGGACAGCAGGTTTGCGACACATTACCATTTTGCTGGTATTTAAATGTTCCCCTAAAATATTTAGATTATATTTGCCAGATCAATCGCTAATCTACTGCCCGATTCTACTACTATATTCTATTACCAGTTCTAAATAAGAAATAAAGGTTCGTCTAATATAACTATATTGTAACCATTATCATTTTAATTATTACTATAAATTTTGTAGTTTTCCAAATTTAATATTATTTCTTATGTAGGCACATTTAATTATCGTCATTATTTGTTGTGGTACAAAAGAAACTTGGAGCATCGTTTAACTATTGTGAAGGGTACATTAAATTATTAATTTCAAGATTAAGTACACAGTCCATCAAAATAAAACTTTTTTCTTTTTTTGCAATATCTGTTGGAAGTTTCTTATGGAGTTTGTCATTTTAAAACCGAATCCGGAAGCAGAATTGCTCTATCACGCAACGTTTTCGAAAATAATTTCTTTTTATAAAAATGCATGAATTTTGATAAAACAAAATTAAGTGCTACACGAAAACTAAAGGTGCTAGAAAGTTCAGGTTGGAGCCAAAAATCACAGAGGACAACTCTCCTCTATATATCCATATAGCCAATTGTATTTTTTTGTACTTTGCAATAATTGTAAATGCTTGTTAGTTTGAAAAATAGTTGACGCGGGTAGTTTCTACGCTCTATTTTGTAGGTATTTTAGGTGAGTTCTGTGGATGAATGAGCATCTACGTGTGCGTGTGAAGTGTTCAGCTGTGGAGATGCATGTGTATGGGCGCGTGTGCGTATAACAAGGACAACGATGAGAATTGCGAATCGAGGACGATAAACAAATCGACAGCAGTTAGGGTTAAAACGTCGGATAAACACTACGTTATAATAGTACTTAATTACTACTTCTTATTTACCTAGCACGAATTTACTATACAGTATTGAATTCCACAGACATTTCTGATAAAGAAACCATTCACGAAAAGTATTTGGTTTGGCTAGTATATGAGCAGGCCAAGAATATATTCACTAACAGCTTGCGGGCGACGCGTTCGCGCCACGCGGCCGTTGCGTGTTTTTTTTAATTCGCCAAAGCCATAACTATGCGCAATGAACGTTTGTACCACTCAAATGTCATTGTTTACATTACGCAAATGTTTTTTGTCTTTTTGGGTGACAATCATTACACCAAATTATAAAAATACGATATATATTCACATTTCACTGTGGAAATGCTTATCAAAGAAAACTAACTAAGTACAAAAGAAAATGTCCTTGGTAACAAGAAGTCAGGAAACTATGTATCTGTAGAGGATAAACTTTTAAAAAATTGTGAAACACTAAGATGCATCATGTCATTAAGGGTGTAGACTCACTGATATATGTATATACTATGGATACGGTATTGCCATAAGCCAGCTACACAGCTTTTTGTCCCGAATTGAACAGTAGATTTGGATGCCAGCGCCGCTATCGTTCGACCGGTGTACTGCAGCCCTCGTACTCCTCTTCGCCCCGTGATCCTCTATACTTCGCCATGTGTTTGCGTCCCTCTAGATGTCGTTGCTTTCAATCGAGTTGATTGGACGTCATCGACACTTTTTATTTCGTAGAGTGTCAATGACGTCAAATCAACTCGATTGAAAGCAACGCCATCTAGAGGGACGCAAACACATGGCGAAGTATAGAGGATCACAGGGTGAAGAGGAGTACGAGGGGTACAGTGCACCGGTCGAACGATAGCGGCGCTGGCATCCAAATCTACTGTTCAATTCGGGACATTTCCAGAATCCGAATACCGTATCCATAGTATATATATCAGTGTGTAGACTCCAGCGCGCAGCGCTTCAAGCGGCTGCTAGGGGAAGCTTGAATGAGAATGTGTGGCACACACACACTCCGCTAGATTAGCCTATACGTATGCGAGCAGAGAGGAAACTAGTACGAGATTTCAAGCTATTGTAAGGTTCTGCGGGACGCCTAATCACGCTAAAAAACCACAAAAGCAGAACGTCTCTATAGGCATGCGCCCTAGACGAAAGATAAATTTAGGTGATATAAATGTTGTACCTGAATAGGCTCTGTTCCATCACTGTGATGCGTATATAATTCTCGGGTCTCACTGTCAATCGCTAACCATTTTCCAGATGTGCATCCAACTACAATTACATTACCATCTGGTGAGAAGCCGAGACTTTGGGCTTGCTCCTAAAAAAAAAACAAGATTGCATTTAATTGTACGAGTTGTTTATGTTGCATACTCATTCTTCTTTACTCTTTCGTGAAATGAAAAATATAATCTTCCTCCTGATATATTTGGAGATAACAATTTGTATAGAAGCTAAAGTAATGCTAAATAGGGAACTAATATAGTTTAGATAACACTAAATAGGCAATTAATATATGTATATATCTTAAATGTAAAGAGTTCAATAAAGTTAGTGATATAAAGTAGCAGGTTTTTATTGCACAGTGAAGTTCATATTTATTAAAAATACAGCACATACAACTCTGCACATGCTCACGTTCAGAGAGAGCGTACGCGGAAAGTGGCGATGGCGAGTGCACATCCGCGCATCGTCAGAGACCGCAAGAATGGCGCGATCCCAGAAATACAAAGGCTATAGCCGGGTTTCGGGGTCAAATTCGCCCCGGCCTGCTTTTAATCGAACTTGAGCCATTCGATAGCTTACCAAAAATACCACATCTGTAAGGTTAGTTATGAAGAAAAATCGAACATCCAGTTTTTGGCCCATTTTCCTCATTTAATGACAATTCAAAATTCTGAAAAAAATCTGACACATTTCGGATACCAAGCCACATATTAGGTATCGTTTTCAGATTTTTCAGTTCAAACTCTGTTTGTAAAAAACAAAAAACACAACAAAAAATTGGAAAAATGCAGATTTCATATAGAAGTTGAAGAGGTACTAACACAGGCTTAGTTTAGCAATGAGATATTGTCATATGTAATATGCTAAATTTTTTTCAAATTCCTGAGATTCGTGCGTCATAGTTGAAACAAATAAACACAAATTTTTTCGGGGTTTTTCTCGTGAAAAACTAATTGTAAGTTATACTTATCTTCTCTATTTCTTAAAAACAGGTTATGTAATATTAAACATTCTTACGTTCAGAGAAACATTGTCCAGACTTCAAAACTTGCATAATACAAAAAAAACGAAAATCATACTATACAGGTTGTTTTTTTATTACAGTAATTCCGCGATCTAAGTCCAACTGGACGTCTCGATCTATGTCCCTTGGTTACTCCTTCCACTGCGGAGCTCAAGCTACCTCGGTCGCCGAGCAGTGTAAACATACCGCGTAATCTGATCCTGGGTCGGGTATATCGGTGTGAATCATACTAATCCAATTACAAAACTTCTTTATTTTTTATTATTTTTTCATGGAACTTTCATCAACATATTCGTGCCATTTTTCTAATGAAAATGATACCAAATATGATATAATTCCGATGATATTTACTTGTGTAATGAACGGTGAAAGTTTCGGGCGCAAGAAAAGACAGCGTACGGGATAGAAAGAGACGCGGAGAGTCGCAATTCAGATTAAAATGATAACAAATACGATATAATTTCAACTGTATTTATTGGTTTAGTTGACGGTATGGAGTAACTTTAGTACAGATAGCGAGAAAAAAAGAAAAAGTAAATGTCATCGGAATTATATCATACTTGGTATGACTTTCATTAGAAAAATGCCACGAATATGTTCGTGAAAGTTCCATAAAAAAATAATAAGAAGTAAAGAAGTTTTATTATTGCACTAGTATTGTCTCACAGATACGCTATTTTTTGTTGTGCCTTCGGCCGCGCGGTCCGTGTTTGCATGCTGTGCTTTTCTATGTTCGGCGCGGTCGACACGGTCACAAAAGAATAGTGTCCCTTCGCGATCTAAGTCCAGGCAGGGAACCGAAAAAGGACTTAGATCAAGGAATTACTATACTACAATTGTCAATTTTATATTACTTTACAATTATAACGAGACAGCATTTATTAAGATTTGTTTCGGATTGAACTCGCGTTCAACCTCGGATTCGCCGCTCTGAGCTATTTTTGCGTCCGCTAAAAAATCGTGCACATTGTATCGCGAGTATTTCGCCTGCGGTCACCAAGTTTTTCTACATTCCGCAGTGTTTTGTACGGTCGACCGCTTCCAGGGATTGTCACGCACACCCTCTCCTTAAAATGCAAATTAAGCTGGTCAAACAAGGCTTTGTCTCCATTTTCGGAGGAGCGCAACGGTCCCTGGCAGCATCGGATCAAGTCTTTCCAGGAAGCAGTCGATTCTCACGCGGAGTCTCATAACTCTCAAATTTTGATGACTGCTTCCCCTCCAGTCATTTTTCAATCTCTAAGATAAACATCTCATAATTTGCCTTATTTTATTACTTTCATTTATTCTTTTGTTCGTTTCTTTTTGTATATCTAGTTACAATAAGTTCTATATATTAAAACCATCTAGTCAGTTCAAAATACAGTCCGCTTATATTTTTCGTCATTCGCGTAACTGCGATTAACCTACGCCTCCACCTTCCATCTTCCGGCGACACGCACAGCGTTGTGCGATTACAGCGACCGTCTGGAGCTCTCGGCCATACTCGAAAGCAGTCCCAAACACAGATTATATTAACATATTTCGGTACTTTCGACGTCGCCGGTTGGTGCAGCAGCTATAGTTTCTGACTCTAATAAACTACAAAACGGTCTGTGAAACACTAAAACAACACCAAATACAATATTTCACTTACACCCCAAAACCCAACAAAACATTACAGTTCTATTTAAAAATATCCAAGGAAATTTTGAACCAGCAGAAATCCTCGATGCGTTAAAAAACAAAACCGTAGAAGGCTTAACATTCCTTGCAGTAAAGAGGTTCGAAACACAAAGAGCCTCGGTTGAAGGCAGAATTCTGCCAATATTCCTAGTACAGCTATCCGCGAGTAGTAATAGAAGAAATCTGAGCCAGGTAAAAACCATTTAACACGAATTTCTCGAAGAACACGAGCAGGATGCGGTCCTTCCTTCTTTGCGAAACGAAACTAAATTTTAGACATCGTGTTAGCTTTAAAAACTACGTATTCATAAGAAACGACAGACCGAACGCTAAACAGGGTGGAGGAACAGGCATCTTAATAAACCGAAACATCAAATTCAAGAGCATCTAGTTGAACAATCCCCACTCCACGACCCTCGAAGCTACAATAGTACACATCAAAATCCGTGTTGTAGCGTTGTAGCAACAATAAGGAATTCACAGAAGATCTAAATCAAATATTCAACAAACTCAACCTACATAGAACAAATAAGTATTACATATTAGCAGGAGATCTGAACGCAAAAGACACTAGCTGGCACAACCACAAAGGCAACAATAGAGTCTCACCCTAAAAAAATAGCTTCACCAAAACCAAATAAAATACAGAGTTTCACTCCTAAACACCGCGATAAGTACATTGAAAAACTAAATGCCAACATTAACTCAGCCCAACATAAACCCAAAGAGTTATTCCTGTCAATAAACATGATTTTCCGCCCAAAATAACTGAACAACATAGACACACTAAAACTTCATAACTCCAACACAGAAATCATAGAAAACGCCAGCTTAAGGGTGTAGACTCCAGCGCGCAGCGCCCCAAGCGGCCGCTAGGGGAAGCTTGAATGAGAATGTGAGACACACACACACACACTCCGCTAGATTAGCCAATACGTATGCGAGCAGAGAGGAAACTTGTACGAGATTTCAAGCTATTTTAAGGGCTCCGCGGGACGCCTAATCACGCTAAAAACCCACAAAAGCAGAACGTCTCTATAGGCAAGCATCCTAGACGAAACATAAATCTAGGGCGCTTGCCTATAGAGACATCCTACTTTTGCGTTCTTTCAGCGTAGTTTGGAAAATTCAGCAGGATTAGTCTGTCAGAAATCTTTGTAGGCTGTGTGACGTCATAACATGATGATTTCTTAAGTATCTGGAGGTTTAGGGTATTTATAGAGACACGTGTATGCAAGCGCGCTAGCGAGGGCATATACGATGACGATGTACGTTTATGGTATTATTTATTTACGTATTTTAGACGTAAATAGAAGTTTTCTAAAAAAATTTGTTTCATAGTTTCGACATTTTTCGTTACGAGCGCTGATATCGGTTTCCGATAACTGCTGCCGTCTTCTACACGACGCCGCGATTTGTCGATGTAGCGACGGAGTCGATAATGCAGATAACGCACTCCAGGCGGAGTTTGCTCGAGTGAAAGGGCCCATTCACATATCATTTGTCCGGCATACACGTGTACCTACAAGGCTCGCAAGGACCTCGGAAATTGCAAATCACACGTTCGCAACGGAAAGATGTGAATCTTTAGAAACTGCACTTGCTGGATAGAACATTCATCTAGCGGACAGGATTCCAAAAACATCCTACTTTTCTTTTTCAAGAGACAGTTAGCAATATTCGGCAGCATTTTGCCAGGCATAGAGTCTACGCAAGCAGCGCGGCGCTGGTGTAGCTTCTCTCGAGCAGCCGTTGCTGCCGAATATCGTAAACTGCAGCTAAAGAACGCAAAAGTATGATTTCTCTATAGGCAAGCGCCCTAGATTTATCTTTCATCTAGCGCGCTTTACTACACAGATATCATAGATTTGCTTTTTTTAGAAATAGGAAGGTGCACCGCGGACCCTTGCAATCGCCGTAGACACACGCACGCACCGACCGAGCGGTGTGTGAGTGTACCACGGCACGGCTGCTCGAGAGAAGCTACGCCAGCGCCGCGCTGTTTGCGTAGACTCTCTGCCTGGCAACATGCTGCCGAATATTGCTAACTGTCTCTTGAAAATGAAAAGTAGGATGTTTTTGGAATCCTGTCCGCTAGATGAATGTTCTATCCAGCAAGTGCAGTTTCTAAAGATTCACATCTTTGCGTTGCGAACGTGTGATTTGCAATTTCCGAGGTCCTTGCGAGCCTCGTAGGTACACGTATATGCCGGACGAATGATATGTGAATGGGCCCTTTCACTCGAGCAAACTCCGCCTGGAGTGCGTTATCTGCATTATCGACTCCGTCGCTACATCGAGATATCGCGGCGTCGTGTCGAAGACGGCAGCAGTCATCGGAAACCGATATCAGCGCTCGTAACGAAAAATGCCGAAACTATGAAACAAATTTTTTTAGAAAACTTCTATTTACGTCGAAAATACGTAAATAAATAGTACAATAAACGTTTCATCGTCATCGTATATGCCCTCGCTAGCGCGTTTGCATACAAGTATCTCTATAAATACCCTAAACCTCCAGATACTTAAGAATTCATCATGTTATGACGTCACACGTCCTACTGACAGACATGTAAGATTTCTGACAGACTAATCCTGCCGAATTTTCCAAACTACGCCGAAAGAACGCAAAAGTAGGATGTCTCTATACGCAAGATATTGCGCAAGATATGTCTCTATACCTAGATTTATCTTTCGTCTAGGGCGCTTGCCTATAGAGACGTTCTGCTTTTGGGGTTTTTAGCGTGATTAGGCGTCCCGCGGAACCTTAAAATAGCTTGAAATCTCGTACCAGTTTCCTCTCTGCTCGTATACGTATAGGCTAATCTAGCGGAGTGTGTCTGTTCCACACATTCTCATTCAAGCTTCGCTTAGTAGCCGAATGGGCGCTGCGCGCTGGAGTCTACATCCTTAAACCGTAATAACATACAAACAGATGACGACGACAATCTTCAAATCACATACATAAACGACAAACTGAACGTCGTAGTGGAACATTTCGAGAAAGCCCACGTACAAAACATACACATGGGCAAACCTCTCTAACATAATAGAGCTGAAAATGAACGTACTACAAACTGAAATATACGAACACAGACTATACGACAAAACAGTTTGCACTTTTTCTGACGAAAACGAAGCAGAAAATCCAAACCCTTATTCAATTCCGCCAAACTATTTCACCTCAGTATACGAACTAGGCTTTATACTAAAAAACGTAAATAACAAAAAATCCTTCAGTTTCGACAACATCCCGAACATCATATTGTAGGTTTATTTTTATTATATTTTGTAATGTTGGTATCTTTAAGGTAATAAGATTGAGGTTGGTATGAGAGGAGAGTGCTGTGTGTGTGTGTGAGACCATGAGAGAGAGATAGGGGGGGGGGGGCAGGGAAATCTCATTGCTAAATAAAATCTGTGTTAGTACCTCTTCAACTTCCATATGAAATCTGTATTTTATCAATTTTTTCGTGTTTTTCGTTTTTTACAACCACAGTTTGCAACCGAAAAATCTGGAAACGATTCCTAATACGTGGCTTCGTACCCGAAACGTGTCAGTTTTTTCAGAATTTTGAACTGTCATTAAATGGAGAAAATGGGCCAAAAACTGGATTTTCGATTTTTCTCCATAACTACCCTTACGGATGAGGTATGAGGCTAAAACTTGGCAGAAATCCCAAACCTGGCTATAGCCTTTACCTTACAACAGGTAGAAGGAAATAGAATTGAACAATACTAATAACTTCTATCAATGTTTTTAACATTGAAACGTTTTGCTGTTAATTTTCAAAATTATGATCGGTTAAAATAACACCTATTGATCATTCTATCAATAACACAGTCCAACAAAATAAAACTTTTTTTGACGTTTTGATTTTCACTATGCGACTCTTGTAGAGTATCTTGCGCTGATTCCGAATCTGTTCTCCATTACATCCTAGACGCACAGTTTTTGAGAAATTTGATTTTGAAAAAAAGACATCTTTTCAACTTTAATTGAACTATATTCAATTGGTCTTTGCAGCAAAAGATTCTGTAGACTTTCCCGAATACAGTAATATTCAGTATTAATACATTACGAATGTTTATATATATAAATAAGGGTCCAGCGTAAAATTGAACTATATCACGTGATAGAGCAAATTTTTATGCCCCTTTGAAGTTTGCAACGTCGACGTTTTTACCGAACAAGAAAGCAATATATCTTCGCCCGGCATGAGTTGCCGCCAATGGTGCTCACCACTAGTGCGGTCGTTCGATGGGACACGGCGCGTGGCGCAGCGTAACGGCGATGCAGCGCGCAACTATGTCACCTTATTTAAATGTTACATTTATTATTCTTATTTATTATTTATTACTATCTTGACTGACGTTTATGAGATGGTACCGCTTCTGCCATTAAGGAAAAGATAGTGCAACCATGTTTGCAGACTATTGCTAGATCTTAATGACAGAAGCAGAAACATCTCATACACGTCAGTCACGAAGAAACAAGTTTTAGTCAGTCAATTTCTATCTTGTTCAATTCCCAATTTTACTGTAAAATAATTTACAAAGAATAAATATACCGATAGTATGGGAATATAGTAATAAATAATAACAAACAATAATAAATGCAACAGTTATATAAACTGACATAATTGTGCGCTCAAAGGTCATGTTATACTGCCGGGACGTGATTTTTTTTACATAGGATTGGGTGTAGAGAAAACCCCGACCGTGATTTCGCTATCACGTTCCCGATATTTTCAGCTCGCCATTGCAAGGCCATTATCTTGACGTGTGAGCCAGATGGTCATTCGAGAGCGCGTTCACAGTTTCCTGATGTGCATGGCACCAAAAAATGTTGTCAGGAGTTCCACAGCTCCTTAGGTAAACTATCGGTACCTCTCCTCTACAAGATTACGGAAACGAGAAATTTTCTTGTCCCTTGGGTGGGAAAGCATTACACATTCTGATATTATACGTGAATTGCATATGTGTTGTAAAACCGAGAATAACAGTTATTCTTTTAATTCAGTTATTTGTATCATTTAATTCACATTCTATGTGAAGACAGATCATTTTTACATACAGACACCCTCAAAGCTTGCTACTTTGAGCAATTTGTACGAAAACGACATACCTCTACAAAATAATTTATATTTCTTTTTTTCTTATTCTTCTTAAATAATTTATCATTATATACGCAAATGTCATTTCTTAATACCAAAAAATTAGAAACATCATTGTTTTGCAAATTTTACCGCCCGTTCAAGTGTGTCAAAATTCGTTTTTTAATTCGCGCAGCTTCAAAAATTTCAAATATTGGGCACATAGAACTACTATAAAAATATGAATGATATGAAAAATTATTTCAGACACAGGGAAATAATAAAATGTTAATATTAGTAAAACTAATATTGTCATTTCGCCGACTACAATATTTTGCAACTTAGTTAACTGTTTACTGTACGCACCGTATACAAATTTCATACGATACACATGGGAAGTAACACACGCCAATAAATAGAAACGAGTTGAACTATCCATTATTTTTGGTTCATAAAGATGCTGAATATTTTTTAAACATTCTGAAATAAGATTGACGACGTAGTTCTAAAATTACAACTTTCACGTAGTAAAAGAAAGAACACGGGGGAGAGGACGCGAGATGTCATTTCATTATTATTTTATCTGAACTGTTTTTGGAATGTTGTAAAAAGGACAATGGTTCTTCCAAGCCAGCCGGTGGATAGCGGTCGATCAGTCGATGCAGTTAGAATTAAATACCTGAATTACCGCGTCCTTTGCCGGTCTTTTACCTGAACGCAAGTTTCGAGGATCCGTAAATTAAGAAACCAAATTTCAAAGAGGAAGAATTGAATTAATACTTTCTATCAATTCTTTAAAGAAAACTATTGAATACTATGTTGTGTAATAATATTAAAAATGTTGAAATTAGGCCATTCCACGCGAAATCTGACACTTTTCTGAGTAGTGTTTCAGATCTTGTTCACATTTGAGTATGTTGTAGTCTATAGTGACCTGTCAACGAATCTCGAAGGATTAAATAATTGATACTAGAAAGCCCTTCCGCGCAGTGACTCAGTGGATAGACAGTGCGACTACAAACAATGTGGTCGTGAGTTCAAATCCCACCACTTCACCTCTGGAAATATTCTTCTATGTGATATTATACTGCGTCGTTGACCATGGTGGTTCGGAACCCATCGTAATAAACAGTAGGTCTCGCCGAAAAGTAGGCTGAAATAGGCTCAACATTGGCGTTAGGTGAGAGTGGACAAAGTGGAAGAAGGGGGAGACTGCTAAAATGGATTTGAAACCCTGAGGGGACCAAATATCAGTACCTACAGGGTGTCCCAAAAATGTCTCGCTTCCTTCAAAGGAGAGGTTCCTGAGGCCATTAGAAGCGATATTTTCCTTTGCAAAAATGGCCGTATCGGCTTTGTTAAGGAGTTATTAACGAAAAACGCGGACCAATCAGAGGGCGGCCTAGAGGCATGTTGGCAGAGACGGCCGCGCGCGACTGAAGTCGAGCGATGATGATACACCGCGGTCGAAAGCAAGGAACAAACAAGAGAAGAAAATTTTTCGAGTCCTATGTCGGATAGTTCAAATTTGAATATGTTGTAGTCTTTAGTAACCTATGAACGAATCTCGAAGGATTTTACGAAATCTTCAAAAATGTTGGTTTTACAGACGTGTAAAGAACTTTTTTCATTGAATTATAACACTAGAACTAACGTACCGAGGAAAATGAGTTTTTAGGAGCTTGTAGTGAACACGTAAGAGTATCTATTGAAAATATTTCGATTCGGAAGAAATGGTTTGTTCACCATTTATTTCGCAAATGGTTTAAACAAATGCAATTTTCCTATAGACAGGAATTTTTTAAAAATTCGAAAAAACGAGGTAACAGCTTTAAGTCTCCTCTTTACGGACCTATTTTTGAAAAGGCAGGCGCTTTAAAATTGACGGAATTAAAATTATTTAAAGCGAACGCCCCGAAGGCGCGTGGCACGAACAGCACCGCACACTCTAACACCGTCAATACTGAGAAAACCTTGCTTACCTTGGTTCTCCTGTAGAGCTCCAGTGAGGTGAAAATGATTCCTGTATTCACATATTCACATTATTCTGTGTGCAACATTGAACCTGTCTACTCGTTAAATTCACAAGAGCATTTTAATTATTCGCTCAATGTCCTTTCACTGCACAATCAGGCCCACATTGTTAATTTATTCACGATCACAGTAAAACTATTCAGATATATCCATTGGGTCCACAAACGTTGAATGAAATCCACACAAATGATTCACAGAACTCCACATATCACGCACAACTAATTCACATTTGATGCACGTAAATCAACTGTTTCGACTGTTGTACATTTCCTGCTACGAATACATTGCTGCTGGATTGTTCACGATCGAATGATGACTATCGACTGGTTCTTAGACAGTATTTGCAAACCGTAAGCAAGGCGATTGGGCTCCTTCGATGCCCCATATGCTCTGCACGTGTTCCAAAATATGCCATCGTCGAGTTCTTTATTTCCACATCTTTCGTTCAAGTCAAGGCGCTTTCCTCGTTTATTAACTGCTACATTCGAGTGAAGGCGCTCGTTTATGGGGTACGGTACGTTTATGGGGGCGGGTATGCTTGTATACCCGAGTGACGCACGCGGGGAATCCGCGTGTCCCAGAGAGGTGTTGTCGTAGCAGGTAATAAACCGGGAAAGCACCTTGACTTGAACGAAGGATGCGGAAATAAAGAACTCGACGAACAATCCAGCAGCAATGTATTCGTCGCAGGAAATGTACAACAGTCGAAACAGTTGATTTACGTGCATCAAATGTGAACTAGTTGTGCGTGATATGTGGAATTCTGTGAATCATTTGTGTGGATTTCATTCAACGTTTGTGGACCCAATGGATATATCTGAATAGTTTTACTGTGATCGTGAATAAATTAACAATGTGGGCCTGATTGTGCAGTGAAAGGACATTGAGCGAATAATTAAAATGCTCTTGTGAATTTAACGAGTAGACAGGTTCAATGTTGCACACAGAATAATGTGAATATGTGAATACAGGAATCATTTTCACCTCACTGGAGCTCTACAGGAGAACCAGGGTAAGCAAGGTTTTCTCAGTATTGACGGTGTTAGAGTGTGCGGTGCTGTTCGTGCCACGCGCCTTCGGGGCGTTCGCTTTAAATAATTTTAATTCCGTCAATTTTAAAGCGCCTGCCTTTTCAAAAATAGGTCCGTAAAGAGGAGACTTAAAGCTGTTACCTCGTTTGTTCGAATTTTTAAAAAATTCCTGTCTATAGGAAAATTGCATTTGTTTAAACCATTTGCGAAATAAATGGTGAACAAACCATTTCTTCCGAATCGAAATATTTTCAATAGATACTCTTACGTGTTCACTACAAGCTCCTAAAAACTCATTTTCCTCGGTACGTTAGTTCTAGTGTTATAATTTAATGAAAAAAGTTCTTTACACGTCTGTAAAACCAACATTTTTTAAGATGTCGAAAAATCCTTCGAGATTCGTTCATAGGTTACTAAAGACTACAACATATTCAAATTTGAACTATCCGACATAGGACTCGAAAAATTTTCTTCTCTTGTTTGTTCCTTTGTTTTCGACCGCGGTGTATCACCATCGCTCTGATTGGTCCGTGTTTTTCGTTAATAATTCCTTAACAAAGCCGAAACGGCCATTTTTGCAAAGGAAAATGTCGTTTCAAATGGCCTCACGAACCTCCCCTTTGAATGAAGCGAGACATTTTTGAGACATCCTGTATATCTACTAGAAAGCCCTTCTGGAAGAAAAATCTAATTGATATTTCTAATGCATAACGTAATTATGTATAATAATGTATAATATAATAATAATAATAGTAATAGTAATGTATATTACAATTATATTTTTATTATTATCATTACTATATGCATATACTATATACATTATTATTTCTATTATTAAGTTACATTATACATTAGCGATATTAAATAAAATTTTGTAATAAATTTTACTGTTTTCCAAAAGGGCTTTTTAAATTAATTTATACAGAATGAATATACTGATAAATAATAAATAACAATAGTATAACATTCAAGTAAGCTGACATAATTGTGCGATTATAGCCATAACGCTTACAGTCATAAACAACGCACATTTATGACAGGAACGCTTGAACGTGCTATTTTTCAGATTTCTCAATTTTGAATTGCGGCCATAGGCTTCGACGCGACACACTACATAGTATGCGTGAAGTGAGGCCTACCCTTTTCACTCTGATTCAATCGTCCGCGCATTCGTACCTAGATGCGTCCAGTTCTTATCGCGTCACCGTATGGGATCTATACACATGGCGCCTTAAGAACATAAACAAATCGGTGGACACCACGCCTTTTCGGACAAGGCCCCATGCATCCATGACATGGGCTGTCATTATATAAGCTGAAGATCTGCGACCGCGATCAACAGCAGATTATTATATCGGATTAGGTTAAATGCATTTAAGTACATAGGTTCAATCAACCAAATTCTTCTCGATATTCCTCTCGTTAATTACGGGGAAAGAGATAAATCACAGGGACTAAGATTCCGTAACGTCATTGCAATATAATTACCTGAACATTCAATATTCAAAGTCAGAGTTCAGATTGTATGCTTAAATTTTCCACATACATATCTCAATACTCTGATGATTTTGTTTAAGGAAGTCTATTGTCTTTTTTAGTAATAAATTGTTATTTTGTTATATTGTTGTATTCTGCACCTAGTTCCACGAGGAACTTCGAATAGTTCTACTTTACACTCGACGTCCATAGAAAAAACATCGGAGAAATAACGTTTTAAATCATACATTTATAACATTTTTCGTATGTACCGTTCGAAATCCCATCGCTCGCCGAGCAACGTGTCGTGGACGGGATTACCATAGGCATCCCAAGCGGTGAAGAGGGGCGCGGAAAGTTCTCGGGTTTCGTTAGCGAGCGACACGATTTCAAAGGACACCATCCTGTCGAGTGACCTTCGGCCACGCACGGTGCGTATATTTTAGCCAACCGTGGTTTCCGGGATTCCCCGTCGCGTATAACTTGACCTTAAAGCGACTGCAACGTCGTCATTACGCCGCGCCGCGCCGCGCGGCGTGTCGCATACAACGACCGCGCTACTAGTGATCATCACTGGCAGCAATTCATGTCGGACGAACATATTTTGCTTTCTGGTTCGATAAAAACGTCGACGTTGCAAACTTCAAAAGGGGCTTCTTCAAGATAAAAGTCTGCTATATCACGTGATACAGTTCGATTTTATACTGGACTCTTATTTTTTACGAAAACTGAAAAATACCCTTAAAAATTGGTGCAAAACTGGTGCCTCTCCATTTTTAATGATTGTTTAAACGCGTTTAAACATTCATAATATATTAATACTGGATATCACTGTATTCGGGAAAGTCTACAGAATCTTTTGCTGCAAAGAACGATTCATCACCATACAACGCCAACAATAACATTATCATATTTGTTTAAAGTTGGAAAAGATGTCTTTTTCCAAAATCAAATTTCTCAAAAACTCTGCGTCTAGGGGAAAAATGAACGGCAGATTCGGAATCAGCGCAAGAAACTCTACAAGAACCGCATAGTCAAAAGAAACGTTTTTTGGCTGTTGGACAATGTAATTAGTAGGAACTAGGGTTGCCATATGCGCGTTCTGCCAGGCTCCTTACCCTTCCACCCCTCGCCTAGCTGCGGTGCTAAGCCGACCATCGCTTCCCCCACTCTTCCGCCTGTGAGATCGGGTAGGAAAAATAACGGGTGCTCTTTTGTTTCTTTCGCACTACGCGACGCCACGGACGGCTTAGTTTGGGTAAAGTTGGGACTCTCGTTAGCGTGCTCCACGCGGTACGCATGAGCCTTCGTGGGAAGAGTGGCGGAAGCGTAGGCAGGCTTAGCAGCGCAGCTAGTCGAGGGGCGGAAGGGTAAGGGGCCCGCATACGGCAACGCTGGTAGGAACATCGAAATTGTCCATTACTTAACACTGTGTTAGAGAGGTGCTGATGTGACTCGATAAGGAAACTCGGTGTTCAGTGCCAATCAGACATGGGAAGAGTTCCACGTTTCATTTTTGTTTTTACTATACAATATTTAAAATCTAAAAGCAGTATCACATTATTGAAATGTTGTCTCTTAGTAATTAGTATTTAAATAAAATGGCTGTGGCATCAGACATGCACCTCGCATCTGGCACCTAGCGAGATACACTGCAACGAATGTATTCAGAAATTGTTTTTAGTAACTTGATACATTGCAGAATAAATTTGAAATAAATATCTGAAAACTTAACAAATAAAATATTACTAATAGTCATACCACTTTTTTATACTAACCCCAATATCTTTACTCCAAACAACAGTATGACTAAGGCTGTCCCACATTTGCAGTAATCTGTCATGGCCGGCTGTTGCAAATTGTGGTAATGTTGGATGCGCTGCAAGCCCCCAAACTTCCTCAGCGTGCCCTAACATGGCTGGATTGAAACCCATTCCCACATCGCCAACTAAAATGCAATTTCTTGTTGTACCAATTAATAATTGTGAACCTTTGCCCTCTGCAAGTGTACGGATTCCTCCAAAATGATCCTCAATCTAAAGAGTAAAATTTAGTGTTAACATTGAAAAATAAAATCACTAGTGAACAGTTTGCTTTAGAAATAAAACTTTTTGATTGTTCGTATTATATACCAAAGGGATTAATTTGATTATTGAGTTTGCATTTGTAATTTAATACAAAGTTTTGGTGAGCGTTGGAAGAAACAACTACCAAATCCAATATACATTCTGTCTGAATGGTTTTAAAACTTTGTAGGCAATCACGTTTAAAGTACACATTGAATATATCAAAACGTGCAGTACATTTTTATTATGCTATATTACAAGAGTAAGGAGACTACTGTATTCGGACATAGCTGTATTCGAAATCGTTCATTCAGATTGCTGAAAATTTTTTTATACAAAAATGTTTTCAAAATAGATCTTTGAAAATTTTAAAAAAGATTTGGAAATCAAAATGTCATATAAAATACCAAACTGTGGGTGATAACTCTAACCTTGTACCATCAGACCAGCACTATTTTTGTAATAACTAACCAGTTCTATATTATAATATTAATTTTCAACTGTGCAATGTAATACTGGTTTTCCTCTCTACATTAACAATCAGGAAAAGTTATTTCTTTATTGCTATAATTTATTACGAAAAACGAAAATTCGAGTAAAATTAGAACAATCAAAAGCAAAAATTAATACAGAATTCTCTAAAGCTTACTTGTGCTTCCTCTCCAGTCAAATTCAAAGATTCGTCAAAGTATAATATTTTTCCATCTTTTCCACCACCAGTGACAATGAAACCATCTTTCAGGACACAAATGGAGAATATAGATCCTTCGTGAATGTTCCTGATTAGCTTAGAAATCGTATTCGTACCTAAGAAAAAGTATTTTTGATAATACACGTTAATAATTAATATAACTAATTAAAATTGGATTAAAGTGTAGAAAGGTATGATCACACACACACACACACACACACACGCCTCATTTTTTTCGAATTTTTGAAAAAGCCGCGGCTATAAGAAAATTGCATTTGTTTAAAACATTTGCAATATAAATGGTGAAGAACCCATTTTTTTTCAAATCTAAATATTTTCAATAGATACTCTTATGTGTTCGCTATAAGCTCCTAAAAATTCATTTTCCTCGGTATGTTAATTCTATTGTTATAATTTAATGAAGAAAAGTTGACCCTTTTCTTTACACGTCTGCAAAACCAACATTTTCTAAGATTTCGAAAAATCCTTCGAGATTCGTTCATAGGTTGCTAAAGACTACAACATATTCAAATTTGAACTATCCGAAATAGTACTTGAAAAAATTTTCTTGTCTTGTTCGTTACTTCGACCGCGGTGTATCACCATCGCTCGACTGCTGTCGCGTGCGGAAGTCTTTGTCAATACGCGTCTAGGTCGCGCTCTGATTGGTCCGTGTTTTTCGTTAATAACTCCTTAACAAAGCCGAAACGAGGATTTTTGCAAAGGAAAATGTCGCTTCAAATGGTCTCAGGAACCGCCCCTTTCAAGGAAGCACGACATTTTTGGGACACCCTGTATATTATATATATATATATATATATATATATATATATATTATATATATTATTAAATTCATGGAACCAGCACTTTCATAACATGTACATTATTTGTAATTGGTATTATAAAAATGTATTATATTGCACACATCATCATTTGTATTATATAAAATAAATGATAATTTGGATTATAAAAATTGTTATTTATTTAAATTATGTTCCCGAAAAACAATAATAAAAGTAATTATCTATCTACGATGAATTAATCAATAAATGCAAGATATCGTAATATCTTTGATCACAGATTTTGGTAGAAGTCTTCTGCCAATCTGCCGTCTGCGTCTGCTGCCAATTTGCCATCACACTCTGTTGGTTCTCTGCCATGTCAGATGTGGCTATCTGGGAGTTTTTAATTGTGTTACATTGGGGTCGTCAGTAACTTGAACAAAAGGAAATGGTTGGGAATCTCAATAGAGAATCGAATTTGTTGAGCGAACTCGGACAAAAACTTTGGATATAATAGAGTAAACAATTTTGTTTCGTATTTTTCTTCAGAAAAGTGGTCGTGAATAATTTATATATTGATATAATAATTTATAAATATTGATCCCTTCATAAAAAATCTCCATACGATTTTCAGACGATGCTCACAGTTCACAGCCATTCCTCCTGTAACTATACTAGTAGCCTGTACATCTTTGCCATTTTGTTTGTTTTTATAGAACCGGACCAATACGATATGGATATAGGAATAGTGCATGTACAGAGTGTACTAAAATTATATGTCACGACCACTGCAGCGAGATTCTGCACCTTTGGATCGGTGAAGATTTGTTAAAAAAAGTGGCCGCGAAATTGGCCTTGAGCATAATTTTCAAGGTCAAATTTTGTCCCTTGCATCGTTTTTTACTCATCTTGAGGAACAAACGTTGCAAACGAACCATAAGTAGCAAATGAACCGTTCTCTTGTTAAACGACTTTACAGTTTCTTAAACTATTTTATTTCATATGTCTACAAGGTACCCCAGTTTTAGGTACAACCGTGCAGAGGGTGATTGTATTTGAGAGAATGAGCCGAAAATGCGGATTAAGTTTTTTTCATTTCGGGCTTTATTTTTGAGAAAATCGGCAGTGTCGCAGAATCAATATTGAAAATATCTCTGGTTTGAAGTTTGAACAATGCTAGAGCGTCTTAAATCTCATTCGATAGTTCATACAAAATATGTTTTAAAACGAACAATGTGCATCTTTTAGCAAATATGTAATTTTAATAAAATATAATTTCTAAAACTACTATTGATCTTGGCAACGATTACTTGTGTGGTCTGGTACGTTGTTTCTGATGGACCACCAGCTTTCTAAATACATTATCCGATGATTTTATAAATATCAGCCATTAGTCGGTAGCCCCTAGGGTTTTATTTGACTGCGGATCTTTATATAAAATACGAATTTTCTTCGTCAAGACACAGAAACCATATAAAAATATCTTTCTACATTTAACAATTTTAATAAATTGAAAATATCATGAATATTTTTAAATTGTACTAATATTTTTCCTAGTTTTGTTAGAAAATGTTAATTCAGAGCGCGTTTCTTTAGTCTTTAGTAAATGTGAAAATATAAAGGCAGAACGCGCTTCCCTGCACGTGCAGTGGCAGAACGTAGTTCGCGGCACAGAACACGACCGAACTGACCCTAACCCAAACCCGGTTAACCAAGGAAGGTTACTGTAACCCGCTGTAACCCATAATAACCTCGAGGAAACGGTTCAAAAATCCTAGAGAGAGCGGGTTAACCTGCTCGGTCACTATTAGATAGAGATTCACAATCCATTTTAATTACGCTTATAGTTTCCACTTTCTATTACAACTTAAATTTACTATCTACTTACTTAACTATTTACATTAACTGTCAAACTATTGAATAACTAATTCAAATATTAAAGAAACTAAAATATCAATTGCTTTATTCTTAACTTTATAAATTAATAAAAATTAATAATAATCTGTTAAAAGCATATACTATATCAATAATCGACACTGAACACAATGTGAGCTACTAATGATCTCTTCAATATAACGTGTGAAATAAGAATGGGAATGGGTGGGTGGCCCATAACATTAGAAATCGAAAAACAATTGCCAATCGGCGCTCCAACAACGACACCACAATACCCAGTCATTCTTTGCCCATTATTGCCCATTGTTGCCATATATCGACGAGAGAGTGTTTTTTTAGTACAACATTAAGACACACACACATTTTCTCGTGCACGAGATTTTAATTATTTTGTAATAAATTCATAATTTAAGCCAGGCCTGGGCAGTGTAGCGTCCCCTCAAATGCCTGCTTCTCCCACAACCAACCTCTCTTTCATGCAGCGAACGCCTTCGCGCTTTGTCCCAACCGCTCGTGGCTTGTTCCTTCGTTGTCCCAGCCGTACGAACTTTCATAGTTACTGACGACAAGCTAAGCGCGTCCTTTTTTCATGGTAACGGCGAATGTTCGGTCTTGTCTCGATTGAGACTAGGGTTGCCAGACGATGTATTCGCTCTTTCTCCACGCCCCCCCTCCCTCCAACACACTTTCCCTCTAACATTAAGTGTGTCTCGATTCTCCTCTAGCATGAAGTCACATTATTCCCACTACCGCTGCTAGTACCTGCTAGCCAACCACTATCACGTATTCTCTTCATGCAGAGAGTCGCTAGAGACAAATCTAATAGTAAAGAGGGAAGCGCAAAGACTTTTTCTGATAATTCTGGTTCAGAGAAAGCTGCCCAGGCCTGATTTAAGCATTAGATAAATGACGACAGTGAAACAGTTTTAACGAAATACAATTATATTATAATTATAGAAAATGAAGTACTAGTAATTCGTCCGCACTGAACATATTAAAGATGATCGCAATAGTTAGCATTTATAATTCGATACAAAACTTTTTGAAAATGACGTCATAGAATGATTTTTTATACGAACACAACATTGAAAATTATCAGACGAATATCAAAGTATTTTTTACCTCTGCCCCAGACGATAATGTTACCGTTGCTGTCTCCTGTAAGAACATCGCCATTTTGGTTGAAAGCCACACAGGTAACATATCTTGGCTTTTCTCTACTTTCGAAAATGCCCATTCGTTTGTACAGCATACCACCGTTGTCAAGGGACCAAAAGGACACATGACCCTTTCCACAGGAAACAATTTGATTTCGTTCGAGCGGATGCCACTCGGCACATACTACTGTATCAACGGAACACTGAAATGATATGTTTACATTCTTTAAATAATTTTTCTTTATCATTGGCTGTAATATTGTACATTCAAAGGTACGCATGTAACGTATATACGCACAGTAACTGTGTGTATAATATAATAAACACTAATGTATCAAGCTCGAATTTGCGTACGTAGAATGTTCTTTTCAATGTTGTTCTTCAATCACACTTACATATGTAAATATGGTCACGAAATTTTATTATACTGTCTATTATCTTATGGCGGCTGAAAAGTGTGAAAGAGGAGGAAAAAGGAGAAGGAAGCGTTTCGTCCTAGGCCCGCTAGAGGACTCATCAGTAAGGCTATCTAGCGGACCCGTGCCTTAGACGCGGGATGACATAAAGGCCAGTTTATGGCGGTATATATACAAACAGAGGAAGATGCAGGTAGTAGCGGGAAAGGTGTTGTCGTAATGTCCCTCTGTTGACGAGCATAGGAAGTAGCCGCCACAATCTAATAAGTATTGAACACTTGATACGATAATGCAAACTTACAATTTTATTCTCTTAATTAATAGTAATATTGTAATCACCAAATCGCATATATAAATAATATTCGTTTGACTCAATAAACATTCCCACCTACTATGTAAGAAGTATATTATAATGCAAATCAATAACTTTCTGACGTAACCATCGGCGATTTTATCAAAAATGAAATATGTTGTAGTCCATTCGAAATTAGGAGGGGTTTAAGTCATCATTTTGCCGATTTAGAATTTGTTTGGAAGTTACAGGCCTTCGAAGTTTGCAATTTTAAAATCTTTCGACATTATCCAATCCTTTTTGAATAAAACAGAAAAAATATAGCTCAATCTGACAACCAGTTCTTGAGATAAAAATTCGTAAGTGAATCCCGTTTACGCCAAAATAGGCAAAAATTGCAAACTTCGAAAGCCTGTAATTTCTAGGCAAATTCTAAACCGGCAAGATGATGACTTAACCCCCCACCCCCCAAATTTCAAATGGACTAAAACATATTTCATTTACAGCAAAATCGCCAATGGTGACGTCAGAAAGTGACCGATTTGGTATGGAATGACCCAATTAGCAATTCCGCACTGTAAACTGCGTGATAACATTCAGGTTGCTGAACACGTAGAAATTGAACAAGGTGAAACAACAAAAGATCATACCACAGGTAAATTGCGAAACTTGGCTGAAAAGTACTGAACGTACTTAGCAACGTTTGCACCAATTCTGAAAGAAAACTTCCACGGTAAGTATCGTGGTGTGATGAGTAGAAGGTTCACACTAGTGTACTTTAAAATAGACATCCGATAGTATAGACCAGGCATGGACAAATAGTTGCTTGGTCAAGGTGTAACGCTTGAAAATGCCTCCGATCGAGCAACTATTTGTTCATGCCTGGTATAGACTGTAAACCAGTGATGTGCACGGTAGGGGTGCCTCGAACGCCTGCTTCTCCCACCAACCTCTCTTTCATCCAGCGCGCGCCTTCGTCACGATCGCGTATACCTCGCAACTTCGTTGCCCCTACCGTACGTATCTTCGTACCTGATCGCGCGCGCGATATAAACAAGTCACCAATTTAAACAAGTAACGGTTGGCGAAAGAGTGAAACGTCAAAATGTAATGTGGGATTAGGACCCCCCAGACCACAAATTCCGTAGGAAATTAGGAAGAATGCGGGAGGGTTCCGTGGGCGAGTGCGTTAGTCGATCGGCTACCACCGCGAGGGCCCGGGTTCGATTCCCGGCGCGGTGCCTGCCTCCTTTCTTCCCTGAGATTCTACAATAATGTTTCGTTTTGTTTCATTTTGCGTCTTTTCGAATGAGCGGGTCATGAGATAACAAAATAGAATCTATTTCTCTTTTTGTCTTTCACGTGCATTGAAATGTGCGGGGCCGAGGCGCACGTGGCGCTCCTTGCGGCCGCGATGCGCGAGGTCTGCGCACAGTGGGCGAAACGCGTCCTTCCTCCATCGTAACGCCAGATCTGGTGGGAGATAGTGGGCACTACGATGCGGACGGTTATGTCTCAATTGAAACAAAAATGCCCATCTCCGCTGTAGACCAACGAATCTCAAACTTTATTATTGTTACAGCACGCTAAAACTACTCGACCGGTCAACGTTGGCACCAATTCCATAGCCATTTGTTTTGACATCCTACCGGCAGATTGGTGGCAGTGTTTGTTAGTAGACGCAGGCAGTGTCACCAGACCGAGGAAATTGAAGGGAATACAGTTACCCTCTCTCTCTCTCTGTAATTACCGGATTAGTTACGTGATATCATGACACGTGCACGACAGAGATGAAACACATTCACGTGACCGGGCCGTAGCAGAAGCGTGTAGACGGGGAAGGGTAGAGTGGGAGACTAGTCTTAATCTGGAGATACTGGACGCGGGCAGCAGATTGGCGGGAGACGTTGGCCAACATTTTTGTTTACTAAAGGGAATAGCTATAGACCAGACCAGGTTTATTAGCCGTTATCCATACACATATCGCTATGAGTTTGTAATCGTGTGGGTAACTCACACGGCGACATAAGGCTATAGAATTCCACGTGACAGAATATACCCCCTCTGCACAGGCTCGCGTTGACATTGGCAATCCCTGTTTAATAAAGGATGCAAACCGCACTGTGGCACGGCCAATAAACTTCGAGGTTTTTACGACCGAACGCAACAACGTAGTAGTCTTAAATATCATCAAATTAAATTCTTATAATATATTAGAAGCGGAATCGTTGAGTCTCGTTCGTGGTTTGAAACGTTCGAGATTCCATCGTATACATCCGTTTCGAGTTGGATTCGAGCGCGTAATTTTCTTCGTCGAGTCGCGGGATCTCTGCCGTCGGTAATTAAGTATTCTCTATCAAAGAATCGGACATGCGTGGACGGTAAATTGAATTTTGATCGAGATTCGTATCCTTGGGACTCATCTTGTAGGCTCATTCAGGCAACCGAAGTGACGCTCAGCTCTCGTACCGGATCTCCTGGTTGTTCCTGTTTGCCTTTGCAAAGGGGTGGACGAGATACTTGTGGCGCCTCCGACTAGTTTGGTAGGCGAACTGTGGATTAACATCTAAATAATCCGGCGTATCCACGCGTAGGCGTGCTGAATTGCAATCAGGGAGAACGAACGAAGTCGCGATTAGGAGCGTCGAAGGACGTGTCAAAAGCAAAATAATATAGTGTAAGGAAAAACGGTTACAAGTTTACACTATGCCATGTATGCAAATATAAAAACAATTGGTGTGTGCTTAGACCACATGGCTGAAGTTAAACTTCTTTCTATAATTTTTTTTCGAACTTTTATTAACACTTTATGTTCAAAATCCGTTCGCTCGCCTTAGCTCGATTGCACGGCTATTTCGAGAAATAAATTCTTGCAATGTTTCTTGCCCGATACATCGGGGACTAAACATAAGAACTACCAACCGCTGTAGTTTTTGTGTCTAGCACCGCGATAAGCTGCTCGCGTTTAACGCCGAAATCCAGGTGAACGACCGCCATTGTAAACCGCTCGGCGGAGCCTGTTTACATGCCGATGCGTATCTGCCTCGCGGGCCATCATTTCTATATTTCATATGTCAAATTAACTGCCCATTTTCCATTGTCTCTTTAGAGACACCGGCTGTTAGGGCATTGCCCTCATGCTCTAACAAACGGTCGATGCTGTCGTCCTTGCAATTTCAAACTTCCGACTCCTTATCCTTTCCTAACCGATGGCCCAAAAGCAGTATAAGTAGGCCGACGACAACCGCTCGCGGTCTCTTGTCTAGTACACATTCTCGATAGATTGATCACGCTACATTTACACGTCTCTTGTCTTGTACGCGACTCATAACTCAGGATCGACTGATCACGCTATTTCAAACGTTTGTCTAAATTGCTGTGGGCTTCGCAGAAATTCTTTCTCGTCGTGCATTCGCGGCCTTCGCGACTGTCCGTCATTCCTGTCGCATTTCTGTATCATCTCCGTCTTTACTACTACCTTTATATTTATCACTTTCTTCTTTGTATATATTCTGGCATAATATAGTATTTACTTTCGTTTATCTCTCTACACCTTTCTTCGCATTACTTACAATCTACCTATTTCTCTCTACCTAATTCTCTGTCCTTTTCATCCTAATCGCTCTCTGTTTCCACGACGTGGAAACTCCTTAAAAACTCACGGCCTTATCTTTCACACTTTATGAAATTTAATTTTCTATGATTCTATTATTGAAACAATTGGCTTGTGAGAGCTAAAAAATGATATAAATATTCTTGATTCAATTTTGTCTAAATGTCTTGCAAATACTGCATCGAGAGTTGTTCCTGATCTTATTGTCGCTTCATTAGGATTATTTACCATTTCCAATCTTAATTTACTTCTAAAAAATTCTATTAATAATTTTGATTGTTCCGATGCAAAGTTCACGTTGAAATATCCACTTAGTATCATCGGAATTTTATCATAATCTTTATTAAGGAATGCCGCACCCTCAATCGTATATGCTAATAGAATAGAATTTCGTTGCATCGTTTCATCGTTTCATCGTTTGATCGCCAGATCGATTTTACTCCTACCGCGTAGAGGTTTTACTAAATCGTTTCATCGTATCATTGTTTCATCGTTTCATCGTCAGATCAGTTTTACTCCTACCGCGTAGAGGTTTTACTAAATCGTTTCATCGTTTCATCGCCACATCGGTTTTACTCCTACCGCGTCGAGATTTTACGCTTACGGCGTCGAAGTTTTGCACCTCACGCGCCTAAAGTAGTTTCACTTCAAAAACATTGAATATAGTAGATATATAAAAATAAAAGTCTTGCTTGGTAATACTATAAAGGTTTTCTTATTTCTAGTACAACAATTAATCTATTTGTAGTACTAAATTGCAGTTGTATCACAGACCATTGCTTTTAGACTATTGCTTTAAGACTTTGAGAAACCGTTGTTAATTTACAGGTTCTGGTTAGGAACAGCCACATGGTTCAAATCAAGATATGATACTTCTGTTAATAAACGACAAAACATTATAAGAGGAACGATATAGTAATTAATACGATTGCACTATGATCTTTGGGGTCATAGTTTTCAGACTTTCTAGCCAGTTGACAGACACACACGATACCGACGAGAAGCGTTCTGTCAGGTACACCAGACAGGACATGACGACACACAAGCTCGAGTAATGTCAACGCATACATAGTAAATAAAAAATAAAATAATTATATCTATCTTCAATACTCCTCCTTAATCATTTTTCTACGGAGTTCTTCAAATATTTTCCGAACTAGTGGTTTTGTCAAGATGTCAGCCAGTTGATTCCAACTCTTGATATGCTTCAGCTCAACTGTGCTTCGGATATGTTCCTGAACGAACTTCCTCAGAATGTCTACGTGTTTCTTGCACTTCGTTACTTTCTCTTCATGAGTAATTGTACGAGTCTACGATCCAGAATTCCTTTCCAAAGCGTCGAATCCAGCAAATTTCATCAATTGACGAAACAGCAGCTCTATATTCGGCTTCGACTGTTGACGTTGCTACTAGACGCTGCCTCTGTGAGACCTCCACTTGTCGAGTGCCCAGACCGCGTATCTCCACCATAATCAGAGTCTGTGTATGCAACGAGTGCCTCACCTCCGACGAAGAATATTTCAAAACATGTGGTCCCCTTCAACTACTGAAAAACATGTTTGACCATTCGCCAATGACTTAACATGGGTACGCTGTTAAGCCTGCTCAACTAATTAACAGCAAAGCTTATATCTGGACGAGAGATGGTAGCTAAGTATAATAGACTCCCAATGGCCTCCCGATATGGTTTAGTCTTCCCAGTGTCCGATTATTCACTTAATTCTTCTCGCCTTTCACCGTTCCCCGTTCCATTGGTATTAAGGTGGGATTTGACGTGTCAAATTTGAAACGTTGTAAAATTTTCACGGTATATTATGCCTGACTTACGAAAATTCCACGAGGACCATTTCTGATTTGCATTCCCAGTTACGACACATTTTTCGGGAACGTTCTATCAAATGTTATTTCAAATTTCTTATTCAGTTGATCAACAACCTGCAGTACATTCTCTTCATTTCTTCCCGCAACATAACCATCATCCACAAACAAACCTATTATAATACTCCGATCTTCATTTTAGTCTTTTCATTCGTGTTTTGTTATCAGAAAGTGGCCAGTGCGGAAATGCGAAAAATCATACTTGAATAATAGAAAATATTTAGCTCCTCCTAGTGACAACACATCTCACACAGACCCATATAAATTTTATCCAAGGGGTTTACAGCAACTTTTGAATGTTGCTGTGCATGTGTAATTATTCCAATCATCTGTGAATTATATGCCATGTTTGTTTAAAATGTCTCTAACATACTTGACATTTTGATGAACTAATTTTTCGTGCCAAACTCTGATAGATGTATTCAGCAGACATATGTTGGGTTTTTTTGACGAAACATCATTTGATATAATCTTCCAACACGCTTGGCAATTGCCAGTTTTCTTTTTGTCCAATGTGTTGAAAATAGTCTGGTTTGCATTTGTAATATAACCATATATTGTAATATGACCAATATAACCATTGTCTAACATTTGTGTGACAGAGAAGAGGTTAAAAGTTAATTCTGGTACATAGAAAACATTTTTCAAAACAATTCCACGCTATTTCTCTCCAATAAACGTTTCAAATTCGATATCACCAATTTCAACACTGCGACGAGGCACCAGCTCGTCATGAAGCGGAACTAACCCGATCCAGCCGCCAGCCAGTGATGGGAATGTTCGCGCTTTTCACGCGCATGCGCGGCGATTTTAGCCTCAGTCAAGCACGAAAATCGGGTACCTTGATCGCCCTACTAATATCGCAAAATTTATTATGATTTGATTTTGAAAAATGAATGTACAACATGTGTACGTATATATATATATATATATATATATATATATATATATATATATATAGATCTCGTATACGTCACTTTTCCATTATTCTTTGCGGCCGAAACGGCATTTCGAATAGACCGGAGCGCCATCTAGCGTACCAAATCGACAGTCACGAATTTCGAGAGCGCTCCCCGAGGAAATTCTGCGTTATTAACCGATCGGCGGCTAATTCAAACCGCGCGCGCGGGGTACGGCAAGTTTCAGGACGTGCCCCGTGCACCACCAGCCCTCTCAGAATACCTAAGGCGACTCCCTTCATGGGATCTCCCCTTGCGATTTGCTGGCCAAGCAAAATCTTCAGCGCGCTGGTTCAAAAAGGGCTGCTGAGACACACGGGCCAAACAGCCCGGAGACGACTCAGGCCTAAGAACCCCACCAACATCGGTCTTTCCGGCAAGAGGAACTCCACTCAAAAGGTCCTGACGTCGTCTCATCCCGTAGGAAGGGGTTCCATACACGTGGATGGTGTAGACGCGCCCTGGGACTGTCTAGGACGCCCCCGGTCACCGTTAGGTGGTCGTTATGGAAAATTCGGATGTCGACTAGGGCCAGGGACCATCCGTGGGAGACCCACACTAATTAAATATTTCGCGTGCGAGACCGACCAATGAGGTATTCCGAATAATGAGCGGGGTGGGGATCGCCGGGTAGATCGTCGTTGCCGAAATCGCGAAGGATCACTGTCGTACCGCTTACCGTATCGACTACGAGAGAATAATAGTGCCAATATCGTGCCACTAGCGAGGAATACCCGCTCCGGAAAACGGTAAGTCGAACAGTGATCCTTCCCTTTTTATTTCGTGAATGTGTTTCGTTTTGAGGATTTCGCGTAAGGACGATCCGCTTCTCGTATCGTCCTCGATTTCGTACGGGCCGAAGCGCGTCTCGCCTCGTGTTCGCGGCTCACGCCATTTGCCGGCGTTTTGAGCTTGAAGTGTATTTTGTCGCGTAACGGAAGTTTTCCTCGGAGGAGTCGCATCGGAAGAGTGAGTGTAAATTTTCGTGGCGTTAGGATAAGCCGTCTCTCGATCTCGGTCGCTTAAAACCGCGACGACGGGTATAGCGTGCTCGCGCGAGCGAGCGAGAACAAAGATCGCGTGCCGTCGCACGCTCTCTCTCCGTTCCGTTCCGGGAATCGACACGACAGTCAAATGTAATTGCGCCGTTCACCTGCGTTAGCGAGTTATTGTATCGATTATATCGAGTTAAATACCGAACTACCGTATTCTCGCGATATTTAAAGAATTGATAAACCCGCGCTGCGAACGTCCACCCTTTCGCTAAACTTGTATGAAGAGCGCGGGCTCTCGGGTCGCGGCCACGTGGCCGCCAAAATTGTAATTATCTTATTCCGCGCAGCGAACGGCACTCTCCATTAGACCTGCAGGCGAGCTCGACTATGCGAGCTAAGCTCTGGTGGAACCGAGCCAGCACCAGACGTTTTATCGCGCATGTACGTTGGAATGCGGGAACGTATCTACATTATAAATTTGTGGGAACTCTTATTGGCGGGAAGGTACCGCAAGAGTCCAGGACGACACGAGGAAACCACGCTCTGTATTTTTGGTAAGTTATTATTAATATTTGATTGCATGCTGACAGCTAATATTGGAGAAGGAGCTACAAAAAAGCGTAGAAATCGAAATTTTTTGGTATTTTTCAGTTTTTTCTGCCAAATAAAATATCTTGTTTTTTTAATATATATTTTGTTTAAAGTTATTTTAGCACTCTTTCCTTCCCTATCCTCGACACAAAGGAAAAGAGTGAATTATACCGTATGGAATACAAATTTATACAAATATCGTATGGAAATTAGGAAAAGTCGGAGGGAGGGTTCCGTGGGTATGTGCACGTGTAGCCCGGTTCGATTCCCGATGTAGCCCGTGCCCTCCTTTTTCCTAAAATCCTACATATATGTATACACAATTATTATATATTATACATATATTATATGTGCATACATATTAAATTTTAATATAACATACACATGTTATACATTCATATTTCAAAATCCAGTACAAACAATTTTACGAAATTATGCGGGGTGACCAAGGTAACCCATTTTAGCCGAACTTTTACTTTACTGAGGCTAGAAATCGGTGCGCATGCACGAAAAAAGCGTCCTATATACCATCACTGGCCGGGACTCGCTTTTCGAGCCGAATCAAGTACTCGCGCGAAGCGAGCTGCTCGCATCGATGTGACCTACCAGCACCGAAGCGATAAGCTCGTACCGAAGCGAACGGCTCGCACCGAAACGAATGCTCGCATGAAGAGATTGACTCGAAAGTTGTAGCGGGAAAGCAACGCTTTTCAACGGTGGCTTGAATATGAGGAGATAAGAATTTTGTGGGAAAGTAAATTTTGTACAGCGAGGTTATGCTGATAGTGACCCACCTAATGGTGGGCCGTTTATTGGATCAAATAAATCCCCATGGATGAAGACGGTCTACGGGTTCGTGCGTCTCCTCCGTGGTCGTCCTTGTTTCGTCTAGCGACGGTGGCGTCTGTAAAATTAAATAACGAATGAAGATGTGAAACCACCTATTCGATACGTTACGTATCCCTTCGTGACGCTGTTTCCCGTACGCTCCTGACTGCGATAATCGCTATCGAAGGATTGTGAATACAGCCAATCTGCTCAAAACGCAGAGTTAGTGGACTGTATTTGTTGACGTATCTCGATAATCGAGAATCCATCCGCTCGCACTGGCGTAGTCACGGTTAAACCGATTCTACTGTGTGGGCGTCGGCGTAGGGGTGACGGTTAATCTTACAAGGAGGTTGTAAGGCTCCAAGTTCGATAATCCAGCCGAATTAACCCGTGCTTCAACAGCCTTGATTCAAAGCTCGTGCGTGACTCAATACGTCACGCGGCTATAGGAATCTCGGTGGAAGACGTGGTCCAACTCACCACTTACACGCACAAGATCGACTATCTGCGCACAATAGAAGCGGCGTATAAGGTAAGCGTGTTCAACCAGTCACTATTCCCAGTCGTAATATTAGCTCAGTCGTATGAGGTGACGTAGCTAGGACTTACAAGTCAAGAACTGTGGCTGGACCAGTCAATTCCGGCACCGAATAATATACCAGTTCCGTAGAAAAGGCGAGGGTGTATAGGAAATTGACCGTCACAATCCGAGTCTCGGTATCTGCTGCGCTGGGACGTCAAAGCGTATGCCAGGCCTTATTGCAGGTACAGGACTCGAAAAGAGTATCCTCCGTGTTACAAGGGTGGCCGTACGGAATCTTAAACACGATTCCTTCCAAGAGTTTCTCTTGAACGGTGGGCAGTGAATTCGGGGAACGAACACGAATCTCGCGTCAACCACACCGAAATACACTTGTTGTGCGGTGAAGCAATAGCCACGTTAGATAGGTCTAAGCAGCTATCGCAACCATGCACTTCTATGTGACCGAAACTCGGAAAACCCAGAGTTCGATTAACGTATGTCGCTATTGATTTTCAACTCTCTTACAACGGGTGGAACGATCTCGAGCACGAGACCAGTTCCGTTCGTACAGTCGTTGCCAATAGCGTCGCCGTCAAAGACTTGGTACAAGCCTCCGACAGCGCGACTGAAGAGTACGTGACAGATTAATTATCAACGCTCGGAATATCCAGTTTTAATAAATCTCGCTAGGTCTTGTCGGCTCTCTTATAGCGGGTGGAACGATCTCGTATATGAAACCAGTTCCTTTCGCACAGTCGTTGCTAGTTGCTAGCTAGCACGCCTCATTAGCAAGTGAACGCGAACCGGCAGGCGGCGACGAACGTCGCGAGAGAGTGTCAGCTGATCCGCTACACGGCGCTGTCTCTCTTTTATCCGCCTGTCTCTGTTCAGCGTATGTTTGTATGTTATTCTCTTTGTCTCTCTATACCTTCGCGACACGAGTTTGATTTGAACGTTTTGCACGGTGATCGACCGATCGCCGTGTTTATCAGCTGACATTAGCTGGTAGCCAGAAAGTCATGCCGTTTTTACTTGAACTATTGTTGGTTATTTGGCTCCTCGGAATTTGCTAGATAATATGTAAAAGAATTTTTGTAAATTACTTACTATTGGTCAGAGTTGTGTTGAAAATGTGAAGGTTATGATTTTTCGTTTTCATACAACCATCTACAAGTAATTCTACTTTAATTGAAATAAACCACATAAAGTATTATACTGTTTCATTAAGTAAAAGATGATATTGGTTTTTGTGTCAGTTATGCACAGAATTTACATACTTATTTACATACTTAATTAGTTTTTATAAAGATTACAATATTAACTAAAGAGAAATTACCACGAGTTTGAAACTCGTATACTTCAAATCGTATCACGTATACGATTGTATATCACCTACTCTAACCGCCCACGCATCTGGCTCCCCCTGAGCTTCGAGTTCCCGAGCCACCTCAGGCCCGTACCGTATGGACTGAGATCGTCACGGGGAGCGAAACGCGCGGGCGGGTGGAGTTGCCGCCCTCTTCATACAATACTGACGCCGACTAAACAATCTAGAGCCACTTTCCGCGTCCGAATCTCTGACCCTTCGAGAATAGCGTGGTGTAGAACGAAGATCGACAACTCGAATTCCCGCGTGCGAGAAATCGTCTCGTTTTTCGTGGTACCCGAACTCTATCCGTCAGTATCGATATCGAGTTCTCGAGTCGCGTTTTTGTGCCGTGTGGACCTGGTCCGTACGGCCGGCACAGGCACGGCCTCAGATCCTGCAAAATCCCGAAGTTGGACCCGTCTTTCGCCCTCGGCAAACGCGGAAAAAAGGGCCAACGTCACAATACATATCAATATTATACTATATTTATATACACATTCTTATCAAAAACTATTTAACGAAGTTTGACGTTATTTTTCAATATTATAAACAATTTTGCGACAACGCCGTGTTTCGACTGTACACTAAACCAAAATTAAGATTCACTCCTTCAAGTTAATACTACCAATGTTTGTACACCCGTGTGACGAGTTCGTTTATAAATCCAAAAAATAATAAAATAATGTTCTTTGCACATCATATATAGTTATTTACATAAATCTAGGAAGTAGTTCTTATTGCATAACTATTTTCAATATGGGTTATACAAATTCTGAATCTACATTACTCAACATTATATCTATTTCATTATCAAAATATATAATAAAACATCCCAAACATTTAGCATTCTTAATATACTAAAATGCTTAATAACATCGATGTGCCGATCTTCCCGCTATAACTCGCATCATGTCACATTACGCCTGAATTTATTTCGAGTCAATCTCTTCACGCGAGCGTTCGCTTCGGTGCGAGTCAATCTCTTCATGCCAACGTTCACTTTGGCGCGAGCCGTTCGATTCCTGCAAGCCGATCGCATACTCTGCATGGCTGCGCTCCCGTTTCGTGCCTATATAAGCCGTGCTGATACGCGTTTCTAGTGAAGTTCGCCCATTTGCTGCTTGGTCTTCATGCTGTAGGGAGGTGTTGCTGGCATGCCTAGTAGTTTCGATTCTTGTACATCGTTAATCCCGCGATAAACTCAACTGGTGGCTGTGCATGACTGGGCAGGGTTGACACCCTCAACGCGTCTAATCAGCAAACGCTTTCCCTACGAGAAGTAGGCAAATGAAGCTCAACATTCTGTGCGTTTTCCCTCTAGACGGCTGACGGTGGAACACATGGCAGTCCACATAAAATCTACAACTGAACCTGCAAACTGCAAAATCAATTGTGGCATTGGACGCCCCCGCAGTATCGGGATCGCTCAGCACTTAAGAAGTCTTCGAGCTTTCCAGCGCAATGAGAGATTATTTCTACGAATACGTCCACGAGGATGCTACCTCAAACTCAGACCAGCAGCTGAGCGGCTTTGCACCTATCTCGCCTCGTGCTTCGCCTGCCTTGGTAAGTCAAATTGCTTCCAATAGCACTTTCTGCAATTCGGAATTGCTAACAAAACGAGGCGGTATGATGGCTAGTTCCGCGACGACGCGTTGATATACATTAAGTTTTCGGTTAAGAACTGTATATACGTATCGTTTACGTGTAAATAGTGTAAATAAACTCTAGCTCAGTATTTGTCGCTTAATATTCATTGCTCCGACACGTGTCCATCACCTCAGTTAGTTCGTGTACGAGTTCACAAATTGTATGATAAACGCCTACAAAAACCCCTCCCAGTATATCAGGATTATTAGTACTGGGACTCCATTTCTTAATATATACAAAAGTTTGCAATTTTTGGAAAAAAGGCTATTTAAAAATAAACTGCAGTGGAACAACTAAAGTTGAGAAAAGCCGCCAAACCAGGTCATTACCCTACTATTATATTGCCTATTTACATTATTGCCTCCTTTCTCAAAAAATAATTTTGATATTACATATAACGACATAAAACATATGTGAATTCAAACATACCTTGGTTTCAGTCACTTTGGTACCCCGTTCCCCTTTCTGCCAATCCCAGATCGAGATGTTATGATCAGATGTTTCATCAATCGCACACAAATAATTTCCACCATCTGCCTTTGAGAACGAGAGGCAACAAATGGAACCATCGAATCCTCCGTTACCAATCACACAAAGTGTGGTTAAACTAACTGAATTCCATATCCTTATATGAGGCTAAAATCAATGTACAATTAGGAAAATTATTTTCTTTTAAATATTATACATTCACAATATATTTACAGGAAGTATGCCGCAGATGAAATACTATTTTTTTATTTCATGGGAGCAAATGTAAAATACCTAAAGAGTTCCCGACAGAGTTATCTGATTTTCTCCATATTTTTCTTTGAGTGTACTGCAGCGGAATTTCGCTTATCCGCATGACCGATTATCCGAATACATCATAAATCACCTATATAAGTACGTAGTACATATTTTAGGACACGCGCTTTTCCCGCCAAATTTCTAATTTCAGTCCGGGCTTGAAAACTTATAATATTGATTTCGATAACGGTTCTTATTTCGGCTCTTACATCGGTTCCAAACTGTTATTTTTGCGGTTCATACGATTCTCGAAATTTCGGACGCAATGAAGGAAAGCGTATGGAAAAGACAGAGACGCGGATAGTTGTGGCCGCCGGCGCAGTTCAAAGGCCCGCGACTCCTTGCGTCCGAAACTTTCATCGTTCATTACACAAGCAAAGATCATCGTAGTTATATCTTCTTTGCTATCATTTTCATTAGAAAATGACCCGTATTATGTTACACCTCTCGGCAATCGAGGCTCCGAGCTTCACGGGGTATACCCCGTAGTAGCGGGGATAGTTCTGGGACAATTATCGGCCAGATACTTGGGACATTTATCGGTAAAATACTGTAGTTCAATTATATTAATTTAAACTACTGTAATTCATAATTGCAATTTGTATCCAATATTACAATGTTATTCATATTTCTAAATAAACTACATTTAAAAAGTAATATGCGTATGAATTACAAATATAGAAATATTAGTTAATTAGGAACTATTGTTATCAGAGAAGAAAGAAATAATCTTCAGTGCTATGTTTTTTAAAATGTAGACAATATACATAAGCACTTCATGTAATATATAATATACATACAGAATCAGGAACCCCCAGATCAAATACGGATGGATATTAGGAAAAGCCGAAGGGTTCCGTGGATATGTGCAGTAAAGACATGAATGTTCGGGTAACTCCTTAAACTACATTATACTTGTAAACCCTGTATAGCTATAGAATATGTATAGGACGCGCGGAGCCAAGATGACGGAGAAAAAATGCCCAGAACTGATGTCACAAGATAATTGAATATGGTGGATAGTGTACAACACGAAGCACGTGTTATATAAAATTAATTAATTAAATAATATTAATTAAATAAAATTAATTACGCGGAAATAAATATGGTAATTATTTAAAAAGAGGTACTCCTCTCCGATTTTGATGAAATTTAAATATGTTATAGATTTTGACATTTTGAACAACTTTTTCCTTTCCTCATACAGGGGGGGAGGTGCGCTTTTAGTTTTCGAGATATTTGCAAAAAACCATTGTTAATACTGTATTGAATTTTCCGTATTCTTGCACGCTTCGTGGTAACGTAAGCCTGCTCCGGCGCGGCGTCTGTTTACTTTTTTTTTGTAAACACGCTGTGGAGATGAGAGAGAAAACAGGATCTCACTCTAGTCATATAAGGTGAGCTTTCAATTTTGAAAGACTACTCTTGGATTTTCGTATGCGTGGTCGGGCCTAACCACGACGTAACAACAACTCATTCTATTCGCATGATTTTTCCATTGTAAAAAGACAAGGATTTAATTAATGTTTAATCCATATTTTTATATGTAGTCTCAAATATTAAAGATCACCAATTGGAAATATCTCGTCAATTGCTTAAAAAAATGCGATAATCAGATTAGATTTAAGATGGATTAAACATTAATGAAATCCTTGTTCTTTTTACAATGGAAACAGAATGAGTTGTGGTTAGGTCGCGGAGGGGGAGGTGAGCGCATACGAAAATCTTGGAGTAGTCTTTCAATATAGGAAGCTCACCTTATATATGTATGACCAGAGTGACATCCTGTGTTCTCTCTCATCTCCACAGCGTGTTTACAAAAACAGTGAACAAACGCCGCGCCGGAGCAGGCTTACGTTGCCACGGAGCATGCACGAATACGAAAAATTCAAGTCAGTACTAGTGTCCCGGCTTTTCCGGAGCTAACTTTGCCGGCAGGGACGATGGGACTGACACGACAAAACAACACAGCGTTTTGGTCAGAAGGAACTTTATTACACGGGCGGACACGACGTAGACCGATAACTATTTACAATATTTACAACGCCCACTCACGGGTTGTTCCTACAAGGCCGCGTGGGCGGCGAGAGAATCTGTACCACGGTACGCCGGGCATACCGCGCTCATTTCAGTTCTTGGGGTCACAGGGGACCGATCGTTTTCCACAATAGCTCGCGTCGCGTTTTCACAGGTTCGCTTTGTTCGCAGTTCACCGTATTCCTTTGTCTAACCGTCGCATCGGTGCGCGGTGGCTTATATCACCGCCGTCCCACCGTGGGGAACGGGATCGCGGATCACGGGTTGCCGAACGTTTCGGCAGTCAAAATCGCGGTTCTCAAATATCGAGCCGTTGCAGGCGGACGCTTGGCGGTCGCATGCGCGTTTGTTTGGGACCGTGGCGCTCCTCACGGTCGCTCGGGCGTTGCCCCTGCTGTTATCCAGCGCGGTCACGGTTTTGCTCGAACAACTAGCAATAGTTTTTTACGAATATCTCGAAAACCAAAAGCGAACCCCCTATATGTGAAAAGGAAAAAGTTATTTAAAATATCGAAATCTATATTTAAATTTCATCAAAATCGGAGAGGAGTACCTCGTTATAAATACTTACTATAAATATAGATTTCATATTATCAACATCTACATTAAAATTTAACTTTTTCCAAAGTATAATTGACAAAATGAGTTATAACCATTTAAAACAGTAAGAGTAAAATAAAAATGAACAAGCAATAATATTTCGAACAACGTTAGAAGAAGCTAACAAGAATGTAATTAATAGAGCCGAAATATGTAGTCATGCACAAGGAAGTTATATTGAACATTTACTATAACCTCGTCAATAAAGTATACTTGCATGTTTGAATGATAATTCTATCGCGAGGGAAAAAGGTTGAATGTTTCGAACATTCTGATCGACGGTTCTGGGGTAAGTGCCGCGAGAGTTCTCTCGCGGTCCTCTTGCCAAAAGACACACCGTCTTTCCCACTTCGTGGCTAGATCCGCCAACCAATCATTCTGATGTTAGCTTCTTGGTACTGCGACTTCACAACGCTCTAAGGCTTTCAGGCAGTTATTTGAAGTCGGTTCTATAAGTATATAAGTGTTAGAACATCAGAAAGAGCAGACACTTGAGACAGGCCACGTGCATTTCGTCGACACGCTTTCCCTCGCTTAAGGAACGTTCTTCAACAGTCGGGGTGTGATCAATTGTAGAGCAGGTTATGCTGAAAAGAAGGACGTGTTCAGGACTAAGACTGTTGAAAATCAATTCGATACTATCTGTCGTCGTGACTGCGCATATTACGAGCAGTGGAAATGTACATTCGGATCGCCCGACACAATCGGTTTCCAAGGAGAGTGCACGACCTTCGAGGATCCGATTTAGTTGAAGCTTTGCACACTTATAGAGTTCCACTTCTTGTTTAAGCCGTAAAACTTTTAGTGTTAAAGGTAAATGAATATAAAGGTAGCAATCCCAATAGCGAAGGAAAGGGATAAAAGGGAGATAAGAAACTATAGGTATAGATTCTATACTATAAGTATAGATTCAGGAAAGGGGTGGTATCGTGGGTAATATATATATATTTATATATATATATATATATATATATATATGTGCTAAATTATCTAGTGAACAGACATGTGAGAAGGAAAAACAGAAGGATGGTGATATTATTTGTGGACCTGAATGCAGCTTTTGACTTGGTGGATAGGGAACAATTAGTAAGGGCGATGAGAAGAAGGGAGCTGAATGAAGGTTTGGTGGGAAGATGCGAGGAAATGCTATCGGAGACAAAGAGTAAGGTGAGAATGGGGGAGGAGGAAGGGAAAAATTTCTGGACGGCAAGGGGAGTTAAACGGGGGGGGGGGGCAGGAGAAAAGGGACAAGTTAGACTAAGTCCGCTGCTATTCACGTTGTTGTTGGCAGATATCGATGAAGTGCTGGAGAAGGGGGGTTGGGGAGGGGTAAAGGTAGGAGAAAGGAAAGTCTACACCTTGGCATACGCGGACGATGTGGCGATGCTAGCGGAGGAAGAGGAAGGAATTAGAGGGATGATAGGGGTGCTGGAACGATACCTGGAGGACAAAAAACTGCAACTGCACGTAGAAAAATCGAAGGTGATAACATGTAGGAGGGGTGGAGGGAAGTGGAAGAAGGTGAGTTGAACATGGAAAGGCAAAGTGATCGAGCAGGTGGGGGAATACAAATATTTGGGGTACGTTATTGCGAGAGAGGGGAGGGCAGGAGAATCATGTGGAGGAAAGGGTAAGGAAAAGGGCGGCGATAATGGGACAGGTTTGGGGGATAGGGAAGAGAAGGTTTGGTAATGATTGGGATAGAAGACTCTGATTGTTTGACAAACTAGTATGGTCCGTGGTGAGCTACGGGGTAGAGATATGGGGATGGAAGGAGAGGGAAGGGTTGAAAAAGCTGCAGGAAAGGTACCTGAAATGGGTGCTAGGAGTGGAAAGATGCACACCAGAGTACATGGCAAGAGAAGAGCTGCAAAAGGAGTTGATGAGGGGGTGAGCGGGTTTAAGGGCGTGGGGTTATGAGAAGAAGTTGAGAGAGGGCAAAGGGAGGGAGTTGGCAAGATTGTGCTGGGAAGTGATACGGGAAAAGGCGAGGAGGGGGGAGTAGAGGATGGGTTGGAGAAGGAGAGATTAGATTTCTTTGAGGAGAGGGGTTGGACAGCGGAGGAGGCTGCAAAAATGCTGGAGGACTGGAGAGAGACAGCGAGCGAGAAGATAGTGAAAAGGGAGAAGAAACGACAGAGGGAGGAGAGATGGGAGAGGATAAGAAACTCCAGATATTACAAGTGGTACGGGATGGTGAAGGGAAAGGGGCTACCGGGATATCTGGGGAAGGTTGGATGGAGAGCAGATGGAAGAGTGTGGCGACATTTAGATTGGGGAAAGGGATGAGAGAGGGGGCAATATTGGATAGACGAAGAAACGAGAAAGTGTAGAGTGTGTGGCTGGGAGAAGGAGACGTGGGAACATGTATGGGAGTTATGTATGAGGCTGGATGAGGAGAGTGGATGGAAGGCGAGGATGAGTGAAGTGTTAGAAGACGGGGGAGAGGGGAGGAGTCAATGAGGAAGGTGGAGGAATGGAAGGAAGGTACGAATGGTAACAGAATGAGTGAGGATGGGAGGGAAAACGAGGTAGCAAAGGTTGGGGTGAGTGTTTTCTGACCAGAAGAGGGGGTCCCTGGGTAGAGTTGAGGAGGGTGAGGGGTAGTTTTTAAGGTAGTCTAGATTAGACTAGTGAAACAAGAAAGTCTTGTTCGAAAGTTATGTTCATAAGTATGTGTCGCTGAAATTTAACACAAGAAATGTTGTCATTTTATTTTTATGTATTTCCTATTAATTTTCAATAAGATATACTATATGTATCCATAGACCGTAAGTTGTACTATTTATAATTTCCGTAGTATTTCATCGGTAAATGACCCAAATGTCTAGCACGTAAATGTCCCGGAGATATCGCCACTACTGCGGGGTGTACCCCCTTGAGGGTCCACGGTCGCCGAGAAATATGACACCATACGGCTCGGGTATATCAGTGAGACCACACTAATCGGAATTTCCAACTTCTTTATTATTCATTATTTGTTTATGGAACGTTCACCAACATCTTCGTGGCATTTTTCTAATGCAGAATCGTACCAAATATGATATAATTCCGATGGTATTTACTTGAGTAATGGACGAATATATAAACAAAGATAGAGCCGCGGTCTTTTGAGTCCGCATGCCGACATGAGCGACTCGATTCCAAATTTTTGGATGAGCTTCCAAACTCTGTTAGTCGAAGCCTAGCTTTAGAAGAGAGAGCATTACATAAATATCGTACAAAAGATATCTGTCTTATTATTAGAAAATTGCCTTGCTTCCCTAAAACCAAATGCGAAAGCAGCATCTCGTAATGCGAACACATGGTATAAGTAATTAAGTGTTACAGTATAGAACGATGTGATTCTAGTTAGTGATAATTGCAATGCTATAAATTGTATTACGTCAGTGTATGTGCGTGTATTTAAAATTCTTACCATGGCATCTCGTCTATCAGTTCCACATACTTGACCAGTAGCGACTACCAATTTGTTTGGATGGATAGCTATGCTGAAATATGTCGCAAGGAATAAGTTTTAATGAATTTAAAAGTAGTCATCATAGTAATTGAGCGAAAAGAAATCTATTGTATGTATAACTATTTTTCTTTAAATATTCTAGGCCAGAAATAATTTATAATAGAACACACAACCGCAAATAGAATGATACGGAAATAAATACCAACTGAATAAAAATATTTTCCTAGAAGATATTATTTTCAAGAAATTCATCGATTGTCTTTATGAATGATCGTTCTAGAATCATATTGTAGAATTAGCGTTTCGTACATAGTATAATGGAAGAAATAATAAAATCATAGATAGCTGAACACGTATGCGGCGCTGTTAACGTTTACTAGATGTATACATATATATATATATATATATATATATATATATATATATATATATATAAAAGGACAATAATAGTGTATGAGAAATATGCTAAGCGATTGTTTGTGTTATAGACAAAGAATTATTTTAATTTTTCCTAAAAATAAAATCTGATTTGTATGTTTCTGTAAAAGCTTCCGTACGAAGAAGGTTCTCTCTATACGCGAACTGTAATTCAATTTCTTGATCATTGCCTTGATTTTTACGAAAAATTGGAAAATATATGAAATAATTGATTCGTAACAGATGTTTCGATAGCTTTAACTAATGTTTCTTTACAACATTTCTATAGCTTTTATAGCTACAACACGCAAAACATGTAAATTTAGAAATTGTTATATTTTTTCAAAATTCTCAAAAACAGCCCGTGGTAGCAAAAAATAGGTTTTAGATTCGTATTTGGTGCATAAAAATCTACAAAAATGTTGCTATTAGAGCACATAGCACGCGTTAGATATTATTATACATATTGTTGCGACTTTTGTTACTTCGCGTCGTACGCCGTGGCATCACGAGATATTTATTTATAAACTTTATTTATAATACAACTCATAACTTTATATAAATATATCGGTTTCAGAATGTTTTTTCTCCTCGGTTGTCGATTCTGTCTCTCTCTTCTGTTCAACGATCAACAGTTCGTTGACAACCCCTATCTTCAATTATTCCTTAGGGGTTGTTCATCACGGCATTACGGCGACTTCTCAATATTCACGTCTCCGTAACAATATGAATGACACTATGTTCGTTTTGAACGTCTACACGTAATTATTTCAATACGTATGAGAGATACAAAAAGATGTTTCAGACGAAAGTTATACGGTATCGTGGGACACATTTCATGATGATAATAGTTTGACCTTGAGATAGCGTTGATGCGACCTGTGAGGGTCACATTTAAATTAAATGGAACGCTATGTTTGTTATTGCATGATTTTGTAGCCAATATTGAGACGTTTTAAAAACACCACCTAAACGTGTATTTTGGATAAGTCGTTGTCACGTTATTAACCATCAAAGTTTTTATGCCGCCGGCATAAACGTTACCGTACGTGAGAGGGGGAGGGGGTGTACCAGAAACAAATAGTTTATCGGGCTCCAGTTGAAAGTGTATTTGGAATGACATCAGCGAATAAGTAGTGCATGTGTAAAAGTAACACTCGAAATGCCAATAATGGTGAAAAAGCAATTCCAATATAGGTTACAGAAATGTATTCTTAACGATGGAACACATATCAAAGAGTAGTAACCTTATATCATATTAGAAGTACTAAATAAACACGCGCACACAATCGATTCTTTTTAGAGCCCCCATGATGTGGCTCGTGGTGGACGCTAATGCCGGTGCAATGAAAGGAAATTTTCGAAAGCTAATAACTCTACAGCGACTTATGCAAAATACACATTTAAATAGTGTTCTGACAACGTGTCAATATTAGCTACAAGAAAATGCAATAAAAAATACAACATTCTACAATATTTAAACATGTAAATAATACCTTCACTGTTCGGGAGATGAGAAAGATTTTTAATCGTTTCAATGATTTAATGCTAACGACAACAGAACGAAAAATGCTTCTAGCACTTTAGGAAAGAAGCACATTTCTCGGATTTTCCTATTTCATTGCATTTAATTTTACTTATCTTTTCCGATAAAAAAGAGAAAAGAAAGCATACGGTCAGCAATCTATTACAATATTATAATCGAATGAAATAAATAACATATTTGCATAAATTCAATTGACCCACCATTTGATGTCATCCGTGTGACCCAAGTAATGTCTCTGGCTGTGTTCCTCCATATTGTACAGGACGACTACAGCCGCAACAAAGTAAACAATTTCTCCAGTTGGTAGTAAGTGCAGGTTACTTCGACAGTCTCTGCCACGGTAACCATAAACCCAGTTGAGTTTTAGTTTGTTTTGTGGTGGTGTGCTGACTTTGCGAAGATCATAGGATTCCATCAAAAGTGTTGGCACATACAGGATCACAGGTCGTCCTCTTAGGTACATGCGGACAGTATGTTCTTCTTCGTTGTATTGCATGTCTCTAGTGCTGTGAATGACAGACATTTTATTTGATCAGAATCTTTTGTTCAACAGACTAATTGAATCAATATAGATTATATACACGAAAAGTTGCGATCTACCCGGTCTATTGAATTTGATCGTATTTTACATATCTTTATACGTCATAATCAACATATGAATTTTTGCTATGCATTTAACAAAATTGTTATTATTAATCAAATTTCAATACGGCCTCGCCAACGTGTCTGTTTGTTTTTTAATATTTAAGTAAATATTACACTTATACAGTCACTCCCATTAATATTCGCACAATCTAAAAGACGATCACGTTTTTAATATTGGATCATGTGACTTGGATTTTTTTTTAAGAAGTTAGAACAATTAGTTTACTACACGTTGAAAAAAAGAAATTTTGAAAAAATTGTAATTGGTCGGAATTACAAAGAAAATACTAAAAGTTGTTATTTATAACTGTTTTATGTGTGTCCATATTAAAAATTCAACAAATTCGTTTTGTAGATCTGTGTCAACTGTATACACTCTGAATATTTCACCAAAATCGGCAAACATTGCAATGAGCTACAACTGTTCGAAGATTGTAAAAATTGCAGCTTTTCACAATTTTCGGCCTTAAACTGTAATAAATCGAAGGATTCTTACGTCATTCGATGCCTGTCGCTGTTTTCCACGTAATTCCAAATTGGATGAAAATTTGAAAATGTATACAATTGATACAGATCTACAAAATGGGTGTTTTAAATTTTCAACATAAGCCACATAAAAAAATTGTAAAACACAACTTTTAGTATTTTCTCTGCAATACCGACCAATTGCAGTTGTTTTATAATTTCTTTTTCACGTCATGTAGTAAACTAATTATTCTAACATCTCAAAAAAGTCCAAGTCGTATGGTCCAATATTAAACAAGTTATCGTCTTTTTAATAGTGTGCGAATATTAATGGGAGTGACTCTAAATAGGTACAATAAAAACCTATTATAAAACTGCAAGAAGAATCCGAAATTGTTTTGAACAGTTCTTTTGTGATAAAGTTACTATCATTCGTAGTTTTTTAAATTCTAATATTAGCTTGGCAATCCCAAAGGTTCTTAATGCTCGAAGAGAAAGTTTAAGATAAGAATAGAAATTGTAGTTTCAAATTGTTTGGTTTCAAAGTATAATGTTCCTCATTCGCATGACCGCTCCAGGTTTGAAATTATAAGCCCCTTGTTAATGAAGAAAGAAACATAAAGAAATTCAAGTAATAAAAACTTAACGAAGAATAATTAATAGACAAGATACATGAGATCATGTGAGTAAAACAATATAAATTAATTATACATACCCACATGAAGTATTTGAAGTGCATGCATTTTTTATACGTCCGAGATAGTACTTATTTAGCAGAAACAAATATTAAAACACAAAGGAACCAAAGTTCATGTAGAAATCAATGCACCAGTAAAGTGGTGGCAATTTCACACGTATACATTGCTCACGACAGCCAATGTGACACTCGCGTCGGCACTTCTCAACGAATAGAGAGAAGCCTGTGACTCAGCTGTGACCGCCTGACCAATCAGACGGTTTCTTTGCGATTTCTTTTCGCATTCCTTCCGAGTACCAATTTGGCTATCGTGAGCAATACCTACAAATAAGCAAAATAAAAATAATAATATTCGAATTAACAACGACATGGCACTTTTATTTAATGTAAGATGTCACAGATGTAATGCAAAAAGTAAGAACCAAAACGTAAGTTAATGCTATTTTGGAAAAAATATATCTTCGAACGCATATACAGAATTAACTACTTAATTTGAAAGTGTGTGAAAGAGCAAACGCGTCACATACTCATAATATTACATTTATGCAAAATGAAAAATCATTAGAGTTTGAAATGTTTTTGAAAATGTTTTGAAAATGTTTTTTAGTTCATTGATTCACGGATTCATTGGAATTTACAAAAACTAGGAATGTGACCCTGCGTGACCTATGTACTCCATACAGGAATCCCCACCTATTTTTGAGGGTATATAAACCCGATTCCAATTCGTCGATTCCAGTGAGATTTGGATAAAGTTCCTTTCGAATCATAATTAATAGACTGCGGTTTTTACGCATTTCTGAAAAAAATGGGTACGCATCATTTAAATCAGTGGTTATATTAAAAAGATTTAAGCACACCAATGCATTAGTTTCAGCTTAATAAGATAATTAGAAGGAGAACATATTTTTTATTTGGCACCTGTGTCTTGAAATTAATGCAAACATTTTTTATTTTGCATAAAGATCCGCAGTTTAATAATTAACCCTATAAAGTTCGTTAATTCGGTAATAGTTCTATTGTGGCAGTCAATAATTGCTCTTAGACCCCACATTGCCAGTGCGTCAAATCTGAGCATCACAGGTAACTACTACTATATTTTACATTTCCATCTCAATTCAATCACGACACTATAACACTTGTGATACACAATTATTCAAGAATATATTAGTGTTATTCAGTAATTCTTAAAATCTATTAAACCCGTAATTGTCGCCTAATATCCTAATTCTGTAATTGAACATCCCCACATGATACAATCTTACCGCTCGGATTGTATTAATTAAATTATATTATTAGAGTTACGAAGCCTACAAATAATCCCAGTGACTCCCTGATTTCGCATTAGGTTCGTTCGCAACAGGTTCGTTCGCGACAGGTTCGTTCGCGACGTACCACATTCCAAAAAGAGATTTTTCCAACCAACTGGCTCCCCAATTTCGCATTGGGTTCGTCCGCACAGTTCTACAATCTCCTGGCAGTTCCTCGGTTTCGCATTGGGTTCGTTCACAAAGTTTCAAACTCCTGCAGCTCCTTCACTTCGCATCAGGTTCGTCTGCACTTGGTTCCATTCCTAGAGGCTCCCTGAGTTCACGTCAGGTTCGTCCTCGACGTCTATAATCCTAGCGGCTCCCCAGTTTCGAATTGGGTTCGTCGACGTACCTAACTAACACATTCAATCCATATTCCATGGGTAATAACCCTCCGTTGGCCTCTCGCGCAGCTCGCGGCGCTGCGCCGTGCCAGTTCGTAACGCTGCTACTACACAATTTGCCTGTACATACATACATATATGTACGTATTCTTGACCTTGACGTACAGTGGCTCACGAAAGTATTCGAACACCTTTTAAATCAGAATAACTTTTTAAAAATTGGACGGAATGATTTGACACTTTTTTCAGTACTTATTTAGAAGCATTGATTTAACAAATGACGTGCAAAAAGGATTTTGGAAAAATTTCAATTGACATGGAAATGTAAAAATGGCACTTTTTAAAACTTTTTTATTCCAGCCTGTAATGATAATTTAAAATATGCGTTTTGTAAATCCATGTTAGTGATACATATGCTGAACATTCCATAGATATCGATTATCGTACTTACACATGAGCTACAAGCGGTTGAAAGTGGTGAAAATCGCAGCTTTGGTCAGTTTCTACTTAAAATCCACAGAGTTTTACATCTTTCGATGCGTGCCGTTTTTTCTGCGTCAACCGATTTCAATGAAATTTTCAGTACGTGTATAACTAACATAGATTTACAAAATGCATATTTTAAATGTTCATTACGGGCTGACATAAAAAAGTTTTCAAATCTGCAATTTCCATTTTATCATATGCTCCTCATAAACGAAAAGAAGGCAGCGATTTCGACAGTGGGGTGCAGGGGGATCTACGACCCCACTCTTACGCTTATAGGTTCTGGCGCAAACGGTTGACATAGGAGTAAGATTCCCGCAAACTACGAGGGGGACATGATATTCTCAGATTTATTAACCATAAATCCGGGGTCTTACTGCATTAATAAAATGTATATGTTTTCGCGTATATTTTATATCATTGAATATATTCTTAATCTTCTGTCCTATTATAGTGAGTCAATTCTGAGCTCAGCGACAGCACATCGTTCTGTTCCAGTCACACTCGATACGTTCGTTTGCTGTCTTCGTTTAGCGAGTTGGCCAATTGCGGAAGACGTGTAGCGCGAAGTTGGGGAAACCAGGTACTGGGGCGTAAATCCCTACAAGTTTCTCTCTGCCTTTGTTTCGTGTACGAGGAGTAATTCTTACTAATTGCAATTTTTTCAAAATCTTGTTTGCGCGCCATTTAGTAAATCAATGCTTCTAATTGCTAAGAAAAAGTCAAGTCGTTTGGTCTAATTTTAAAGAAGTTATTCTCATTTAAAGAGCGTTCGAATACTTTTGTGAGCCGCTGTATGTTTCCAAGAACACTCTCCGAAGTAACCTTCGGAAGGATTCAGTAATTGATCATTATTCAAGATCTTTTGATCCTGGACGCATTGGCGTATCTAGATAGTGGCCGAGAGGGGGGGGGGGGTGGGCTCCCCAGAATACAGCCTCCCCTTCCCACCCGTATATATGGTATAAAGTATATTCAGATGCTTGACGGGGAGCATTACGGTCAAAAGCAATGGAACCTGCCCACATATCCAGATAAACATTTTCGTTACGCCAATGGTTGTACAACATTTACTTTTTGCAAATTTGCACATTTAACTAATTTAACTAAAGTTTGTTGCGAATATCTCGGAAACTAACCGGCCCATAGCCCGGGCCCTCCTGCCCATTCTGGGATAATGGTGCGGGAGGTGGATTAGGCTTACCTACCGAGTACCTAAAGCGGATCAGGAAGGAGCCGACGACGCAATGCCATCATTGCGGCGAGGACGTGGACACGACGCGGCATACGCTGGAGGAGTGTCCAGCGTGGTCGGCGACGCATCGTGTCCTGAGAAACGTCCTAGGGGCGGACCTTTTCCTTCCGGCCGTGGTCGACCACATGGTCGGTGACTAGAAGTCCTGGGAGATGATGGCCTCCTTCTGCGAGGATGTGATCCTGCAGAAGGAGGCCGCGGAGAGGGAGAGGGAGGCCGACCCCCTCTCAGCTAGGAACGTTGCCTCAAGGGAAGGAGCCCCCTAAGGTGGCCCCCCTCTTGGGGGTCCATGGGGTAGGGGCTCGCGGTGGGAGGTGAAAGGAACTCCCACCGCCGTTCTGGGGGAGGGAAATGTGGGGGCATCTCCCTCCCCAGGGTAGAGGCCGACAGAGCGGGCGGATCGGGAAGCCTACATCTCTTATTTTCTGCCCCACCCCCTTTCTCTGTCAAGGTCGCCCCCATCCCCTCGTATGGTGGTTATGAGTAGGGGGTGGGGGAGGAGGGCCGCATGCACGTGCCGCAACGCGTGCTTGGTCCCTCCTCCCCGCGTGGGGGGTCTTCGCCCCCCAGCCACTTCGGGGATTCTTTACCGATGGCTGGGGTTAGGGGATCCCTACGGATCGCGGGCGGTGCATGCTGGGACTCGCATCGTCCAGATGAGTGGCCCCTGGGGTAAGGTGGTCGGGGGACTCCGTGTGGGTGGCCTGCACGGTGTCCCAATAAATTACGGCAATTTTGTGCGAGGGGATCTTTAAGCTCCCCTCCGAGGCTCGGGGCATTTTACCAGGGTGGGAGGTGGTTGGTTGCGTTTGATTCTAGATCCCGACCACCTCTCAATAAGCTTAAGGTAGGCCACCGTGGGGGTTTAGCGGGTACTTCAGGCTCTTCAGGCCAGGAGGAGTCCCGCATAACTTCGTCTCGTCCCCAGGGGGGCCGAGGTATGCGTAATGCATTTCCCCACGAAAAAAGAATAAAATTAGATAAAAGGGGCTCGGCTCGTATTGTCGGTTCTAACCAAGTCATTGGCTAATGCGTGTGATGCGAAAGCCTAGCCATTGGGTCTGAGCAAGGACCCTCTAACGTCTCAAGAAACTTCTTTTGAGGCAGGGAGAATACCTTTGGCATTTTTCCAGAAACTACAAACTTAGTACTTTGAATCAACTTTTACGCCGTAGCGTAATCAAATTATTATTTTATTATCTTCTGATGTATCACGATTTCTTAGCATTTTCTTAGATTGAGTTTATTTACCTTTCGTGCGATTACTATTATAATGTATATAACAGCAGGCACATTTTGCAGGTTGTTCCCTGGTTTTTGTGCAGTCCTTTGTAAGATGTTTTTCTGCACACTTTAGGCAGACAGGCTCCGCATAGCAATTTGATGTGGCATGACCCCACTCTTGACAGCGATGACACTGCGCAGCCCTTCTTTTGGTCTTGTAGTCTTCCCACGTGGCCATAATATTACATATGTAATGTATTTTTTGGTTTAGTATTGCCAACTTCACTGTTGCCGGTATGGAGACCATGTACAGAGCTGTGTTTGTGCCTTTCATCATATGTACACTTGTATCGGGAAGTCCATGTTTTGTCAAATCGTCATGTATTTCTGTCTCACACATGACTGGGTGTAGACCTTCGATGACGAAGGTTTTCCTCCTTTCATTGTGGAGTGTATACATGTGGAATTCTATTTTGTTTCTTTGGTATTCATCTTTTAGTTTATTATAGTACTCTTTCGAGGTTGTAAATACTTCTGTTTTATATTTGTGGTATTTATCCTTAAGTATGTATTTAAGCGTGCTTGTGAATTTTCCGTGGTTCTCAATGCTCCCATGTATGGCGATGGGAGTTGGTCTTTTTGTTTTCTGTATAGTTTTCTTGTTATTTGTGGTTTCTGTATTTGTCTCTTCATTTTCATGATCCATGTTCCAGTCTTCATCTGACGAGAGAATATCGTACCTATTGCTGCAGGGAATTTCAGTGCTGATTTGGTGTTTCTTCCTCTTATTAGCTCCTGTATTTTCGATTGTGTTGGATATGCGTATTTTTTTCTCTATTTTGATAATTATACTGTTTAGATCAGTTTCATGCTGATCTTCTTTGGTTTTTGTCTCATGTAGACCCCCATTAGGGGGCTTACACTGTGGAATAATGAGGTTATATTCTGGTTGTATCTTGCTTCTGCCTTTATATTTGTGCTTAAATATATATATTTTTGTTGATATTAGTGTTCGGATGTTTACTTTTGATTTACGTGGTTTTTTGTTAGTCAGTTATTGTCACTATTAGTACATTTATCACAGTTTAATTCTATAAAATACGTAGGAACGAAATCTCTGAATACTTGGCACGCTACCGTCGCGCCACCTCTGCAGTCGGAGACCATAGCCGCTGCACCAACCAGCGCCGTTGAAACTAACTTCGAGATATTGGAATATACCGTGCTCAGTATAATTTTTCGTTTTTTATATTACGCAAGTTTTCAAGTCTGAATAATTTTGCTCTGAGCGTAGGAATGCTCATATTACATAATATATTCTTAAAACTCAGAAAAGATAGGTATAACTTAGTTTTCACGGGAAAAACACCGAAAAAATTGGTTTTTATTTTTTTCAACTATGATGTCCCTCTCTCAGGAATTTGAAAAAAATTGAGAGTATTACTTACGTTGATATCTTATTACTAAATTAAATCTGTAGGTGTGATTTTTTATCTTCTATATGAAATCTGCATTGTTTCAATTTTTTTCATGTTTTTCATGTCTTAAAACCAGAATTTGCAACGGAAAAATCTGAAAACGATATATAATATGTGGCTTGGTATTCGAAATGTGTCAGATTTTTTCAGAATTTTTAATTGTCATTAAATGGGGAAACTGGACCAAAAACTGGTTTTTCGATTTTCCTCTATAACTACCCCTACAGATGAGATATGGGACTGAAACTTGGCAGAAAGGTTTCTTTTTTGGTGGGCTATCGGCTGGTTCAAAATCGTTAAAATCGAGGCCGGGAGCGAATTTGACCCCCAAACCCGGCTATAGCCTTTGTTAGTTTCATCTTCACGGATTTTTTGCCACCTTTTGGCAGAAACAGTGATCTAATGAACAAAAACTTTGTTTATTTAGCATTCAAAATTATTATTAACTTTTTTTATTCATACAATTTATTAAAAAAAAATTAATTTCAACAATTGATTCTAAACTATACTAACTAATATATCCTTAAAAATGTTCACCCTAAACCTCAAATAACCGTAATTTCCGCGCGATTCATTCTTGGCAATTGTAAAAGCCGATATTTAAACTTAAATTGTGGCCAAAGTGGTCCGAGGTGGTCCGAGATTTTTTACACAAAGTTAGTTCAATATAACACCTTACCAATACAATTAATGTCAGACCGAAGCTGCTTAACACTTTTAAGATTTGCTTTCACGAATAAAAATGTGCCGAAAACAGAGATTTCCAATTGGCCCATATTACTTAATGTTTAATAATTTTTTGAAAAAAATTTTTTAGCCATTTAAGCAGTGTATCTGTGGCAACCTATCCACAAATTTTTCAACGAATTAACTGGATCCTGTGCGTAGTAAGTTGATACGCTACCGCCGTACCTACAGAGATTTCGTGGGTGTACATACTATGATATAAATCAGCGGTGGGCAATTTTGTCTCAATTGAGGCAAAACCATCCACATCGTAGCGCCCTCTGTCCCCTTCCAGCAAGCGCGGTACAATGGGACAACGAAGACACGAGACATCAGCGTACGCAACGAACGTGCGCGCTGCATGAAAGAGAGATTGGTGGGAGAAGCAGGCATTTGAGGGACTCCACCCGTGCCCACCGCTGACATAAATCATAATACATAAAAGGTTTCGTTACGCTATAGGAGCACTAGTCCTCCGCATACTGTCGTTCTAAAAGCGAATGCAACAGCCGTGCCTTCGCTTTGTCAAATGGAGAAACTTAAAGAAATAAATAAATTCCAAGGCTGCACGCAATAAAACTTTGGTGCGTCAACTAACGCGCAAAAATAACAAATTATGAGTATATTTCGAAATATGAAAAAATCAATTTGGAATATAACATGTTTTTGATTGCAGCAACATTTCTGGTGTCTGTTTGACGACATATTTGAATGTTGGCAGATTTTCGTTGGGCCGATGTAGTATTATCGTAGTAAATTTCCCGTTATTTAATCGACCATAATATCTGTGGGCCCAACGGTGGATATTGGTTGGCAAATTGACATAATTTTTCGTCGTAGGCCCTACGTTGGTGATCTGTAGGCAAAACCACTAACCATATCCCAACTAACTCCTAATCGTTGGCTACTGTTTGCCAACCATAAATGTTACTAGGGTCATAACTAATATCCTGACACATTTTTTAATATGAATAGATTAAAAATTCATGTGCTCATATGCAAAGCTAACGCTACCAACGGCCGTAAATGCAACAGTTTCAGCTAAAGAAAAGTGATAATTGTAACTTTGATGTTAGTGAAAGGAAACTACTGTGCATATTTAGAAATATTTCTAAACAATTTCCAATTGTACTTACGAGATTTAACTTATTTTTAAAAAAAAAGTTCTTCACGTGTTGGTACATATGTATATACTATATGTAGAATAGAATTCCTGATTCTACATATATTAAATTATGATTGAAAACTTTAAAAAAAATATTTAATATGTTTTTAAAACTATATTATTTGTCGTCGATGAGTTTTTAAACTGTTAACAACAATGGAATAATCAAGAATAAACTAACTAAGTCGCCAATAATTCTAATTAAAGATTGAATCGATTTCAACTACAATTATAAAAATTTCTTTCTTAAATTAATGTACCATGTATTGCATATAATAAACAGGAATTTTTAAAAACATGCATCACGAAAGGAATGTAGTAAATCTAAATATTACAGTATGAAAGCTCTTGTTGTAAATTTAATCAATAATAACCTATTTCATGAAACTGTAGTTTCGAAATTTTTGTTGGAAACTAAAAATACCTAAATGTTAAATAAGCTTAGAAAGTGAAAGCATTTTCTATACTGTCAAAACTGTAATGTATGTCAGAACAGATTAGAGTATGATATGTTTCAATTTCTGTTTCCCATACCAATTGTAAAGTATTATACTATAAATATATATTTACACCTTCGTAACACACTTGAAGTTTTCTTAACTTAGCCTTGAAGTATGACAGTAAGACATCATGTATCAGAAACATCAACTCTTTCGCATCACCGAAGTGAACTGTAACACCTATGGCGTGAACTTATTCTACAATGCATATGTATATATGTGCATATACATATATTTATACGTACCACGGTTGAACTGTTTCAACTTGTAGAAAAATGTAGAACTTTTCGCGACGTAACGTGATGCGACGCGACGCGACGATGTACTCTCGAAATCGACAAAGAGTGACTCACGCGAGCCCACTTTTATTACTCGACGAAGCATAGTTTCGCGTGTTACCGCGTTACGTCACATTTGCGTTCCTTTTTGCCATATATCTACTTGCTGCGACCGGATTGCGATCAAGGACTACTCGGTTTTCAAGATACTATTTCTGATTCATCCGAACAATCTAAACAAAACTGATCATTTCAGAAAGGAATCGTTGAACTATTTATTGCCTTATGGGCCGTCGAGTAATTTTATAGTTATTGCAATATTTTGAACTATTTCAGTGCCAGTATATAATAAATGTATTGAAAATACTAAACAGCGTTTAGTTCACTTATAGTTCATTAAATCAGCAATATAAATAATTAGTAATGGATGAATGCAAACGAGAAATGCTACGTGGGTAAATGTATGTATATAAATACGCGTGAAAAATAAATTACTGCAGTTTTCACATGCTCACGTAATCCAATCTTCAACATTAAATTCAGTAATACTTATGCTCATCGTTCTCAGCGTCAACATTCTTTTCGTTTACTCTGTCTCTCCTTTGGTATTAGCATTACTATCGTAACAAATAAAATTCAGTCGATTACTAGAACACTTTTTTATTCGAAATACAAATAAGTATGCACTCAACAACGCACGATGAGAAGTGATGTCGAACGATCCAGATTGACCTATACATACATCTTTTGGTCAGTTCGTCAATGCCTCACATGATGAAATACAAACACCTGGTTTTAAATACGAAGTCTTTAGTTTGTATTATTTTGCGTTCTTGACAATTTCATATTTAGTTTACTTTGTCAAAAATTGCATTAAGACAAACAAAACTAGGCTATTGTTTTAACAGTTGTTTCACTTTCTTATATTATTTTTTAAGATATTAGTTTTTAAAGAGTGTTCACTTAATTTTGCCCCCGACTGGATTGTATAATTTTATGTCTAATTTGGTGTATTTTAAAATCACGTGTTAGGCAGTTAGATCGCAGGGTTCACATCGTATGGAAGTTTCGTTTTGTAGGAGATATTTGTGTGTTAGTCTTGTACATATGTATGTCCAGTTAGGGCATATACAGGGTGTCCCAAAAATGTCACGGTTCCTTCAAAGGGGAGGCCATTTGAAGCGACATTTTCCTTTGCGAAAATGGCCGTTTCGGCTTTGTTAAGGAGTTATTAACGAAAAACACGCACCAATCAGAGCGTGGCCTAGAGGTGTATTGGCAGAGACGGCCGTGCGGGACAGCAGTCGAACAATGGTGATACACCGCGGACGAAAGCAAGGAACAAACAAGAGAAGAAAATTTTTCGAGTAATATGTCGGATAGTTCTAATTTGAATATGTTGTAGTCTTTAGTAACCTATGAACGAATCTCGAAAGATTTTTCGAAATCTTAAAAAATGTTGGTTTTACAGACGTGTAAAGAACTTTTTTTTATTAAATTATAACACTAGAACTAACGTGCCGAGGAAAATGAGTTTTTAGGAGCTTGTAGTGTACACATAAGAGTATCTATTGAAAATATTTCGATTTGGAAAAAATGGTTTTTCACCATTTATTTTGAAAATCTTTTAAACAAATGCAATTTTCTTATAGCCGGGACTTTTTTAAAAATTCGAAAAAATGAGGTGACAGCCCAAGTCTCCTCTTTACTGACCTATTTTTGAAAAGGCAGACACTTTAAAATTATTTAAAGCGAACGCTGCACCGCGATATTACTGTCGCGAACGGACCCGAGGGCGCGCGGCACGGACAGCTGTTACATAGAACTCGACTTCTGGTTACCAAATGTGTACAATAGGTCAATAAAATGCTAAAAGTTTTAACGGAGAGTAAAGGCTTTCTCAGACAGTGGAGTGTCCTAATCTTGATTGTAATATAAAATTTATTGTTGCATTCGCTGTTAATAAGTTGGAATCCTTCCGACATAATGCTTCCACAGCCATCTTTGTTGGAAGCAGAGCTGATACAGTTTTTGATATTAAATCGAATTCGTTATCCGAAAAATTAATTTGTAAATTTGAAATAAGAGTAGATGCCCTAAAAAATATTTATTATTTATAGCTAATACCGAAAATACCAGTATTTTACCTTAGCAAATTCCGGTTTCACGAAATTGCAAATTAGCACAAAATAGCGGTATTCCGTATACCGGTGTAAGAAAGGCTAGTAGCAATATTCCCAAAAAGCCGTTACTCTTCGTTAAAACTTTTAGCATTTTATTGACCTATTGTACACATTTGGTAACCAGAAGTCGAGCCATCGTCAAGGTCGAGCTTCGACACAAGGCGCTGGTTTATGGCCACGTTCGGGGGTAGAAGCGTACCTGAATGAGCCCCGATTTGAAGAGGGGCGATCATTTACTCTTCCCATTCCATTTGAAAACACGGTTCCATCGAACAGTTGCTGAAATCAAAATCGGCAGTGTGCTGTTGAAAGGCCGTTAACCTCGTCAGCTGTTCTGAACTAGTCTTCCTACGATCGCGAGCATAGACAGACGTCCACGCTCAGTCGAAACAGTCGATTTACGTGCATCAAATGTTAACTAGTTGTGCGTGATATGTGGACTTCTGTGAATCATTTGTGTGGATTTCATTCAACGTTTCTGGACCCAATGGATATATGTGAATAGTTTTACTGTGATGGTGAATAAATTAACAATGTGGGCCGGATCGTGCAATGAAAGGACATTGGCCCCTTCTGCTCGATAATTTCATAGAGCGAATAATTAAAATGCTCTTGTGAATTGAACGAGTAGGCAGGTTCAGTGTTGCACACGGATTATTTGTGAATACAGGAATCATTTTCACCTCGCTGGGGCTGTACAGGAGAACCAAGGTAAGCAAGGTTTTCTCAGTTTTTAACATTAATAGCTAAAAAGTGAAGCGTCAGTTTTATCAGTATGTATTGACGGTGTTAGAGTGTGCGGTGCTGTTCGTGCCGCGCGCCTTCGGGGTCGCGCGCCTCGGTAATATCGCGATGCAGCGTTCGCTTTAAATAATTCTAATTCCGTCAATTTTAAAGCGCCTGCCTTTTAAAAAATAGGTCCGCAAAGTGGAGACTTGAAGCTGTCACCACGTTTTTTTCGAATTTTTAAAACAGTCCCGGCTATAGGAAAATTGGATTTGTTTAAAATATTTGCAAAATAAATGGTGAAAAAACCATTTGTTCCAAATCGAAATATTTTCAATAGATAATCTTACGTGTTCACTACAAGCTCTTCAAAACTCATTTTCCTCGGCACGTTAGTTCTAGTGTTATAATTTAATGAAAAAAAGTTCTTTACACGTCTGTAAAACCAATATTTTTTAAGATTTCGAAAAATCTTTCGAGATTCCTTCATAGGCTACTAAAGACTACAACATATTCAAATTTGAACTATCCGACATAGGACTCGAAAAATTTTCTTCTCTTGTTTGTTCCTTGCTTTCGACCGCGGTGTATCACCATCGCTCGACTTCTGTCGCGCGCGGCCGTCTCTGCCAACACGCCTCTAGGTCGCGCTCTGATTGGTCCGTGTTTTTCGTTAATAACTCCTTAACAAAGCCGAAACGGCCATTTTTGCAAAGGAAAATGTCGCTTTAAATGGCCTCAGGAACCTCCCCTTTAAAGGAACTCAGACATTTTTGGGACACCCTGTATGTATATATATATATATATATATATATATATATATATCCATATACATACGAGACGTCCCACTTTCTAACTAATACCTATCTGGGACGTGCCTGGGACGTTATTCGGACATATCTGGGACATACAGATGTGATTCGAACGACCCTGGGACGTACGGAAGGTCCGGTGCGGACGTCCACGGGACGTCCGGGTGCTATCTGGGTAGTAGTAATGAAGAGGTGCTTTTCGATTGTCCGGTCTCGTTCCGATCAAATACTCATTCCAAGGAATTTTTACCGGACCGATACCGAACCCATAGTGTGTATCGGCCCTTAGGAGTCTAAATAATTTTACTTGATCTCTTCTGTTGTTTGATACGTCATGGAGAAGACCGTAATATTGCATTGTTATTTTGTGTGATTTTGTGGAGTTTATGATTGTGCATTCGTTTTGCCAATTTTTTAAACACTTTGCGTCTGATGTATTTTTTCATGTGTTCAGACCGATTTCATGTCATCCTAATATATTATAATGATACTATTATAATATTATGATGAAAGGGTATCTATGTGATAGTGCTTGTACCCGGATACTGTTGTCGGTACTCTTCTAAAATTTGTAAAATATTTTGTTTATTTTCTTCGTCCCTTGTTAATAAAGCATTATATTCCGATATAAACTTTACACTTCGTTCTGCAGTATCATTAACTGTTTTCAAATTTTTTACTATTTTTAGACCTGTTTTATAAGTTTCCTCGTTTTCCCAGATTGACGGGTCTTTCTGCAAAACACCTGTAGAAATATTAAATCTAGTAAAAAGTTTACGGCTTTCTACTACTTTTATCTATTTATATCTTTTAGAAAAACTTTTCAAAGAAATTGTTACTTTATCGTTCCCTAACTTTCTACCATAAACTTTCTTTTGTCAAATGACAAACCTGTGTCAAAAAAAGATAATGCTGCACAGTGTAGTGTTAAGTACCACAAGTGCCCCCCAAATTTATGTAATCCTATCCGGCTTACGTTTACATAAATTTTTTCTAGTCGTCAAGCAGTTTTCAAAATTCTAAATCTTGACGTGGAGCTATAGCTGGAATCGGAGTATTTAACCATGCTTGTATGTATAAATTTGCCAAAACTATACATATGTCTCTAATTTCTACAATTTCTTCGCTGCGTATTGATACTTCGTCGCGGAATAAATATATTTTTAATACATATATGGCTTTAGCCATCCATCTAGCATGGTGGACAGCTCCAGGAATATGAAAACGGTTTCCTTTTGGACAGGTTTCACCAAGGAAAATAATCATCAATTAAAGGAATTCTACATAATCACCTCTTGGTCCTTCTGTTTTATGGAATTTAAGCATATGTCCAATTTTGATTCTATCTCCTATAGCTTTCCACGAACGTAATTATCTTCTAAACGTGACCGAAAATTTTCTTTTTTAATTAATTTATTTATAAAGGTTGCATCAACAGCGAGGTCATTAGCGACCACAAGAATTATAACATGCGATTACAAAAAAATATATATAGAACCTTATACTTAGAAATAGATAGAAATGCATTGTGGAAAGATCAGTTGACATCTGTTATAGACCTGATTGCAGAGTATGTTAGATATTGATGGATTTAAGAAATAGTATAACTTGGTTGGTGTTCTTTTAGGATAGCCAAGCGACGTCTTTGGAAGGACAAAAGGGGGCAGAGCAGAATGAGGTGTTGAACTAAGAGAGGTATATTACATCGAGTACATATGGGAGGGGGGTCTTTCAAAATTCTATATAAGTGGGTTAGGTTAGTATGCCCTATACGAAGTCTGGTGAGAACTACCTGGTCTCTTCTGTTGTCAAGTGGGGGGCAGTCATTATTATTAAGGTCTTGCCTTATCAAGGATAGATTCGAAGGAGGGGAACTGGCCCATCTGGCATTCCATCCCACTTTAATTTCTCATTTAATTAGCTTAATCATATCTCTGTAAGAAAATGAAGCAGTCTGTAGGTATTTGTTTGGTGGCCTCTTTGGCCGCAGCGTCCGCTGTTTCATTACCCGATATCCCTACGTGAGAGGGAATCCATGAAAAAATGATTTCTTTGTTGTTGTTTTTAGCTTTGATTAAGGCATTGAAGGTATGTACTATAATGGGATCTCGGTTTTCTGGGTTGTATAAACTCTCTAGGACACTGGCAGTATCGGTGAATATTATAAAGTTGGGATCTTGAGTATCGATCATGGATTGAATAGCCCGCAATATGGCATAGGCTTCACAGAAGAAACTAGAGCAGAAGTCATGTAGTTTGAATAGATTACGAACATTAGGGAATACAACAGCACATCCACATCCCTCATTAGATTTGGAGCCATCAGTGTAAACATGGGTGTAATTAGGGTACTTTTGGGTGACCTCGTGGAATATATTTTAGAATATGCTGGGGTTAGTGTGATCTTTCGGGAATTTACATAGGGATGAATCAATTTTTGGAGGAGGGAGAGACCAGGGCGGGTCAGCTAAGGGAACAATGGGAAACAAAGGAGGGAAAGATTTAATAGTATCCTTAACGTAATATTTGATACGTTGAGATAGAGGCTTCGGGTAGTTATGGGGAGAGGTGGAATTATTAATTGCGTAGATATTAATGGGAGTAGATATTAATTTGGCAGCGTAAGTGAGCCAGAGCTGTTTTCTCCTAAAATCCAAGGGGATAACATTACTTTCGGCCAGGATACTGGGAATAGGAATAGTTTTGAAAGCTCCTAATGCAAGCCTCAGCCCCGTATTTTGAATAGAGTTTAGAGAGCAGAAGAGCGACTCCTTAGCGGAGTTAAAGATCACAGATCCGTAGTCCAGTTTGGAACGGATAAATGATTTGTAGGAGAGGATTATGATGTCTTTATTGGCACCCCATTTTTGGGAAGAGATCGTTTTAATGAGGTTTAATCTTTGTAAGGATTCCGTTTTTAAGTGTTTCATGTGAGCTGACCAAGTGAGTTTTCGAGAGGGCGGTGTCCTTTGAAATCGTGTCGCTCGCAACCGAAACCCGAGAACTTTCCGCACCCCTTATACCGCAAGGGATGCCTACGGTATGGACGGTGCATTGGCCGTGGCGTAGATACTCCAAGGCAGAAAAATCTTAGTTCCTGGGATTTATCTCGTTCCCCGTAATTAACGAGAGGAATATCGAGAAGAATTTGGTTGATTGAACCTATGTCAGGGATGGGCAATTTTGCACTCGATTGAGGTAAAACCATCCACACCACAGCGCCCTCTGTCCCCTTCCAGCAAGCGCGATACAATGGGGCAATGAAGACACGAGATATCAGCGTACGCAACGTATGTGCGCGCTGCATGAAAGAGAGGTTGGTGGGAGAAGCAAGCGTTTGAGGGGCTTCACCCGTGCCCACCACTGACCTATGTACTTAAATGCATTTAACCTAATCTCGATATAATAATATGCTGTTGATCGCGGTGGCAGTTCTTCAGCCTATAACGACAGCCCATGTCATGAATACATGGGGCCATGCCCGCAAAGGCGTGGTATCCGCCGTTTGTTTATGTTATTAACACTAAACCTACCACGGTCAAATAACCGGTTTTCTATTTCACGATTATTGAAATAATGAACACATTTTCATAGGAAATGATTCAACTGACTTCTTTATTTAAACACAGATTATAATGAAGACCGTAAAAAGTTAAAGTAAATTAAATCTTTTCACTTCTATAGGGCATTTCACTTTTATATGTTTTGTGCTTGGTAGGTTTAGTGTTAAGGCGCCATTTTGTATAGATCCCAAACGGTGACGTGATAAGAACTGGAAAAGGGTAGGCCTCATTTCACGCATACTATGTAGCCTGTCGCATCGAAGTCTATGACCGCAATTTACAAATGAGAAATCTGAAAAATAACACGTTCAAGCGTTCCTGTCATAAATGTACTGACTATAAGCGTTATGGTTATAAGTGCACAATTACGTCAGCTTACTTAAATGTTATACTATTGTTATTTATTATTTATCAGGATATTCATTCTGTATAAATTATTTTATGTATTTTTTAAATGTTAGTCTCTTGTTCATAGTATAATTCATACTAAAAAGCCGTTTTGGAAATAAGTAAAATATATTACAAAATTTTATTTAATATCGTTAAACTATAATGTAACTTAATAATAGAAATAATAATGTATATAGTACATGCATATAGTAATAATAATAATAAAAATATAATTGTAATATACATTACTAATACTATTATTATTATTATATTATACATTATTATACATAATTCAGTTATGGATTAGAGATATTAAATAAATTTCGGGAATATTTTTCTTACAAAAGGGCTTTCTAGTATCAATTATAATATGAACAAGAGACAAACATTAAAAAAAATATAATAACTTTTACAGAATAAATATACTAACAAAGGTGTAAGACAGTGCAATCGGTACGGTGAAATAATTTGTCGTATGAATAGTTTTGGTAGTCGCTATATAGGGGATATCTCGCCTGCATTTTCCTGGAAATTCAGGTAAAATAATAATGAAATGACATCTCGCGTCCGCTTCCCCGTGTTCTTTCTTTTACTACGTGAAAGTTGTAATTTTAGAACTAAGTCGTCAACCTTATTTCAGAATGTTTAAAAAATATCCAGCATCTTTATGAACCAAAAATAATGAATAGTTCAACCCGTTTCTATTTATTGGCGTGTGTTACTTCCCATGGGTATCGAATGAAGTTTTTATACGGTGCGTACAGCAAACGTTAATTAAGTTTCAAAATATTGTAGTCGGCGAAATGACAATATTAGTTTTCTTAAAATTAACATTTTATTATTTCCCTGAGTCTGAAATAATTTTTCATATCATTCATATTTTTATAGTAGTTTTATGTGCCCAATATTTGAAAATTTTGAAGCTGCGCGAATTAAAAAACGAATTTTTTCACACTTGAAAGGGCGGTGAAAGGGTATAGCCGGATGAGATGGTCAAAACTGCCCTTGAGCCGAATGATATCGCGGATGGTTCATTCGATAGGGCATCAAAAAAAACCATACTGTGTAAAATTTTAACACTATATCTTGATCGGGAGGGTAGTTATGGGGTAAAATTGAAAAATCAGTTTTTGGCCTATTTGCCCTAGTTAACGGAGTTTAGAAATTCTGAAAAAAATCTGAGACATGTCAAACACCCGAATACATATTCTGTAATTCGTTTTAGATTTTTAAATTGAAAATCCTGCCTGTAAAACATCAAAAACCTCAAAAAAAAAATGGAAAAAATGCAGATTTCACATGGAAGTTATAGAGTGACTAACTTTATATTTTTACAGTACCGATATATTATTATAAGTATCATATATGAATTTGTCACATTTTTCGGTTTCTTGCGCCGTTGTTTAAGAAAAGAAAAACCGATTTTTTCGCCATTTTTTCCGTGAAAAACGAAGCTAACCTTCAAATTGTAACATTTTATTCATTCTGTGAGTCTATTGGATAGTGATAAACCTTGAACATTTCACAGAAATAATTAAAAAATGAAATTAACTTAATTAGTATTCTACTACGTCAGCGCATAACATCTGAAAATATTAACCATGTTTCCAACAGCCCGGTTAGGTCAGCGCGTTAGGCGCACAAACTTAACTCCTTACAGCTCGATAAGCTATATATAAATCTCCTAAAAGAAAATAACGCCCTCGCCAACACAAATAAGGTTACCCCTAACCTAAAAGCAGCGCGTGGACAAGCAGCGCCTCCACCATCAGAGGCAGGAACATCAAGCTTGTCGAACAAGTAGCAAGAGTAGGAAGCCCTCCAAAAAACCGCCGAAACCGGTAACATAGAGAATGACCAGCTCAACGTTATCAACACCGACGACAACCGATTTCTCCCCATGTCAGACGACGAGGGAAATATGGACTTTGATACCGACACAAACAAGGGAAGCAACTCAAACATTCAAAAACAAACCAAACCCACACGGCCACCACCCATTTACACAACCAGTTCCAATCTTAACTACCTCATAAATATTCTCAAATCCATGAGCATCCCTAACAACAAATTCACTGTCAAAGAGACAGATAAAACCAACCACACAATTTACTTAAACTCCATCGAATCCCACCAACGCACCAGTAATCTCCTGATTGAAAAAAAATTCCCCACTACACCTACACCCCCAAATCTTTAAGACCCCACTCTATTATCATTAAAGAAATTAAAGGCGACTTCTCAGCGGAAGACATATTGAAGGAAATATTAGCCCTACAAATTCCTAACTTAGAAATAATAAAGCTGACATGCTTCCAGTTTGACAGAAATCATTTGGACCGATATCACCACCTCGTACAAATCTCCCCAGATAGCAGCCCGAAAGAATTATACACAATCAAAGTTTTAGCTCACCAAAAAATACAATGGGAGCTGCTTAAAAAACCAGCAATTTTCCATTGTAAAAAATGCTAACGCCTTGGACACTCGAGCAGAAACTGCCATCTACAATACAGTTGCGTAAAGTGCGCCCAATCCCACGAACCAGGCCAGTGCCCAATTCCCCAAAATGAGAATAGGTTCTCTCTTAAATGTGCCAACTGCCAGCAGACAGGTCATCCAGCCTCCTACAAAGGATGCCCATATATGAAATTTGCTATACAAAAAAAGAAGGAACAAGATACCTCAAGACACCAATCAACTGCTGTGAAAATCAACTCCATAGCATCAGCTCTTCGTGCAAATACCTTCTACGCTCAGGCAACCAGAAATATTCTACCACCTCACATCGAAGGCTATCCACACACAGCCCGCAACTGCAACGAACAACAAACCAGAAGACCCTCACCCCCAGAAACGACGATCAACCAACATCCACAGCCGCATCATAATACTCAACCCCCTGAGTGGGTTCACGAATTAAAAGGTGACATCATTAACATATTCAATACACAACTGCAAACACTAGCGTCCCAAATAGCCGCAAACACCCAGAAAATCGAAATCATCATGAATTCCCTCTTCACCAACTAACATTCACTCCCCCCAACACCCACCACAACCAGATCAGGATCGCGGCTATAAATGTCAACTCCATCATCTCCAATCACCGAAGACTTGAATTACTCCACTTCATCCAAATATACAAACACGATACCATATTCCTCTTAGAAACTAAGCTCACCACCAAACACAAACTATCCTTCAAAGAATTCGATATCACCCGAACCGACCGTCCCAATTCCAAACAAGGAGGCGGCACAGCCATAATCATCAATCGTAACATCCCATACGAAACCATCAATCTCTCAAACTCCTTCCAAATTCTCGAATACACCGCCATAAAAACCAGAATTAACAACAATAAACGCCTAGTCCTTATCAGCATCTACGCAAGATTTGACAATAGAAACCTAGTCATTTGGGAATTAAACACACTATTCGACGAACTAAACCTAAAATCTGAAAATAACTACTTTGTCGTGGCAGGAGACATAAACGCAAGAAGGAAAGCATGGGGTGACCGTATAGACAATCAACGTGGTAGATACCACCGACAATGGGAGGATAACTACGCTACTTCCTTCAAAACCAGGATAATCACACCAGCCTCCCCCACCTTCAAACCCGCCCAATCATACCTCGACATCTGCCTAGCCGACGCCAAAATTACACCCATCAACAACATCAACGGTAAAGCTCCAACTTTCCCATATGACAGCGATCACTCTGCAATATCCCTCATCTTCAACATACCTGAACCCACATTTTTTTCTCTGGCATCCCATCCCTGAAACCCACAAATATAACTTCAAAGCCACTAATTGGCGCAAATTCAACAAAAAATTCACTAAATCATATAAACACACAATCCCAAATGACCGCAATCTATCCGTCCCGGAAATAGACAATCATTTGACCACCATCACCAACTCTATCTCAATCGCTATCTCCAAACATATCCCTAAATTCAAACCTATCAATAGCATCCAAAAATACCTAAACCACAGAATCATCAAACTCCAAAAATATAAACATTCCCTAGTTTCCCTACTCCATGACCTACGCCCTCACGACCCATACCTCCAAAACTCACTCTCCAAATTCACCAAAACCCTACTAAATATAACCTCAAAAACACTACAAATAGAAATAAAAAAATCTGTGGAAACATACTGGGCAAATCTAACACAACAGATCGACTTCAGAGACTCCGACTCCTTCTTCCCCCAAATTAACAAAATGTTCCGACCCAAGCAACCCATCTCCATTGCAGATTTACATATCCCGAAAAGCTTAATCAATTTGCTTCAAAAGAGTGGCTGCAACCTAGCAATCGCCAAAGAAACTAACGATCATTTCATAATCTCCTCCCCTATAGACAAGCTAAACATTATAGGAGCAACCTATGAAGCAATAAACTCACCCAGACATCTTAACTCCAACACAGCTCTCAAACGAATAGTAGACTCCTCAGCCGAATCCATAAAGAACCAATTTTCCACTTTTCGAGCCTCCAGAAATACCCACATACAATTCAGCGACACCAACCAAGCCTCCAATCCTAATACCACTTCCAGCCCAGACCTCCACCCTTTCTGCTCTTACCAACAGACCGAACACATTTTAAAACACCTCCCAAATAAAACCTCAAGCGGACTCGATGGTATCCCTCCAATAGTCTTGAAACATGTACCCAAACGCCTAACCCTCAACCTAACCATATTATTCAATAACGCTCTGAACCACTCCTACTTCCCCAAACATGGAAACAAGCGAAAATTCTACCCATCCTTAAATAAAATAAAAACCCACACGACCCTTCTAGCTACCGTCCAATCAGCCTCACACCCATCCTCAGCAAAGTATTTGAATCCACAATTAATCTCAAAATAAATTTCTTCAACATCACCAATAACATTATCCCTGACAGCCAATTCGGTTTCAAACACCATCACTCTATCACCCACGCCATCCATAAACTCCTCTCTGACTTGAACACCACAGTTAACAAAAACCATTTTGTAGGAGCTGCCCTACTCGACCTAGAAAAAGCCTTCGATTCCGTCTGGCACAACGGCCTCTTATATAAGCTCAACAAAAAAACTGCCCCTATGGCTTCTTTTCACCATATGGGACATGATATCAAATAAATCGTTCGCCACATGGGACGGTAAACACCTATCCTCCCAAAATTTCCCAATCCTAGAAGGACTACAACAAGGAACGGTTAACTCGCCAATTCTCTTGAATCTCTTCCTCAGTGACCTCCGCAAACTTTTCAACTTCAACACAAATCATTCCCAATACGCTCTTGCATTCGCAGACGACCTAATAATATACACTTCCGGCAATAATGTTAGAACCGTCCGCAACAACCTTGAAGCACTTACTGAAAAAGTAAACAAATATTATACAGCCTGGAACCTAAAACTAAACCCCAGTAAAAGTGAAACCATACTCCTCTTCAAAAAACCGGTCAACAGTCTTAATTAAAAAGCGAAAGCTGGCAGCACCAGCTTCGGCATCTACACCACAATTCCTGGTACAAACACCAAAAAACTCATCCCCCACGGAAAAACAGTAAAATACCTGGGAGTACACATAGACTACCTTCTATGGGGTAACAAACACATTGATATCCAAATAAATAAAGCCCGCCAAGCCTTCATCTCCAATAGCCGCATCTTTTACAATAAGTTTCTGACAAACCGCACAAAAATTATCCGCTATATGCTCCTCGTCCGCCCCCTCATCTCCTATGCAGCCCCCATATGGTGGAACTGCAACCATACTACCATGGAAAAGATCCGATGCTTAGAAAGAAAATGCCTCAGAGCCTGCTTAAAAATGTACAGATCTCCTCAAACCGATTGGCAACACTACATCAGTAATAAATCATTATACGTGACAGCAGACATCCCCAGAATTGACTCCTTCCTAACAAAAACAATCCGAAATTACTACAGCAAACTCCCATATATAAATAACAGCATCATACAATCTCTATCCCACCTAAGATCCAGCCACCTCCCGTAAACTCTGTTTCACAGGATACACTACACCCCAAACCTTCTTATATTGCGATAAATCGGGCATCATCCAAAACTCCGAAAATGTAAACTTACTGTATCACTGGAAGAGAAATAAAGCTGATAAACGCATCTCCCTCCAACTACTTGACCACGTCAACGAAAGCGACCATTTTACATTCTCCCGAGCCATCTCGTTAACAGACTACCATGATTTTCACCGTCTTGATCATAAAAAATACTGGTGGCTCTCCCCCGATGACGACCACTTAAAAGAACTCCGCGAGCGAAGATATAGACTCCTCTATCAATCTAGAGTCTAACTAATCTATTAAGCACAAGTTCCCTAAGTAACAACTGTGATTTAGCTCATTACTTTAGGCATATCAGCACTAATTCCAATGTACATATGTAAATATTTTTAATTCTTAGTCTAGTTTTAAGTTAGTACATAAGTTAGCTCTAAGTTATCTATTTGTAAACCAAAGACTGACACGGGGGTTTTTAATTAATATATTTTTTTCCCCCTCTCTAAACACCATATCCAGCCATGTGCCTTTAACTTAATATTCTCATAGTTCCTCTTAACCGCCCAAGGAAATTTATATCTTAGAGTATCGTACGCGTGCGAACATTAAGTTATCTACTGCAATATAGAATAGTATTTTTTTATGTTTGTTGATACTAATCATAAGAATGTACAAGTTCAAAAAGCAATAAACATGTTTAAAAAAAAAAATTAAAAAAAAAGTTAGGCGCACGACTTTGAACATGCTTATACTAGGTTCGCACCCAGCATAAGTCCACTTTTTTTGTTATTTAATCAATTCCTTTTTTTTTCTTTTTTTAACTACGTAATAATCAATGGTAGGGGACTTGGTTAGAGGGCGTGCATGGGTGTGAAAGGAGTGTGCGATAGTACGATAATTCGGTGTGAAAAATAAAGAGAGAACTTGCCTAAATAGGTAGACATTAGGTCGGATAGGTCTTAGAAGGTGAGTAGTTTATCGGGAGAAAAAGGTGTCAGATTAATGAGTAGGGAAGAGGAATTGGAGGGATAGTGAGTAGGCGGAGAGAAGTTAGGTTAAGTGGCGAGCCAGCGTGGGCAGAAAGGACAAAAGGACAGGTCGGTAAAGAAGGCAGCGAAAGGTAAAGGTAAGGCAGAAAACTGTTTTCCTTATTCTCTTGTGGAACTTCTGAGGAAGTAAAGCGGAAAAATAGAAGGGAGAGAGATGGAAGGCAGGGGCGGAGAGGTAAGGAATTGCGAGGAAAGGGGGGAAGACCCCGGATGGGAAAAGGGGATAGGAGACAAGGCAGAAGAGAAGCAGAAAACAGAGAAAAGAAAAAGAAACAGTTTCAATGATAGAAAGATCACCGATCTATGGGTGATTGAAAAGCAGGAAGAGAAAGAAGAGGAAGCTAGTGGCGAGAATTACGCAGTAAAAAAATTAGACACGAAGAAAACGCCACAGAAAGAAGTAGGAAAGGAGGGTCAAATGCAAGGATTGGTAGATTTACTGGTAACAAGAATGGAGGGCCTAAGAAGCGAAATAACAAAAGGTAGAGAAGGCCTGGAAATAGAAATAAAGAAAGAGATAAAATGCCTGTCCAATAAAATAGAAACAATGGAAGACCGTTGGAGAAAGAAGGAAGAGGAAATACGTATGAAAATGGAGGAAATGATGAGAAAGTGGGAGGAACAGGAGAGGAAGGAAAGGCAGAGAAGGGAGAAAGAAAAGACGGAATTCATGGAGGAAGTCTTGCGGAAGGTGGAAGAGAGGGTGGAAAAAGGGGCAAAGCAAGGAGAGGGGTGTAAAACAAAGAATGAGAACACTGCAACATGGGAAGAAATAAAGAAAATTAAGAGGAAGATGTCAGAGCAAGATAGGAGGGACAGGAAAAATAGAGTAGTCATCAAAGGGTTAAAAGTATCGAGGGAGGAGCTAAAGAAAGCAGTGGAAGCATATTTAAAAGAAGAATTCCAGATCGGAGGAGGGGTGGACACGGTAGAATCTAGAGGGAAAGCGGAGACAAAAATACTGATAGTAGAAATGGAAAGCTGGGAGGAAAAACAGACAATTATGAAGAACAAGAATAGGTTACGAGGCAAGAAAATATACATAAATCATGATCTGACGGATGAGGAGAGGAAAGTGCAGAGAACACTAAGAGAGAGGGCATGAAAAGAAAAGTCAGAGGGAAAAGAAGCGAAGATAGGTTACAGGAAGATGAGCATTCAAGGGAAATGGTACAATTGGAATGAGGAGAGGGAGGAGCTAGAAGAAAGTAAGGTTTTTTGAAAATAGTCTTACAGGAAGATAAGGATAAGATGGGAAAAAGAAAGGGCAAGGGGATGCGAGACAAAGAGAGTGGAAACAATCAGAACACAGAAATACGACAAAGTACAAGGGGGAGGGAGGCGGAATATGCGAATAGCAAAGAAAAAGGTACAGAGAAAAACAAAAAGGGTAAAATATTATTCTGGAACGTAGCAGGAATAGGTAATAAGGAGAGAGGATTCTGGAGGTTTGTTCATTTATTCGCAAAACTCTCTGATGCACACTTTCTTTACAAAAATATACTGAAACACGGCAACTTTTGCACAACACATCCTCTATACGCACCACTCTTTTCAAAATATTGGAGTACTCTGTAGCCTCAACTTCTGTTTTCACTATCTTCTTTTGGCCACGCAATTTACGAATGAATCGTTTACACTTTATACACTTTGGATCACGATCCACGGTTCGCGAAATAATTTCAGACATTATGCAAATAGTTCAAACGTCCACGTTCTCTGGAATGCCGTTGAAGACTGATTTCATTTTTCGTAAATTTCCTTGGAGCAAAACTTTTCGCAGGTAAAGGGAAGGGGAACTTGGAAAATATGCGTAGTTTCTGACGCAGAAATGAATAGCTATTGGTGAATGAAGTAATAACCATTTTTAATTGGTCGGTACCGAAGGGTGGGTGGCCTCGCTCTTGCGACCGCTTCCCCGCGACCCATGAACAGGGATCCCGGTAGGTCAGTTTCCTCGACGGTCATTGTATTCCTCGTCGCCGATTAATGCGCGGTTAGAAACATAAAAATTGACTACCTTTGCAGTTCCCTAGACACGAGGTTGTACGCGCAGTATCATGAAAAAACCGATTTCGGGCTATGAAACCTGAACTAAATGAAGGAAAGCAACGGTAATATTAAATACATTCAAAATAATGAACTTACTGATCCGTATCATAAATGTCCACAGTACAAGTCTTTCATTCAAATAGCTGTAAACGGGAATTTCTTCACGGTGAATCGTACAAGAAAAAGGAATGGCTTAAGCTATTTGTACCTGACACCTCACTTTCCAAATACTGGTAGTAAAATGTATCCCTTTTCTTTCAATGTGACAAAACATCCAATACTAATAGCGTCTAATTTCTGAAGACACAAGGCTTAGAATCTAGAGTGTAGAGTAATGAATTTTAATGTTAAGAATGTTAAGCAGGACCGTAATGATGCACATATCCAGTTAGACAATCGAGAAAATAATAGATACTACAAAACTATTTTTGTTTGTATTTTACTTAAAATCGTTACTTACTTAAATATGTGCAAAACATTAAAAAAATATTTTTGAAGTCATGTGAATAAATCGTATAAAATAATATTGAAAAACTAAAGTATGACGTATGGAAAAAAAACCTAGCCACCGGCAGAATTCGAACTCCAGACTTTCCGCTCCGTAGTCGGATGCCTTAACCACTCTGCCAACCGGCGATCTTGTAAGCATTACGAACATTTTGGTATATATCGCCCACTAGACAATTTTTTCTCTCTCTCAATTCGCATTTCCTACGTAAAATAATTGCTTGTTTATATGTGATAACGTTAAAAATTGCTTAATGTACACCTGCGGTAAAACCAACAAGTGTAACTTTCCTCCTCACAGCAAAAACGTCGAAGCAATTTGGTTTTCATAGTTTTTAACAATGATCTCCCACAAGAAAAAATCTAAAAAAAATTGAGGACACTGGAGGTTGTGGTACTATGTCGGGGAACTAAACAGCAAAATAGCATGTTTTCATATTTTCGAGAAATCTGCATTTTTCCGACGTTTTGAGCGTTTTTCATTTTTTACGGGCACAGTTTAAAACAAAAAAATCTGAAAAAATTCCCAAAAATGCACCTGAAGACCTGAAACATGCCACATTTTTTTCTGAATTTTAGAAAGCATCAAAGAGCGGAAAATTCGTGGAAAAGCGCGAAATCTAATTTACCCTGTAACTACCCTCACGGGCAAGCTAGGGGGCTGAAATTTTACTCAGGGGGGTTTTTCTTGGTCAGCTTTCGAATGGTTCAATAGTCATTGAAAAACCTCTAAGGGCACTTTTGACCATCTTTTCGGCTAGGCCCTTTGTATAAACGACGCACGCGTACCAATTACATTTTTTGTCGTACCGGATACAACGATGTCACACTGCGTTATTGGTCAGAGATTTCATTCGGTCGCCAGCGATAGAGATAACGTTGGGAGATTCCGCAGAAGTCAATGCGAACAAAAGCGAGCGCCAGTACTCGGGACACGGAAAATTTTGTTGGACAAATTTTACAAATCGATTACGTCGGAAACCCGACCTCCACGATGCTCATGCGAAGGATGTATTTTCAAGACGCTAATAATAACCACATTCCGCACGCGACACCGCGGTCAGGGTGGTCCGTCTTATCAAAACGCATATTCGCACATGACACCTGCGATGTACAACACTCGTCGATCAAAGACAACCAACTGCCCTTTGTACAGAGCTGCTTGGTAACACCACTGATAAGAAGCATGTATAGAAAGACGCTGCACAATAAACAGTCAGTCTTGGGTTTGAAATCGAACGAGCACGTCTCTTTGATCCTCCCCAACTCCGTATCCTCTTACTACGGTTCGCGATACGTTTAAACCTCCGGTCGACAGTACCTCGTGCCAGTGTTATTTAAATATTAGGAGGTTGAATAAGTTCTCGCTGTTTTTTTTTATGAAATGAATGCTTTATTTTAAAAAATTGGTAAAAAATATGTTCTTGAAAGTATTGTCTCTCGCTAGCCATTACTTTTCCCCATCTTTCTGGCAGCATAGTAATTCCATGTCGGAAAAACGACACGTCTTTTGAGGCAATCCAAGAGTGGACCCATTTTTTGATATCTTCATAAAATTGGAAGCGCTGCTCAGCCAGGCCATGTGTCATCGATCGGAACAAATGGTAATCTGATCGGAAAATGTTTGGTGAATACAGCGGGTGGGGTTGTACTTCCCATTTAAGTGTTTTCAAAAACGTTTTCACCGGTTTTGCAACATGTGGCCGCGCGTTGTCATGCTGAAAAATCGCTTCAACTCGTACAGCACCCAATGTCCTTCCTGTGAATCATTCCTAATGCTTTCAAACGTTTCGAATCTGTTGTGTGATCAACTCCTAATGATTCTGCAAGTTCAGCTAGTATCTGACACGAGTCTTCATCAAGTAATGCCTCAAATTCTTCGTCTTTAAGTTTTTGTTGTGCGCCAGGGCGTTCGTTATCTTCAAGATCAAAATCATTATTTTTTATGCGTCTAAACCAATCTCTGCATATTGTTTCCGACAGAACATGGTCGCCGTAGGTGTCAACAAGAATTCTGTGTGCTTCAGCTGCAGATTTTTTTTTAATAAAATAGCGTAGTAAAATTCCCCGCAATTACTCTTTCTTTGGCATGAAATTCGACATTTAGCACAATGAAAGAAAAATTGTTTATACTTCAGTGGAATGACATACACTGAATTTTAACCTTGCATATATGTAGTACTTCATTATAGATACGTTACTATCTGAAACTAAATTCACGCAGTTCTGGTATTACCACCTTTCGGAAAACAGCGAGAACTTATTCAACCTCATAATAATTATTTTTTCTCACGTGGCGAATAATTTCCGTGACGCTCAGATCGGCGGCAACGAGCAACGCCCAAACGCTGTCGAAGCCGTTATTTCGTTAAAAACCGAGCATCAGATTAGTTTTCGGCCGTGGCGACTAGCCTTTGCAGACAAGTTGTCGTAAAAGGGTTGATGGATTACTTCAGCATCAAGAACCAAAAGGTAAATAAAAACTAAATAACCACCTCCCTTGTTCCATTTAATTGGAAAAAATTATGCCGATAGTTGTTATAGTTTTGAAAACAGCGTGTAAAATTTTATTCGTACCACCTTGTACTTTTATTACGTATTTCGTCTAAATAATATGTAGTTATTCCTCATTGTTAGGTGTAGTGCGGGTAAATAAAATATTTTTTGTTTGTTCTTTCAAACAAGATTTTCCTTTTTCACGCACGAGAAAGAAAGCAATTATCGTTTCAATATCCTCGACTTAAGCGTTTGGTATTTGAAATTTAAAATAGATCTTTCACGCTTGTCACCAGAATACATGAAGCACCCGCGTGTTTCTGGATTATAATTTGTAGAATGGGTGGCCGTGGGTTCTTAAGTCTTCGATATCTTGAATAGATACATACCTATTTACGTGAGACTGTATATTGAAGGTGACTTTTACTATGGTAATGAGCGACACACTGCATGATAGCAATGAATTTCATACTGTTTCAAGCTCATTGTTACGAGCCTGGGCCGAGCGGTAGCACGCGTGGCCGGCGAGCGGTTTATGGTTTAAAGAGGAATATGGTTTTAATTGTTAGTAAGGTGCACGGACGAACCTGATGCGAAATCAGGGAGCCGCTAGGATGTTTGAGAGACTTCGTGGACGAACCCGATGCGAAATCGGGGAGTCACTAGGAGGTACACGCGCTGACGAACCCGATGCGAAATCGGGGAGCTGCTGGGAGGTTGAATAAAAGCACAGACGAACCCGATGCGAAATCGAGGAGCTGCTAGGATACAGACGAACCTGATGCGAAATCAGGGAGCCGTATAGGTTGGATAACAGTTTGGGTTCCTGATACAAGATCAGGTAGCTCCTAGGATATGTTAGTAACGGCCTCGTAACTTTAATATTATAAATTAATTGATACAACCCGAGCGGTAAGATTGTATCATGTGGGAGCGGTCAACTATATTACAGGAAACTGGCTCTGTTACAATTGTTAGTGTCGCGATAAGAATTGAGTGTGTAAGAAAATGTTGTGTAGTTACCTAAGTACTACTGCCTGTTGGATGACGCACTGGCGATGCGGGGAACACAGAGAGGTTGAATAGTTATGCCAAGATAGATTAATACCGTACTCGCGGAATCTATAAGGTTACTTGATTCGAAAGGGTGACTAGGCCCGATCTCACTAAATACAACCAACTCCAAAACGAGATTCAGCGTAACGACGTGTATAGCCCGTTTGTACTTTAAGCACTGCCCCCGAGGGTTAAAATTCGAGGGTTTATATACTGTAAAATCTAAGCGGGGATGCTCTCAAGATTTCCATATTAGGGAATCTTGTGCAACTGTCCCTGTACTGAATCATGCTTTGTGCCGGCTGCATCCAGCTGGAGCATAGTCATCGTTTCTATAAGCAAATGGTGGAATAGGGCATTTTCCGTTCTCAGGAAAGCGGTTAGAAAAGTCTGGTTGAAATAAAGCAGAGATAATTCTCTGTACGTAACATCATTAATAAGAAGTTCGTTCAACGTGTTTCTCTCTTTCTTCGTCTACGTTACTCTAGTTAGACATAGTATTTTTTAATATCAGCTAATAATTGAATTGTAAATTAATGGGTTATAAACGAAATTACGCAGATACATACAAGTATCATACAAGAAATATGATATAGATAGAAATATCATAGTTAATAGATCATAAAACAGTAATGATAATGACGGTACCGGAAATAGTGTTACATTCACTATCCGTTTCAACCAAAGTCAGTTCTACGCCCAATATATGCAGCTAAATAAATTGAAATGAAATTAGATTAATCAAGTGTTCGAGACGAGTCTTCCAATAGGCGTTGAACCTATCAACACCACGTAGCATAGAGGAAGTAATTGTTGTGTCGTGTCAGTGCTGAAGCAGTATTAGTGAGCCGCTGAGATACACACCTCAAAGAGAGGTAAATAAGTAACAAGATAATTGGATTTCCGGATAACTTTAATATAAAACTGAATATAGTGGACTGTATAATAGAGAGATGATGTAACTATCGATTCTACTTCGCAACTGTTAGTTTCGACTCTTAACTGGCGACTGGTAGTTTCGACTCTTAAATCGCGACCAAATGTTGTGTCGTGTCAGTGCTCAAGCAGTATTAGTGAGCCGCTGAGATACACACCTCAAAGAGAGGTAAATAAGTAATAATCGGGTTTCGGATAACTATGTAACTTTAATAGAAAATGTGAAAGACGGTATAACAGCGACGGTATAATTCACGACTCTTAGTTTCGACTCTTAAATGGCGACTGTTAGTTTCGACTCTTAAATCGCGACTCTTAGTTTCGACTCTTAAATCGCGACTCTTAGTTTCGACTCTTAAATCGCGACTGTTACAACTAACGCGTGAGAGACAAGTAACCTCGTGAGGTTGAAAAATCCTCCCACAAAGTACAAAATAGTGGGGGTCCCAGCCAATGATATAATATTTGGGAGGCTACAAATGACCTCCCAAAACAAGGGCAACGCCCATAGACGAAATACGTCGTAACGAGTGTCGCTAAACAGACGACACTCGGTTTCCTGCAATTTCGCCGGAAACCATAATTTAGGCTTTGGGCCACAGGCCCCCCTTGGCGCTAAGCGTGGGCCTACGCTACGTCAAGTGCCATTGAGAACTGCACGGCTAGGCTGACTTTCCCATGGCCAGCTGATACTTTCCAGCCGCACCAGAGTCATAAAACAATAAATTCGTCAGAAGACGCTAGAGGACCCCTTCGACAATGGCACAGTTCAAATCGACCGTAGCGTAGACCCAACCCGAAATACGAGCCGGCCATACAATAATCACGTCGCAACAGTAATAATGAACTTTAATATTTCGGATGTTCGTATTATTATTGCCCAACTTTTATTTCGAAAATGATAAATGTAAGTAAAAAATGACAGAGTAGAAAGCTGCACTGTTTGACATGTTCGATGTAATAGCATATCACCATTTTTCATATTTACAGTATCCTTTCAGAAATTCAGACCACCTTCAATCTTTTTATTGAAATGTAATATGTACATTTTTTGACCATACCAAAACGACTGTCAAGACAAATTCAATTATTCACAATCACTTTTGAAGTTATGGAAGGTGAGGAATGCAAGAAATAAATTAAATATGATAATGCTGTAGTTACTAGAGATCGTGGTTTTGAACGTGTATTTACATACACGTACCTCAGTACGTGTCATTTTAAGTACATGGGTACACGTGTACTATTTTACGTACAGTCAGTCTCATAAGTATTCGTACCCTCATTGGTTTTAAGAGAAATTTGTTGAAATCAACCGATGCATGTAAGATTTTGCAATAAACTTTTTATTATAAGTGAACACATATATAAAGTTTATTTATACCAAGTTATAACAAAATTGATTAACTAATAACAAAAATATATTGATTTTACTCTACATAGTACGTAATAACAGTCCACAAAAGTATTCGTACCATTCTTAGCAGAGTCGATTTTGTTTTGCTTACATAGTTGTTTCACATCGAAAATGATTTCCACAGTTCACAAGTCTGTTGAATGAGCGTAAACAAACCAGTCTAGTTCGAAATTTTGTCGAAATAATATCAATAATCCGAAATGAGTCGGAAGTCCGAGACTACTCTAGAAGAGCGTCGAATAATTTTTAAATTACGTCAAAAGGGCAAAAGTTATGTTGAGATTGCAAAAATAATTGGTAGAAGTAAATCGACTATCCAATTCATCGTTAAACGGATAAAAGCAAGTGATAGTTTGTTAAATAACGAACGTACTGGAAGACCAAAGATTTTAACCGTTCGAGAAAGAAAGACTGTAATACGTGAAGTGCAAAAAAATCCTCGAATTAGTGCACCTAAGTTAGTAACAATGTGTAACGATATGTTCAATATTCTGGTTTCTGCTGAAACTTGTCGAAGAATATTGAGAAGTGAAAATTTTCATTGGTCGAAAACCGAGAAAGAAGCCCTTCATTAATAAAATTAACAGAATCAAGAGATTAGCATTTGCGAAGGAGTATATAAATCAAAGTAATACCTTCTGGAAAAAAGTTATTTTCTCAGATGAGTCGAAATTTAATATTTTTGGATGTGACGGAAGAGGAAAAGTTTGGAGAAAAACTAATAGTGAGTTAGAATTAAAAATCTGCAACCAACAGTAAAGCACGGAGGAAGGTCCGTGATGGTTTGGGGTTGCATGGCAGCATCCGTAGTGGGCAATCTTGTCTTTATCGACGGAATTATGGACGAAATAAGGTATAAAAATATTCTGGAAGAAAATCTGCAATCAAGTGCGATTAAGCTGGGTTTGCAAGATGACTACTACATACTTCCAACACGACAACGATCCGAAACATACTGCTCAGATTGTTCGTGAGTGGATATTTTACCACGTTCCTCATTTTTTACGTATACCTCCCCAGACTCCGGATACAAATCCCATAGAAAATTTATGGGCTGAAATAGATAAAAGACTACGCGAGCATGAAATTTCCAATAAAGAAATGCTAAAACAAAAAATTTTGGAAGTTTAGAATAGTATTGAACCAAGTACCACTTTAAAATTGGTAGAAAGTATGCCAAATCGATTAAATGAAGTAATAAGGTATCAAGGTGGACCGACGAAATACTAAGAAATTAGTACAAACTATTAAAACTACTATAATATTCGGATTTTTGACAAAATGTACGTAGGTACGAATACTTTTGTGGACTATTATTACATACTATGTACAGTAAAATCAATATATTGTGTTATTAGTTAATCAATTTTGTTTTAATTTGATATAAGTAAACTTTATATATGTGTTCACTTAGAATAAAAAGCAACACTTGATTTCAACAAATTTCTCTTAAAAGCAATGGGGGTACAAATACTTATGGGACTGACTGTATATTTAAGTACACGTGAATTGAATTACCCGTGTATTAAGATATCTTCATTTTAATTCGTAGAATTTGAGGGAGTGGTTTCCAAATCAATCTTTGTATCTATTTTATATAAACATGTTGTAGCGGACACCGAGCGTGGGAAAGAAAGGATCTTCGGACGCGGAGATCCTCTCTTTCCTCAAGTGCTGGCTGTAGGAGGCCGGGCCTGAATGTGCAATAAAGTTGACGATTGCCAGCACCCTGGCCCGGTCCTCATCATCATTATTGGATGAATAAATTATTTGTTACTTTCCCCATACAAACATTTCATCAAAACTTTATCGCACCACTTCCTAAAATATTTTGCTTTCGAAAATTAGTAACTGCATCCGAAAAATTAATACGAATAAAACTATGTACTTCACTATTTCAAGATTGGACAATAAAAAACTGAATTTAGTGGATACCACCTTTTTGACCTTGAAATGACTTTAAGCAAGAATAATCATGTTGGAGCGGATAAAATGTGGAAGTTTAAAATTTACGTGTTTCAGCAAAGATTATGCATTGTTCACGTCGGGTATATATATATATATATATATATATATATATATACATATATATATATATACAGGGTGGCCCACATAACTCTGAACAGCTCAATATCTCGAAAACTATGCCATCGATTTTAAAGTTCTTAGTCTTAAATTGCATGGAACTGGGCCTTTCTGACTACCTAAACGTGAAGTGATCTCCCTTCCCCTTTAACGGGGGAGGGGAGGTACCTTTGTAATTTTAAATGGAACCCCCTATAAAATGTTACATATTTAGGTTCTACCGAAAAAAAACAAGTCAATTTTGTCTGAAACATTTTTTTGTCAGATACTTCCATGATGAGATATAACAGTTTGAAGTTTCGAGTTGTAGGTACTTGAAGCTCTCGGAAATAGCGTTATGGAATTATACGCGCTTGAGTCCCATTGCTTGTTCATGAAGAAACACAAACAATAATATTTACAATTCTTGAGTTTGACTCACTTATCTATGAAAACGTTTTCAGTTTAGAGCTGTTATTCAAGCAGTAACATTGTGATTATGGCTACTTTTGACACAGAAGTGAATATGTTATTAACGTTAGGTGAATGCCAAAAAAATGATCGGCGTGCAGCAGTGATGTTTTTTGAACGTTATGGGATCAAAAAATGTCGTGCAACATTTCATAATTTAGAAAAGCGGCTTCGCGAGCACTCGGGATATGTAAAGGACAAAGTTATGTTTCAACCACCGACGACAAAAGAGGATATGAAACAAAGAATACGTCACGCTTGCGCTTCAGTGACTCCCGAAATGTTAAAAAATGTTAGAACAACTTTGATGTTTCGAGTAAATAAATGTTTACAAGCCCGTGGTGGACATTTTGAACATTTAATTTGAAGTACATTTTATTTCTTCACGAATAAGCAAAGGACTCAAGCGCATATAATTCCATAACGCTATTTCCGAGCGTTTCAAGTACCTACAACTCGAAACTTCAAACTGTTATATCTCATCATGGAAGTATCTGACAAAAAAATGTTTCAGACAAAATTGACTTGTTTTTTCCGGTAGAATCTAAATATGTAACATTTTATAGGGGGTTCCATTTAAAATTACAAAGGTACCTCCCCTCCCCCGTTAAAGGGGAAGGGAGGCCACTTCACGTTTATGTAGTCAGAAAGGCCCTTCAGTTCCATGCAATTTAAGACTAAGAACTTTAAAATCAATGGCATAGTTTTCGAGATATTGAGCTGTTCAGAGTTATGTATATATTATATATATATATATATATATATATATATATATATATATATATATATTGATGTGTCTTTTATTTCAGCATATATGCACAAGTTGTTAATTTCACGCGATAGTTGATCCACCAAAATTTTATTCTGACAGCCCTGAAATTTATTTATTTTTTAAGTTTATGAACACAATAAAAATAGTTTAGTAATGTGAAAATGTACATTTAGAAAATAAAAAAAAATAAAATAAGAGCACCTTTTTCTATTTTTAAACAACATTTTATTGCATGGCCAACACTTACATTTTTAGTAGGAGTGGGCGGGTTCCCGAAATTTACGGGTACCCGACAGTCGAGTCGAGCCGGAAAAAGTCCGGCGGGCGCGGGCGAGTATCCGAGACATCTGAATGTTCGGGTAGCTTGATCACATCGGGTAGCTTGATCGCATCGGGTAGCTTGATCGCATCGGGTAGCTTGATCGCGTCGAGTTGCCTGATTGCATCGGGTTGCTTGATCGCATCGGGTGCTTGATCGAAACTATAGCCGCTCAGCAGCAGTCGGCATCGCCCGAAATTCGAAATGAATTATACAATATATGTACATATGTGACTTCCGCCTTTGCCTTTATTAAAATTTGAACGTACATATGTATATTCTACTAATGGATTGATTAATTTTCTCTCATTTTTAATGTATAGGAGTCATTCTATGCGAAGTGATCTATAACTAACAAACCGATGAAAATGAGTATTTAGTAACATAAAAGTATCTACTAAAAATGTAATTTCCAAGAAACTTTTTTTCACCATTTATTTTGCAATCGTTTTAAACAAATGCAACGTTTTCATAGCAGGGACTTTTTAAAAATTTGAAAAATGAGGATGTAGTCCCAAGCGACCCCTTTATGTTCATGTTTTTATAAAGATGGACATTTGAAAATTGTCGAAATTGAAATTATTTGAATTGAACGCTGCACCGCTATATACAGCCTCGGACGGCCGCATACAGTGGGCTGGATCGAGACAGTTAACATTTTACTATAACTCTTGAACCATAAGAGATATCGGGATGAAATTTGCACTAAATTTTATTAAAAAATGATTTCTATCTCTACTGCTAATTATCCCAATCAATATACATTTTTATAATCATATTTTAATTAAGTTAAAAATAAAAAAGTTTCAAAAAATAAAATTTTGAACTGTTTATTTATTACTAATTCGGTACTTTTCCAGATAATTGTAATCACCGATGTCTTTGGATATAAATTTCTCTGTATTCCTTGACAGTTATTCATTATATTATTAATATTTCAGTTGTGATTCGAACAATAGAAAAGAAGTGTGCATTTTGCAGGGACATTTACAGTATTTACACATTTCTAATAATTTCTAATAATAATAATTTGATACAATATAGTGTAATTGTTCTGTATAGTGTAGCGCACGCACGCGTCTCTGTGTGTGTTTATGTGGATGAGAGAGTAGGGGAGAGAGGGAGTGAGAGAGTGTTAGAGACAGAGCGAGAGAGAGGGAGAGAGAGAGAGAGAGCATAAGTAAGTCGCGGTACGATTGAGATTCCGTGTGTTTGAAGCTACGTGCAGATGAGCGGCAGCGACCGAGCAGCGAGCGATCAAGGAGCGCGGCGGTGTTTGAATGGTGGTGTGATTGTAATGCGGCATGTTTGAAGGTACATTATGGATGGTATATAAGTTTTGTGTTTTGTGTGAGCCACAAAGTGTACTAGCGTGATTTATTAGGTCTGAGATTTTGAAAATTATATATTATATTACTAATAGTAATTTGTTATACAATTAGTAAGTCAAATCTTGTCTGACTGTGAGAATTGTGTAACGGCACTGAGTAACATAGATGCACGTGCTGAAACAGTTCTGAAAATAACTGTTTAAAACGGTTATATGTATGTCGGTTATATAATATTGTATTATACAAGGTGTGTATATATATTATGTTTTTCGATGATTACAAATATTTATTTACTTAAATAATCATTTTAACAATCAATTCTTATTGAAATAACAATTCAAATAATGAATATATAAGCAAGTTTCTATACATTATAAAAATTTATTTATTTGAAACTTGTTTAAATGAATAATAAGTAGCTATTTAAATAATAAGTATATAAACAAATTTGTATACGTAATCGTTTGCAGCATAAAAATTTATTTAAATAATTGTTTAAATAATAAATACGTATTTAAATAATGAGTATATAAATAAAATTGTAAGCATTATAAAATATTATGTATTTAAAAAGTTGTTCAAATAAAGAATAAATAATAGTGTTCAAAATCTTTTCACTCGCCTCGACACGCGACTGCACGGCTAGGTCTCGTTAAACTTTCTTTTAACGCTTCTTGCCCGATACACCTGGGTCTCGGCATAAGAACCAACAGCCACGGTAGTTTTTCTGCCTCGCACCGTGCTCAGCTGTTAGTGTGAAAATATCTAGGTATATTTTTCATGTTGGTACCGTAGAAACTGTCTTGGGAGGTATTAAGGCGCGCACACTAAAATTGTCATATATGTATCACACATCAAGGCGGGTAAATGTGTGTACTCCGTCAGGTGCTTACACAGGCAATGATGTATACAATCGTCAGTTGTCCGCCAGTCGGCATAATAAACACGTCTAAAGCACTCGTCCACTGTCTCGTTATTGTCTCACTCTGTCTAACTCATAGACTTCCTTGTCCGATCGTAACAGAAACTTTTCACTGTCACTGAGTTGGTATGAACGTAAGAAAGAAAGTATCGAAAAATGTAACACGAGGTATGGAAAGATGTAGAAAGTATAAGAATAGTTTATAATACGAAAAAGTTGGTTTATTTATGTTAAACGGAAAGATAAAATGTTTACGTTGAAGTGTATTGATAGCAGAAGCAATTAATGAATAAAGTATAAATAACTCAAAATGAAATCTGTGTAAATTGTGCACTCTGAATACTCAACAGTTAGCGTTCGATGCCGAAATCCAGGTGAACGACCGCGATTGTAAACCGCTCGGCGGAGCGTGTTCACATGCCGATGCGGATCTGTCTCGCGGGTCATCGTTTCTATATTTCATATGCCAAATCAACTGCCTATTTTCCATTGTGTCCTTAGACGCACCGGCCGTTAGGACATTGCCCTCATGCTCTAACAAACGGTCGGTGCTGTCGTCCTTGCAATTTCAAACTTCCCACTCCTTATCCTTTCCTAACCGATGGCCCAAAAGCAGTATAAATAGGCCGACGATAAGCGCTCGCCCGGTTTGTCTAGTACAAATCACGATCGACTGATCACGCGCTTCCTATACGTTTTTCTAAACTTCTGTGAGCTTCATAGAAGTATTCTTTTCGTACATTCGCGGGCTTCGTGACTGTTCATCGTCCTTCTCTCACTTCATCTCTTCTCATTTCTGTTCTTTCCTTTCATGTCTATTTACCTATTTATCTGTATATCTCACTTTCTGCTCTGTATATATTTCTGGCTCAATATAGTATTTATTTTCGTACATATCTCGACACCTTTCTTCACCGTACCCTTACCTACCTCAATCTACCTTTCTCTATATACCTAATTCTCTGTCCTTTTCATCCTCATCGCATCTCGGTTTCCACGACTTGGAAACTTCCAAACACACACGGCTAGATTCGTCACAAGTATAACGTTATAAAAAATCATCGAAATCAGTGCAGTGGCAGAGATATCGATAATTGCCCGATCTCGTCAAAAAATTTTTTGTTTTGTCACATAAAACAGATTTTATGGTCGTCCTATAATTGATTTAGTTGCTTGCAAACATTGTATGTTCTTCGGCCGATAGCTTTCCCGTTTTTTTCATGATTTTACAGAGGTCATTTAAATTTTTTGCAAATACACCTATAATTTTTTTACGCTTATTTGTTAAAGGATTTCAAGGCGAATTCGGGAAGTATCATAACATTAAAAAAATTGCAAAAAATTTCTTTTTTAATTTTTTTTACAAAAGATTCACTATGATCACGTGAAAGCTCTCTTGAAAGCATACTATACCAGATAAAAACATTTTCTATAGGACTGCTAATAACAGAGTAATCTCTACTGATCACGCGATTCGTGATTCACCCTGTATATACCATATTTCGTCTTATAAAAGCGAGTACATAATTCAGGACCGCATTAGTGCGAATTACGAATGATATGTTCAATCTTGAGTATAAAAAGATCGCGTCCGAGTTTGGCCAATCTATGTAATCCAAGCTACCCGACCGATCAAACTACCCGAACATTCAGATGTCTCGAGTACTCGCCCGAGCCCGTCGGACTTTTTCCGACCCGACCCGACCCGAACCCGTATATTCGGGTACCCGCGCACTACTAATTTTTAGAGATAAATAAAATGCGTAAAAATATAGACGCTTTTGTTATGTACATCTTCATTCTTACAGCTAATGTGCTTTGAACAGACTTCGTTAATTGCACTAATATTATTGCGAAATACGCTATCCTTTCTCCTTCTTTGGTTTGTATTTCTATGGTTTATCGGTCTCTTTATTTAAGCGCCCAAAACGGTTCTATGAGGCCGGTGGGAAATGGCGCATTCTTTAGTTTAGTGTACTTTCGTGCTAAGTTAAGCTACTTATATGCTAATCTTATAAATAGAGCTTTACGAGCTAGTTTTATTTACATGGAGAGGGGGAGTATATACAAGGGGTTATTCATGATATGTACAGTATCAAGATATTTACATGTGAAACGACTGTTTGTGTCGCTTTGTAATATTAGTTGGTTTAGTTTTATTTATCGTCTGCTATTGTTATAATGCCGGATTCATGTAGTGATAGGTGGGGGACAGATTTCGGGGTGAACCACCAGCAATTTTTGTTTGTGAATGGGGTATTGTGTTTGTCTTTGTCAGAGAGTTGTTGGCAGTATTTAGTTGTGTTTTGTGGGTTTGGAAGATATAATGGTGTGTATTTAATGGCTTTCGTGTTGCTTGTACTTTTGATATGATAGATTAGTGGGATGTTGTTTGTGGATGATATGAATCCATTTTGGTCTAGGAATGGGAATAGTTCGGGAGGGGTGTATCCTGTATTTAGGGTCTTTAGAGTGTACTGAAGTTGTGAGTGGAGTTTATTAATCAGATTCTGTGTGTGTTGTGTTTCGGATGGTCTGGCGAAATAGTTTCTACACAGTTTGAGTATGTGATTGTCGATTCGTAAAATGTCGGCTTTATTTAGAAGGGTGCTGTTTTTGTAGCTTTTTTTGTAGTTCGATTCTGGAGTTTTGTGCATGTTTAGACATGCTCTGAGGCAATGTCGTTCAAAGATTCTGATGTTTTCCATTTTTAAATTAGGAATGTTATACCATATTGGGCATGCGTATGTTATTCTTGGTCTGATTAATAGGAGGTAGCAAAGTAATTTGATCCTATTGTTTAGGTGTTTGGAGAAAAAAAGTCTGGAGAGGCTTCGGAATAGATTTTTTGCTTTAGTTAATTGTGTGTCTTTGTGATTGTAAAATGTGAGGTTCGTGTCTAATATTATTGCTAGGTATTTGACCGTGGTTTGTGAGGTGTGAGGGTGAACTTTTCAGTGCTTGAAATATGTCTGAAGTGAATTTGTTTATGGCGTGTAGTGTTGATGTTTGGTTGCGGAATCCAAATTGGTAAGGAGGTATGATGTTATGGTTGTCGGAGTGTGTTAGGATGGATTTGTGGAGGATTTTTTCGAATATTTTGCTGATATTTGGGAGTAGGAGGCTGGAGGATTTCTTATTGTTGAAGTTTTTCAGTAAGGATATGAGGTCGGTTTGTGATGTGAAGTAATTTTTAACATTGCCATGTGTTGGGTTGTATGCGGGTGAGTCAGTTGTGAAGTTGGTGACCGTTATGTGATTGGTGGTCTCATGGATGAATTTGTTTTTTAGTGTAGTGCTATGAGAATGTATTATGCGTTCTAGGTGGAGGTTTCCCATTTTATTATTTTGGCTGTGAGTATTTTCAAAATGTGCTCCTATTATGTTTAGTTTGTCTGTTGTATTTGTTATGTGCAGTTTGTTGTCTGCGCTTGTTTTGTATTTTGTTAAATCAATTTCAGCTTTGTTTAGGATTAGATTGTTGTTGTTGTTGTTAATTTTAAGAGTTCCTATTGTTGACGGATGTTTTTTTTCTAAATATGTTGTTTATTTGTGTGAACGGTTTGTGGGGACCTTTTGTTGATATTTGTTTTATTTTTGTTTCCCAGTAGGTGGAAACGGATTTTTGGAATTCTTTGTCTATTTCTGTGTTTGTGACTTTTAGGAGTTTCGATAGCACTGGTAAGGAGTTGGTGAGAAGGGGATTGTGGGAGTTTCTTATTTTGTGTATTTGTGAGATTATGTATTGTTTGCTATTTTGTAGTTTTCTGATTTTTCTTAATGTAGATTTCTGAAGAGTTAAGAGTTCTGTACGATGGAATTGTTTTACTATTGCTTTGTTGAGTGCGTCTTCCAGTTTGTCTAGTCCTGCGTCGATTTCGTCGTTTTTTAGATTTCTGTTATGGTTTATTTTTAGGTCTTTTATTATTTTTGATGCTACTGTTTTAAATTTTTGCCAGTTTGCGGTCGAGAAATTGGGTTTTTTGTTTATTGTATTTGTTTCCGAATGTTCTACACTGTCTATTGTTGTTTATTGTTCACTGTTTATTGAAAGGTATTGTTTTAAGATTGTTGTTGGTAGAATCGTGGAATTGTATTCTGGCGTCGTGTAGGCAGAGGTCAATGTAGGAGTTGCCCTTAGGATAAGAAGGGAGGTCAGTGTTGGTTTCTAGGGTGGTTTTTTGTGTTTTCCAGTCTACGTGGCGTGCATTTAGGTCCCCGGCCAGTATGAAATAAGTGTTTGGATATGTTAGGTTTAGATCTGTTATTATTCTTTCGAGGTCCGGTATGAAATCCATTTTGCTGTTGACTGCAGCGTAAGCCGATATTATAAATAGTTTTTCTTGTTTCGGGAGTGCTATTTTGATTATTGTTGTTTCTAATGCTGTGCTGTTTGTTAGTGTCGGGATTTGTATATTTTCGTGTTTAACCCTCCGACGCCTGCAGTCGCCAGCCTGTGCCGGAGCCACTTCTGACTCACACCGATACTTCACTAATACGAGAAAAATAAAAACCTCGTGAATTGTGAAAAATTATTCAGATTCTATATTTACATCATTACAGCTATTACATCCAATTCTACGACTTTGACTCGAATGCTTGTTACATACATGCCTCTCGCAATAATCACATTTATTGGAATACCTATTATTACTTCCTATGCAAAAGCAACATCTGGCACGTGTTTGCGATGCCAGTTTCGGTCTTTTTACAATTTTTCGTCCTGTTGCTTCTATTGCTCCTATAACGCCTTCATGCAGCCCTGTGTCTCGATTGTCAAAATCAGTCGCCCTTCTATCTATATTTTTCTCTGTCAGTTTACGTGCTAATTGTTCTATAAAATTTTTTCTTTTTTTTTTGCATAGAAGTTTGTTCATTCCATGCAGGGTATTTCTATATTATATTTTCACTATAATTATATTATAAATAGTGAGAACGGCCAACGGCTGGTACAACGTCGGCATGTGTATTCCCTTATCAATTTGTCTAAAACATAAATTCCACTTCTTGTGGAATTATAATATTTTATTATGTCCACATTGAATTTTTCTTCTCCTGTTGAAATACTGTGTACGTGATGTAGTGTCGATAATAATACTACACAATTTCGTGGTTTAGAAATATATGACACTAAAGTTATATTTTCAGTGAATACAAAATAAGATGAAAATTGTGCACGGTTTTTTGTTTCTACCAATTTTTTTGGCAAATCTCTTCTGTTTTTTCGTATTGTTCCGGCTAAAAAGATATTGTTTTCCAGTAATTCTTCGCCTAAACTAATGTCGGTGAAAAAATTATCTGTTGTCACACAACCGCCAGAACTTTTCCCTGTTTCCCCAGATATACATGCATATTGCAACAATGAAAGTTCATGGAATCGCAAAGCGTCCAGATTTTTATGCCATACTTCCTCGGCTTGCTCGACATATATACTTTGAACGAACAACGCCCCCGAAATGTCATTAGCTGTTCGTCCACACAACCGACGGTGGAAGCATTGTAAGAATCGTTACAATTTTGTGTCATATCAGAAGATTTTCTCTCTTCTCGTGTATCACAATCATCAAATCTGATAAATCGCAAAATATTTGAGAAACGATAACAGGATAAAAGGAACAATCAAAATAGGCAAAAGAAAGGAACTCGTCGTGCACGTTTTACTCTCTCCAAGCGTTATATGAAATTGCATTTGTTTTCGCACGAAAATGCCCGAACCTGGGCTCGTGCCGCATCGACATTTATAAGAATCGACACCACTACTACATAAGCGCCCGGCTTGCGGTGTGGCGATCGTTTAGCTGTGTGCGTTACCATTCCTTAAGATTTCACGACGGCGAGTCACGAGTGACTCCGGCATTGACGGCGGAGGATTAATTTTGCGTTTAATTAGTATTGCAGTTCCGCCTCCATGTGTTGAGTTTATTCTATCTGATCTGTGGATGGTGTAGTTGGTGTAGGTAATTGAGTGTCTATGGTTTAGTTTTGTTTCACCTAATAATACTATGTCTAGGTCGTGTTTGTTGAGTAACTGTAGAAGGCTTGTTCTCTTTTATTGTGAGATTAAGGAATTTATATTTAGTGATATTATGTTAATTGTGGGGGCTTGTTGTATTTGGGTTTTGTTAAGCATTGATTGTTGGTGGTGAGAGTGTCGGTATTAATTGGAATAGTGTGTATTTGTTGGTTCCGTTGTTTTGGACTGATTGATTTAGAGTATTTAATAGGTTTTTAATGACTAGTAATATATCTGTAATTTAGAGTTGTGTGGGATGTGGGTAGGTGTCGGTTGGGGCTAGATTGTAGGCTGGTTTGTTCTTTAGGTGTGTGTGGGTATTGTTTGCTTCCGGTGTGGGGGTTGATGTTAGTGAATGGGAGCCTGGTGTGTTGTGATGGAGATCTGGTGTGTTAGTGTCTTTTGGTGAATTGAGTGAAATGTGTGTTGGTTTGTTTACATGTTTACATGTGGTTTGCGTCTCGGCAGTTATATTGCTGGATGATAGTTTCGGGTTTATTAGTTTTTGTATCGTGTTAATTTTCTTGATATTTGTTTCGTTTTGTTTGCCTTAATATGTTTTGTTTGTGGTTTTTTGTAACAGGACAGCCTCTGTACGAGACTGGGTGGCCGTTGTTTCCGCAGAGGGCGCATTAAAAATTGTTTGTGTTTTCTCGTATATTTGTAATTTTGCATTTGCCTAATTCGTGGAATTCCGCGCATTTTACACATCAAAAAGTTAAGTTGCAATTTCTTTTGAAATGATTTTCTTCCATGATACTGTTTGATGGAGGATCTTTTTAATTTGGTGGACGTTGTTAATATTACTATCGGGTGTGAGATGGGCTATGAAGATTGGTAATTTTTTGAGAATCTGTTAATTCTTGTGAATTTAATGTTGTTAATTTGTTGGTCGTTTAGCGCTTCTATTATTGTATCATTTTCGAAATCTCCTTCTAGATTTTTTAGCAAGATTGTTTGTGATTTTTCATATTTCGGGGTAACAGAATGGAATGATGTTTCATTTAAGTTTAATATATTGACTATGATTGAGTAGTCCTCGGGTAGATCGATGTAAAGGGTATGGCTCGTTTGTGTAGATTTCTTGGTTCGGAAATTACCTGTTACTCTTTTGCCGCTGAATAGAATTTGGTTTATTGTTTTCTGCGGGCTTTGATCTTGTACTATGATTGGGGGTGGTCTTGGCATCCTTCCTTGCATTGCAGGTATGTTTGTGGAGTCGTCTGTAAGGCTGGTATGCTGCTTTTCTTGGGGTTTGCTCTCTGTCTGTTGGGCTGGCTCTTGGGTAGCGGTCCCATTGTTTCTTTCAGGTATGATGGCCTCTGGAATCGGGGTTTTCCCGTTTTTCGCCGATGCATTAATTGTTGGTGAATGCGAAGAGTTGGTTTCTAATTTGTCCAATCTTGCTTGTAGTATTTTTGACTTTTTAATTCGGCGATTAATAGGTTGTGGATGTGTTACTCCTCTGTTTCTGTTTGGCTAGGATCCGCCGGTTTTGGTTTTGTTTGGAGGTCGCTGGTTGTTCTTTGTAATTTTGTTGTTGTTTTTTGCGAAGCTGTCAGTTTCCTTTTGATATTTGATATGGTCTTCTTGTGCAGTGGGGCTTCCATTTCAATGTTGTTTAGCGTTCCTTTCATTACTTTTTTTTATTAACCTTTGGGTCGTTTCTTCAAGGATGTTTGGATCCGTTGTGGTTTGCATGCCAGCGGGAGAGCCCCATGGCTTAGTAGGAGTAGTCTCCTGTATCTTGGTATTGGTCCAAGAGGAATCTATATTGAACTGAACTGAACTGAACTGTAGGTTTTGAAAAAACACGCACTTTGTTCGAACTTATTCAGGCTGCAGCGCCGGTCGGCTAAAACACATTCTTGTAGTACGTTTACCGTATTTGGAATAAGGAACAGAACACTTCGCCAAAAGCAGCGCGCGAACAAGATAATAGCGAGTTTCAATTTTTTTCGTCCAGCTTCTATCACACGTGATTTGCAATTGTTATGCCGATCGTCATTTAGTATTAATCGTTATTCGATTGTTACTTGTGTCGCGTGTGTTGCGTTGCATTTATTTATTTTCTAAATAAGTACCGCTACGGGTAAGTGATTTCGAAAATGTACAGGGTGGTAGAATTTATTTCAACATACGAGTGGAGTGGAGGCATTAGTGTTGTGCGTACAGAATGGTTAACACCTCGTAAAAAAGAATGTATGTGGCTTCCTTATAAACTGATGACAAAATTTAATAAAGCACTACAAGGAGGAATAATACCTGACGAAAATTGGACATTGTATGTTATTAGACGAGTATTTTATGAGACTGGTAAGGAAGTATATAGATTGTTAATGAGAATTAGATCATTCTTTCTAATACTATATATTTATATATATGTTGTTATCTTCGAAATTGTTTTTAAGATACAGCGAGTACGGTATTAAACTATCTTGGTTTTATTACAGTTTCCTGTAATCTACAATTTAGTTCAAGGTAATTTTGAGTAACAATTGATTTTAACCCACCATTTAGATCCAGTGATTCTTAGTTAACCGTTCCCACATGATACAATCTTACCGCTCGGGTTATATCAATTAATCTATAATATTAAAGTGACGAGGCCATTACTAACATATCCTAGGAGCTACCTGATCTTGTATCAGGAACCCAAAACTGTTATCTAACCAACGCGGTTCGCTGATTTCGCATCAGGTTCGTCCGTGCACCTTACTAACAATGAAAACCATATTCCTCTTTACCGATCAGGCTCGTAACACTGATGACTCTGATGATGATGAACAACTTGTGTAAATAAAATACCCTGTCCCTCCTAAAAAGAAGATTTGTATTACAGGTATTTAAATAAATCTCAACTTTACAAACTTATAATGTTAGATTTACATCAATCCTCATAATTTTGTTTTGTAATAGATACCCCAAGACTCAATTCGTACTCTGGAACCACTTCCTCAAAATCTTTGCTAGACCAGTCTATCGGTAAGTCATTTGCAATTTAAAATTGCATGTTTTCTTTTTTTTTTCTCGTTGTAAGATTAATTTCCATGTTATTTTTTAGATTTTTCCGAAATACCATTGTTACGTTCCGAACACAGATTTCCTATTTCTGGCTCATTCAAGGTATTTACTGTGGTTTGACAATGCGTTAGCATTGTGGGATCTCCCTAGTCAACCACAGCGCGTACTTCGACATAGTTAAAATTATACTGTATTTAACATTCTTGTTCTTTTGTTCTATCCGTCAGCGGCGCTGTTGTTTGACAATGCTTAGCATTGTGGTATTTCTCTTGTCAGTGACAGCGCGGCTTTCGACAGGGTTAAATTATAAATTGTTGTTTATTGTTTCATACATCGGCGGCAATGTGGCTGATAACGCTTGCCGTTATGGGAATTCCCTAATTAACCACGGTGCGGCACTCTTACATTTCAAAACAGTACGATTTATTATTATTTTATGTTATCCATCGGCGGTACTGTTGTTCGACAATACGCAGCATTGTGGGATTTCCCTAGTCGAACGCAGTGCAGACTTTGAACGAGTATAGATTCAGTTATTTCGCGGTAGATGTATTTTATAAACACATAATTACAATAGAGACAATGTCGTCCCGCCCATCACCTTCTATTTCGATAATAAGCAATAATGTAAGCGAACTTGTGCAGGATTCAAGCTGTGAAATTCGGTATGTATTGTCTTTATAGGCGACCGCGGTTACATACGGTTTTTGCCGCATATGTCAACACGCGGCAAGAGCGCGTGTCGCCGTTGCTCGACACCGCGTAGTAACAGTATTCATTCTCATTGGCCGAATTTCACCGCTCCAAATTCGACGGTCTTTGTTATTTAAGGCACCTGCGCATGCCTTCTCGCTCTCTTAACGCTCTTTTAACGCTTCTAACGCTCTTCATCGCTCTTTTACATTTTTCTCGCACTTTTTCAATTTCTTCGCGCTCGTCTCGCTCTGAGTAAATCTCAATATCTCTCACTCTGAGACTCTCGCGCTCTCGCAATACTCATTTGCACTGTACTCTCGGGATCTTCCGCGCCGCGTTACGTGCATTCTGCATCGCTTCAAGATCTCCGTCATTCCCGTCGAAGATTTCCGTCTCGCCGCGGTACGCGTTTTGTGCCGCTCAAGATATCCGCTTCGCGATCCGACGGCAGAAATTTGAACGAGCAAAAATTTCCGTTCGTTCCGCCGGCTCGCGACTCTCGTTCGCGTGATCTGATAACGTTCCCGATAATAAGTAGGGTGGGGATTGCCGGGTAGATCGTCGTTAAGATCACCGCGAAGGATCACTGTCGTGCCGACTTCCCTATAGAGAGAGTATTGCATAATCGACGTGCGTTAAAATAAGTTATAGTTCCCAAACGTGCCGAGGGCTGAGAGTACAAGGATACTTCGCCTGCGAAACGGTAAGTCGACTCAGTGATCCTTCCCGTTATATATTTCGCGTAATTGTTCATATTGTCTCGCGTGAGGACGAAACGCTTCTCGTCTCGTCCTCGATTTCGTACGCGCCGAGGCGCCTCTCGCCTCGTGTTCGCGCCTCACGCCACTTGCCGGCGTTTTGAGGAAGAATAGAGTCGCGTTCGTTATACAAAGGGAGTTTTCCTCGGAGAAAACGAAGAAAATGTTGAATTGCCTGATTCATGTTTTAATAGCGTAAGTGGAGATATTGTAGTTATCAAAATTATTAAAGAGATTCATCCTAGTTCTTCATTTTATAAATTGCATTGTGACTGTTTTACCGAGAAAACTGATTATTTTACTGATTGTAAATAGGTATTTACAAAGTCGCCCTAAAAAAATATGCCTTCGTTTTTCTGATGTACATAAGAAATGTTTACTTCTAGATCTCGGTCGCGTAAAATCGCGACGACGGATATAGCGTGCTCGCGCGGGCGAGCGAGAGAAAAGATCGCGTGCCATCACACGCTCTCTCCGTTCCGTTCCGGGAATCGTCGCGACAGTCCGATTGTAATTGCGGCGTTCATCTGCGTTCGCGGGTAATTATATCGATTTCATCGACTTGAATACCGACCTACCGTATCCTCGCGCTATTCAAGAAAATGACAACCCCGCGCTGCGAACGTCCACCACATTGTATGAAGAGCGCGGGCTCTCGGGTCGCGGCCACGTGGCCGCCAAAATTGTAATTTCTGGACACCGATTAAATTAATCTCGAGACAAATTGAATTGTCATTTCTCGACCTGCGAGATCCGCTCTGCCGTACGGGCCGTCCCCGTCCTTCCTGCATCCGAACCTGTGACCCTTCGCGAATCGCGTGATGTAGCTCGAAACTCGGTAACGGAAATTCTCGATTCGCTTCTCTAAGAGTAGAAAACCGTCTCGCTTCGCGTGGTATCTTTCCGATACCTGGCGCCCGAACATCGTTCGTTAGTATCGCTATTGAGTTTTTGAATCGCGTTTTGTGCCGGGAGGACCTCGTCTCAGCGCCTGTAAAATCCCGGAGTTGCATCTCCTTTTGTCTGCGGAAAACGCGCCGAAAAGAGGCAACGTCACAAATTGGCACCCGAACAGGAACCTCCCTCAAAGGTTAATTTATTATCGGGGAGAGGCGCAGGAGGAACGCAGGACTCTCGCAGAATAGTCGCGACAAGATTCCGCGGAAGCACCGGCGCGAGTCGTGCGACGCTGTAAGGATCCCGAAAATTACACTCTACTCACCGCACCACGGACACCACGCTCAACTTTTTTTTATGTGGGTGTGTTTTATTTATCAGCGTTTTCTCCGAGCGATCTTCTCGAGGAGAAGAAAAATAAATAAATAAAATTGTATCGCAATACATTTTGTTTATTTTTTGTTTTTTTTTTGTTGTATTTTCGGGTTTTAGTTATTCGGTATTTATTGATTATTTATTGAGTATTTATTGGTTTTATTATTGTCTATTTATTGATTATTTATTTGGTATTTATTTGTCTTATTTATTGTATTAAGCCTTGGATATTGTATGGGTTTGTATGTCCTGAGGGGACTCTCGGTAGGGACTACGTGCCGTTTGTAGTTTGTTTTTTTTATTGCTCGCGGAAAATCGCCGCCCAAAAATTCTGTACGACACCCCACTTAAAAACTTCGCGAAAGACCCCGTTCGTTGGAGCACGGAAGAATTCGAAAATTCCGTTACGTCGGTCTCAAAATATTTCTCGCGACCGCACCCGAAAAATAATTTTTTTTGTTTTGAAATTATCGTCGAACGTTCGAGACACGTCGCACGTTACGGCCTAGGTAACCGTGTTTCGGATGCGAGGTAACAATGAACGTCGCGACCAGGCGGGAAACAAACAATTTCGTCGGCACCGATACCGTGTCGTTAATTCGAATTCGGGGGTCGGTAGAGGAAAATAACAGCCAAACCGTCGCGAACGATCTATCGGGTGGGCGCGAAATGTCGTCCGAGTCGATCGCGAATGCGAGCGTCCATGCGGGTCGCGGATAGGGTGCCAAGGGATCCGAGATGCTTCTCGTCGGGGCGGACCGACAAGCCGAACCTCGCGAGAGCCAGCAGCAGTTCCCGCACTGCCCGTACTCGGACGAGCCCCGTCACGTGTCGACTCTGATCGTCCACCCCCACATGACGATGAAAAATTCCGATCCGGAAGATTGGCAACCGCCGACTCCGCGTTTCCGAGAAAATCCCGAGTCGCCTATCTTACGGTCCGTAGGAAATCCCGCGTCCCGCGATGCCGCTGCATCACTCGGTACCGCATCGTTCCGCGGTGTTCGACCGCGATCCGCCCGCACCGGAGGAGAGACGTCATTCCGTTGCCGCCTACGATATTTTACGCAAGTGGCACCTAAAATTCTCGGGGAGACCGGACGAGGACGCGGAGGCGTTCCTCGACCGGTTGACTGAAATGCGTCAGTGTTCTAACGTATTAGATTCCGATCTTTTGCGTTGTTTACCGATCTGTCTCTCCGGTGTGGGGGCGCGGTGGTACACAACGTGCGAGGGAATTTCCACCTGGGAGAAATTCGTTGCCGCATGGCGAGAAAACTTCCAGGATCCCGATTACCAGGAATTTCTAAAGCGCAATATTCGCCTACGGACACAGGGTTCCGACCAGCCGGTACGCGATTACCTCGCGAACATGAAAGCTTTAATGCAAACGCGGCGACCACCGTGACCAGAGGAAAAGCGAGCGAAACGAAATTATTGGGGCCCGCGAGACGAAATACGATTCGCGGTTTCGTTTCATGAACATTCGATTCTCGCAAAACTGGAAGCAGACCTCCGCGAGGCGGAGAGAAATTCCGAGTTCGCGAGAACCGAAGTATACTGGTCGACGGCTCTCGTCAACCGCGAGTTCGATTATCACCCGCATTTTTATCGGCAAAACAACCGAGAGCAGACGACACGTGCTGGAACTGCCGAAAGCCAGGACACAGATCGCGTGAATGCCGGGAGGCACTGACGTCACGGTGCAGCGCTGCCGCCGATGCAACCCGGTTCCGGGTAACGCGAAACCGAACCGAGCGTGGGGGCCCGACCGGTTCGATATGAAATAATCTCGGCCCGAATTTCAGAACAAACCGCGGAAAAATTTTTCGCGCCGCGACCGTCTCTTCTCGTTCTCGCCGCGAAGATTGGTAAACACACCGTGCCGTATGGCACAACCTGCGGAGGCGCGACATACGTTTCAAGGTGGGGGCTTGAAAAAGAATAGGGTCTTGTCGTCGCCCGCGAAGTTATGCCCGAGGTACAGTGGGCCATTTACCGTGGACAAGCGGTTGTCCGCGGTCGTGTACCGGTTAAGAACGTCGGAAGGGAAGGAGGCCGGGAAAGCCCACGTATCAGACCTCAAGGCCTACAAACCCTGAGGACAAAGACAGTAGGTTTACGTACCGTACAAACCCTACAGATGCCGATAGAGAAAGCCACCGATGTGCCGACGGCCTACGCAGCAATGGCAAACCAACTCCTTATGGTTTCACAGCACCTCGACGCCGTCAGAAATTTCTTTCTACGAGGACCAAACGTGCCCGACAGGTTGTTGGGCTTGGAGCCGGAGGCCCGGGAGGACGCCCCCGTAGGAGACCTACTCGGGGCCCTAGATGCCGAGGGCAAGGATCTATCAGCCCCATTGCCGCCTCAAAGGGCCGAGGAGGAACCGAAGAACGAAACTGCCAAGAGGGCACAACCGCTACTGCCAAAGGAAGCGGAACAGAAACCGGGGATTCTACCCGCACGAACACGACCGGTCGACCGCGATAGACCCAGACGTCTGCTGGAATTGCGGGGATTACGGGCACAAGAGGGGGAAATGCCGAGCTCCTCTGAAACCGCACTGCTTCCGATGCGGTAAGCCCGGGTGTTCAGTACAGACCTGCCGCACGTGCGGGCCTCATGAGCGTTCCGCGGGATCCCAGCACCCCGAAAACAAGAAAAAAAAAACAAGTAAGGGGAGGGAAAAATTTCAGTTCCGCTTAAGAAGGCACCGAAGTTAATGTCGGAGCCGAATCTACTGCGACCCCCCCCCCCAAAGATTGTAGCTGACTACCGCAAAAATTGTTTTTCTTTTGTATCATGTAAGGGAGGCAGGAAAATTTGGCGAGCATCAAAAACCGAAAATAAAACATTGTTTAGTTCAACTCCGAATACGCAGAGAGTAATCATTAGCGAGCGTGACCTACCATCCCACAATCCTCGAAAGAACCACACCGTACTGCGTTCAAGTAGCTTGCAAGGGGAAGTAAGTATTTTACAAAATTGTACCGTTGGGTGTGTGTGCTTCTCCGTTGGTGCGGGGTACCTCGTGAACAGGGAAACTTCCAAAGGGAACAGCTCAGTTTTTTTTCTTTTGTATTTTTGTCGAGCTAAGGATCACTGCGGTCGGCTACCGAGCGGTGGTCCGGTCCACTTTTAAGGGGAGGGGGAGTTGTGACGTTGCAGATTTTGCGACATCACTTTTCCATTATTCTTTGCGGCCGAAACGGCATTTCGAATGGACCGGACCGCCATCTAGCGTACCGAATCGACAGTCGCGAATTTCGAGAGCGCTCCCCGAGGAATTTCGGCGTTAAACATCGATCGGTGGCTAATTCAAACCGCGCGCGCCGAGTACGGCAAGTTTCAGGATGTGCCCCGTGCACCACCAGTGCTCTCAGGATGCCTAAGGCGGCTACCTTCGTGGAATCTCTCCTCGTGATTTCGCTGGCCACCCAAAACGTCCAGTGCACTGGTTAAGAAAAAGACTGCCGACACACACGGGCCGAACAACCCGGAGGCAACTCAAGCCTAGAACCCCTCCAACATCGGACTTTCCTCCTGAGGAACTCCACCTAAAAGGCCTTGACGTCGTCTCATCCCGCAGGAAGGGGTTCCATAAGCGTGGGTGGTGTGGAAGCGCCCTGGGACGGTCTTGGACGCCCCGGTCGCAACACGGCGATCGTTATGGAAAATCCGGATGTTGCCTAGGGCCAAGGGCCATCCGTGGGAGACTCACAAAATTAAATATTTCGCGTGCAAGACCGACCAATTAGGTATTCCGAATAATGAGCGGGGTGGGGATCGTCGGGTAGAACGTCGTTGCCGAAATCGCGAAGGATCACTGTCGTGCCGCCTACCGTATCGGGTAAATCGCAAAAGTGCATATCGTCTCGTGCCACCACCAAACGGAGAACGGATATCAGCTCCGGAAAACGATAAGTCGACCAGTGATCCTCCCCTAAAATTTCGTGAAGTGGGTTTTTGATAACTTCGCGTAAGAACGAGATGCTTCTCGCATCGTCCTCGAGTTCGTACGGGCCGAGGCGCGTCTAGTCTCGTGTTCGCATCTCACGCCATTTGCCGGCGTTGTGAGACTGAGATATATTTCGTCACGTAAAGGAAGTCTTCCTCGGAGGAGTCGCGTCGGAAGAGTGAGTGTAATTTTCGTGGCGTTAGTATAAACCGTCCATAGAACTCGGTAGCGTAAAATCGCGACGACGGGTATAGCGTGCTCGCGCGAGCGAGCGAGAGAAAAGATCGCGTGCCATCGCACGCTCTCTCCGTTCCGTTCCGGTAATCGTCGCGACAGTCCGATTGTAATTGCGCCGTTCATCTGCGTTCGCGGGTAATTATATCGATTTCATCGACTTGAATACCGACCTATCGTATCCTCGCGCTATTTAAGAAATTGACAACCCTTGTATAACAACCTTCTATAAAGAGCGCGGGGTCTCGGGTCGCGGCCACGTGGCCGCCAAAATTGTAAAATCATGGACACCGATTAAATTAATCTCGAGACAAATTGAATTGTTATTTCTCGACTTACGAGATCCGCTCTGCCGTAAGGGCCGTCCCCGTCCTTCCTGCGTCCGAACCTCTGACCCTTCGCGAATCGCGTGACGTTGCTCGAAACTCGGTAACGGAAATTCTCGATTCGCTTCTCTAAGAGTAGAAAACCGTCTCGCTTCGCGTGGTATCTTTCCGATACCTGGCGCCCGAACATCGTTCGTTCGTATCGCTATCGAATTTTCGAATCGCGTTCTGTGCCGGGATGACCTCGTCCGTACGGCCGGCCGAGGCCCGGTCTCGGCGCCTGTAAAATCCCGGAGTTGTCTTCATTTTTCGTCCGCGGAAAACGCGCCGAAAAAGAGCAACGTCACAACATATATACACCATATTATTTATATGTGTATGTAAGTACAACCAAGTTATATGTAAGTACATACATTCTATGTATACACTTCTTATTTCAAAATGTTTCATAATTAAAAGTAAGATACTTTTATAGTACACATGTATATTATTAATTGGCCCAACAGAAAGAAACCATTAGTTGGCTCTTAGTATTATAGTGACGTTGGCCCTACGTTGGGCGTAATCGTTGGACCAACGAAATAATGGCGACATTTCTAACGGTTGGCCAACCAATACTGCAGCGTTGGCCCAACGAAATGCAAACCATAAATGCTACTAGGGTTACATACATATTTCAACTTGTCTTAACAGTCGCTTTCATATGACAAACAGTAGTGTTTATATGTATACATATAACATTCCATCAGAAAAATTAAAAGGGATCCCAATTTCTCGATGAATACTGTAAATATAAAAAATGGTTTTGCATTATAGCGTTGCTCATGACTCATGACTAACCATGCAACTTTATACTGTCTCATGTTTTTCTCATAATTACTATTTTCGAGAAAAAAACTGGACAATAATAACACGAACACCTACACACCTATTGGAAATCGCTGAGTCAATCAACGCCAATGCGATGCAATTCGTCTTCATGATTCGTTACTGTCAATTCTATACATGTATTTTTGCCTCCAACAAACAAACCATCAATTTTCTGAACATATAAGCCATCGCCCACATCGCATATATCAGTTATTAGGAGTTTAGGTGGTGCATCAAAATAAAACGAAATAAACCTACCGGTTACCGATGAAGTAAGTATCGATAAACGATGAAATCAAAATTGAACAAATTACACTTTACGCCCAGAAAGACAGTTCTATTTACTACTTCAAATTCAATACTATAATTGCCTTTAGCTATAGGTAACCTTGTAGGAAATATTATATGTACATATAGACATCAACAGTCATATCCCAGCCGAATGTAATAGAAAACTAACTTGAAAAATAAAATTAAACCTATGTTTACGAATGATATTATTACAATAACTGATCAGAAAGCAAGACAGGAAGCTATGGATAATAAGAAAACACGACTTAACCGTTGACAAAACCCGAAATTGGACTGCTATTACATACTAGAGAGAAATTAAGTAACATTCGTTTAAAGGGAATCCTTACCGTCGTACATCTGAAGTCCTTCCTCGAATATTCCTTCGATTGCGCCAAGCCAGTTGAGCAAGACTGACACTACACTAATAATCTACACGTCTAATTAATATGCTGTATTCTATCTATTCATTATTAACAGACACGAATATCAATGTAGTCGCTAGAAAGCTCTAATCATTCATGTCCCAAGGGAATAAAACGTAACTGGTTACATGTAAACCAAATAATCTACTAGAATTGGCCAAACATCGGGTGGTAATAGCAACAATTCATTGGAAGTAAACGATCAACGAACAACTCATCGATCACCCATATGTCCCTTTGTAAGCTATGATAAACAACAACGTTCCATGGAATATTACTCCTGGCAATGATCTGGCAACCACACGTGAAGATACGAAACTAAAGGAAAACGTCCAATCTTTTTATGGATTAAATGCAATAATACCATTGCCGTAACTAGGTAGGGGCCAAGGGGGCTACCCCCTCTCCCCGTATACATATATGATATGAAGTATTATATATACAGGTTCCTGATGGGAAACATTATGGGCAAAATCAGGGGATCTCACCCCCATCCCCTCCCAAGGAAAAGATTTTAGTTTATTGGTCTATTGTATAGTAAAATCATAAATGCTTACGAATTCTGTTTATTACGTAATAGACAATATAAAAGAAATAAAATGTTGCTTGAAAGTAAGTAGATATGGAAGGGACGTGCTAAGGTTCTGGTAAAATTATGGACTATTATAAATTTATAAAGAAATTAACAATAATTTTCTTAATATTTATATTATCTAGTATTATGTGATATTTGTACATACAATGAACCATGAAATTATTTAAACGGTTTCAAATGAAATGTATGAGGCCTTAAAAAATGTACTTACATTACGAATTCCATAATGCTTTTATTCCAGTAGTAATTTGTCAGTGTCGTGATTATACATGTAAACTTTGAAGACGATACACTAATGTCAACAACAGTTATCAAATATTTCTTGGCAACATCAATGATATGAAAGGTCACGAAAGTGTTCGAACGACAATACGATTTTCACAAAACTACGAAATTTTAATACTTTGTTGGTACACCATGAGCACTGATTACTGCTTGGAAACGCCGTTGCATACTATTAATTTACCAAATTTTCAGTGATATTTTTTGTAACGCTATTCCAAATTTCCATAATTTGGTTTTTTAACGATTATTTTGAGTTTGTTATGCATGTATTGGGATAATCGTTTACCAATTTCTGTCCATAAGTTCTCAATGGGAGTGAGGTCTGACACCATTATTGAAACACCTTCGTGCTTCACTGCTGGACGAAGATTCTTAGGATCCATCTCTTTATTCAGTCGTCTCCAAATTTCATAATAGTCACCAAACATAAAGATATTAAATTTACTCTCATCTAAGAGTATAATAGGTTTCCAAAACTCGTCATCCTTATTAATGTATTTGTTAGCAAAATTCAATCTCTTTTGTTTATTCACTTTGCTTCTGAACGGCTTCTTGCAGGATACACGACCATAAAAAACATACTTATTCGTGATTATTCGGCGATTATTTGTATGAAATCCACACAAGTGATTCACAGAAATCCACATATCACGCACAACTAGTTCATATTTGATGCACGTAAATCAACTGTTTCGACTGCCCGTGCACGAAAAATCGTCCGTCTATGCTCGCGACCGTAGGAAGATTAGTTCAGAACAGTTAACGAGGTTAACGGCCTCTCAACAGCACACTGCCGATTTTCATTTCAGCAACTGTTGGGTGGAACCGTGTTTTCAAATAGAATGGAAAGAGTATATGACCACCCCCAAACCGGGGGTCACTCGCAGGTACGCTTGTACCCCCGAGCGGGGAATCCGCGTGTCCCAATGGATTACCGTCGCCATAAACCAGAAGAGCGCCTTGACTTGAACAAAGTAGGCGGAAATTAAGAACTCGACGATGATTTGACTTCTGGTTACCAAATGTGTACAATAGGTCAATAAAGTGCTAAAAGTTTTAACGAAGAGTGACGGCTTTTTGGGAATATTGCTACTACCCTTTCTTAAACCGGTATACCGAATGCCGGTATTTCATGCTAATTTGCAATATCGTGAAACAGATATCTGCTAAGGTAAAATACCGGTATTTTCGACATGAGCTATAAATAATAAATATTTTTTGGGGCATCTACTATTATTTGACATTTAGAAATTAATTTTTCCGATAACGAATTCGATTTAATATCAAAAACTGTATCAGCTCTGCCTCCAATAAAGTTTGCTATGGAAGCATTATCTCGGAAGGATTCCAACTTGTTAACAGCGAATGCAACAGGACACGCCACTGTCTGAGGAATTATAACAGTGCATTGAAAATTCGTATACAGGAAAGGCATAGTGAACTAGAAAATATTTTAAGGTATTTATATAATTATAACGACTTTAATAAAGAAAACGAAAAGGAAGAATAGAAGCTAATAACAAGGTCAAATTTAATTAAGTTCGTCGTCAATTTCCACAAAAACATTTTTGAAAAGCAAACACAAACCTGTCCAGAAGAATTCGTTGAAGATGATGATGATATTAATATCGAAAAAGAATTGTCTCTCGAGAAGAAATTACAATTAGCTATAAATAAAACTATTTTCCACGAACAATAATACAAAAAATAGATATATCCAAAACCGTCAGACGAGAAACCGAGTTGTTAGAAGATGAAGGACATCGCGGCAAATATTTAGAGAAAGTATATCGCTCATTATTAACAGTACCAGTAACCAGCGTGGATGCGGAAAGAGTATTTTCAAATGCAGGTAATTCAACTGCGGGCTCATTCGATGCCGCATCTGCCCTGCACGTTTTCCAAAATAACAGGCATTAATAGCACCGAATTACCCGTAGTAGCAATATTCCCAAAAAGCCGTTACTCTTCGTTAAAACTATTAGCATTTTATTGACCTATTGTACACATTTGGTACCCAGAAGTCGAAACATCGTCAAGGTCGAGCTTCGAGGTGCTGGTTTACGGCGACAGTACTCCATTGGGACACGCGGATTCCCCGCTCTGGAGTACAAGCGTACCTGCGCGTGACTCCCGGTTTGGGGGCGGTCATTTACTCTTTCCATTCCATTTGACAACACGGTTCCATCCAACAGTTGCTGAAATGAAAATCGGCAGTGTGCTGTTGAGACGACGTTAACCTCGTCAGCTCTTCTGAACTAGTCTTCCTACGGTCGCGAGCATGGACGGACGATTTTTCGTGCACGGGCAGTCGAAACAGTCGATTTACGTGCATCAAATGTGAACTAGTTGTGCGTGATATGTGTATTTCTGTGAATCACTTGTGTGGATTTCGTTCAACGTTTGTGGACCCAATGGATATGTGTGAATAATTTTACTGTGATCGTGAATAAATTAATAATGTGGGCCGGATTGTGCAGTGAATGGACATTGACCCCTTCTGCTCGATAATTTCATAGAGCGAATAATTAAAATGCTCTTGTGAATTTTACGAGTAGGCAGGTTCAATGTTGCACACCGAATAATTTGTGAATAAAGTGGAATCATTTTCACCTCGCTAGTGTTCTACATGAGAACCAAGGTAAGCAAGGCTTTCTCAGTATTGACGGTGTTAGAGTGTGCGGTGGTCGCGTATCTAACAGCTGTTCGTGCCGTGCGCCTTCGGGGCCGTTCGCGACAGTAATATCGCGGTGCAGCGTTCGCTTTAAATAATTTTTATTCCGTCAATTTTAAAGTGTCTGCCTTTTCAAAAATAGGTCCGTAAAGAGGAGACTTGGAGCTGTCACCTCATATATTTTCGAATTTTTAAAAAAGTCCCGGCTATAAGAAAATTGCGTTTGTTTAAAAGATTTTCAAAATAAATGGCGAAAAAACCATTTTTTCCAAATCGAAATATTTTCAATAGATACTCCTGTGTGTTCACTATAAGCTCCTAAAAACTCATTTTCCTCGGTACGTTAATTCTAGTGTTATAATTTAATGAAAAAAGTTCTCTATGCGTCTGTAAAACCAACATTTTTTAAGATTTCGAAAAATCTTTCGAGATTCGTGCATAGGTTAATAAAGACTACAACATATTCAAATTTGAACTATCCGACATAGGACTCGAAAAATTTTCTTCTCTTGTTTGTTCCTTGCTTTCGTCCGCGGTGTATCACCATCGCTCGACTGCTGTCGCGCGCGGCCCTCTCTGCCAATACGCCTCTAGGTCGCGCTCTGATTGGTCCGTGTTTTTCGTTAATAACTCCTTAACAAAGCCGAAACGGCCATTTTTGCAAAGGAAAATGTCGCTTCAAATGGCCTCAGGAACCTCCCCTTTGAAGGAACCGTGACATTTTTGGGACACCCTGTATTGTGGAGGATCAGAGAAAACAAAAGGAACGGCACGATAAGGCACGGCAAGAGGCTACACAATTGTAGAAGGGAATGTACTAGTGGTCAAAATCACCAGCGTATCAACCAGAGAAACTCGCAAATTGCCCTCGAAATTTAAAGGACCATTTAGAATACACAGGGTACTTCTCAACGATCGCAATGAGGTCGAAGATCTGTGGGAAGGAGATAAAAGGGCCAGGATAATCGTTGCGATCAAACGGTTGAAGCGTTTGGGTCGCTACCGTGCGCGAATGATATCCACGTGCCAGCAGCTATTCGTCGCTGTGTTCACTTTCAGGTCAGTTGAATCGTCGACGCTCAATGTTGACATGAACCATTGGTGGCGGGTCTAGCGGCCTGTCCCCTCACTAATCGAATCTTAACCATCGGGTATGGACTACCGCGGGAAGGTTAATCGACATCGCGAGAAGGGACCGATGCATGGATGTTGCTTAGCAAAGATTTTGCCGTTGTCAAATATGTTGACAGTTGTGTCTTTTCTGCACGCCGATGCTGTTACGTTGCGTAACGATGTCGCTATCATCGGAATGTTAACGATTCGCCCATTTCTATGAAGCGATGCAACCAGGACGGATGATTTCTGTATGGTGGTGCTGTTACTGCGGGAATGCGTGGCTTATTCCTGCCGTTACATTGCGTAGCGTTATCAGTAGCGTCATCGTTATCAATGAAAAGGTCCACCTCAACATCAAATGGGGAATTCTACGATAGATCGACTAAGCATTACGAAATCGAACCAATGAATTGGTGCATCGCATCCTGACTAACACGGATGTGCCGATTATCCGTACCATAAGGAAAGCATATTGTCGAATATTTGTTGTCTTTGTAATCCGTGAAGGATAATACAAGTCGTATATTTACATATGTGTGACTCTTTTGATCTAGTAACCAATCCAGCCATATGTGCGAGGACGCAACACCCTTGTAGGATAGCCGAGTATAAGACGTCGTGTAGCCAGCATGGATAAAAAGCGCACAGATCTTAATGGCTATCTGTTCGTCGCACGCCACCACTTGCCAACCCCTGGTCCCGGGACCTTTGACAGCAACGATCGAGGAATAACGCTGAGCGGGCATTCTGTCGAGTACTTCCGAGCTCCTTGAACCGTATAGACAATAACGTTCTGCTTATTGTAATCGTCGGGATCTGTTCTTGTATTCTTTCGTCCTTTTATAAATTTATCTCTTACACTTCTGAGCGTCTTTTTCGCTTTGATAATAGTACCATTGTACTATATTGCCTTGTTTGAAAGAATTCACAGAATACTACCATACAGGTTTGAACTGTACTGCTAGTACGGGTAAAGCGCAAGACCTATTCATTGTTAAAAATTTGTATTTTCTTCAAAATCAATTTTATTAAAATCTATGCATAAGAGGTAAACAAATGCACAGATTCGTATCAAGGTCACAAAGATCTATTAGAAACGTTTACTTTAGTAAGTTTCAAATCTGAAAAAAGTTAGTTTGTCGAACAGTGTAGGTAATTCTTCTTACATGCAGTTGAATAACATTATAACCTGTATTTTACTAGATGCAGTTTACAGTTTTATTTTACTTACATTGCAGTTTAAGTTAGAACTTTTCACGCTGAAATTGTGGCAATATCTAATAACTTGTAAGATACAAGCTGAAGCATGTAAAAGAATAAACTACACATGAAAGAAATGCTCATCCGCAAGCTAGCGAAAAGTTAAGCTTAAAGTTAGTTGCATACCTGTAAGCTATAGGCGCAGATTGCACTTTACGCTTTGGCTTGTTAGCTTTAAGGACGATAGCAAAAACAAAATAATGCGAGAAAGATGTGTTTATTTACCCGTGTTTCACGTTGTTCAGCGCCGGGAGCTTGAAGAGGTTGAAGAGTGACTTGGTAGATGCTGACAATCTATAATGAACGAAAATGCAAACGAATTCCATGCGGTGCAACACAAAGAGAAAACAGAACGATAAAACAACGTGGCATGTCGAACGTGTCGATTTTGCACGCTATGTACTTGTTTATCCTGTACACCCTGTAACTGGTGGAGTTTTGCACTTCCGATCGCACCCTCTCAATTCAGTAAGCTCTCAGAGAAGTTCCTGTGAGCAACAAATGGAAATGAACCGAGGGGCCGTCGCGTTGCTTGCTTTTGAAGATTAATGACCCGTGAATTCAGGACGTCAATTTCTGTCGGAGCACGCGAATCGATAGTTCGTTGCCTTCTGTCGTCTGGGCCGTTCCACAGGTGTGGTTCAACTTTAACCTTGCGCTAGGTGCGTGGGGAGCAAGTATAGTATATTATATACAGAGTGGAAATTATAAAACGTTACAGACGAATATCTCCAAAAATATTGATTATACGCAAAAATGTCTCAGATGGAAGTTGTTCAGTACCGTGGGGGACATCGTGTCGTGGGACTTTTATTTTTCACGGTGGACACTCCAAGGTGAGATGAAGGTCAGCTTTCTTCTTTAAATGGAATGTTATGTTTCGCATTATTTGATAGTGGTTAAAAAGCATATCATTCCATTTAAAAAAAGAAAGTTGACCTTCATCTCACCTTAGAGTGTCTACTGGGAAAAATAAAAGTCCCAACACATGATGTCCTCCTCGGTACTGAACAACTTTCATCTCAAACATTTTTGCGTATAAACAATATTTTTGGAGATATTCGTCTGTAACGCTTTATAATTTACACCCCGTACATACATTTTTTATTTGTATATTATTGTTGTGTTGGCAGCGAAGGACGGCTGCTTGCCGCTTCGAAATTTCGAAAATATAAACGATAAATGTGTTCTGGAATATTATCAAGTTGATTTTGTAATATTTCTTATCTTGAAATATTTTTCAAACTCGGAGAACTTTCGATAGACATGGGTTAGAGCGATGAAATTTGTTTTAAATTAAAGCTGGAACCTTGCAGAATATGGGAAAAATAGGCAGATTATCGACATTTTAAATTGGGCGGCCGAACAATTAAAAAAGTCAACTTTGATTGATGCTCACCGAACCGGAACAATGAATGAACCCACTATATAAGTGGAACGTAATGCGACACATTTCAGTATCAGTGTGTCCTCTGACACCTTGATCTCTTCCTTTAGGACACGGCTTACACCCGAAAACCTCAACAGACACAACTGTATAATGCCGGGCCGTGAAAGTCTCAAATCTCTGATTAGATATCTATTGTCTATAATTATAGTTTCATTTACAGAGGAAGTGAGGTAAGTATTTATTCGTTTTATCTTACTTATTCTCATCAACGAAGATTCTAACTTTTGGTGGTACTTTATTTTTTTGGTACAACTTTAATCGATTTTTTATTAATTTGTCTACATTATACATTATTTATGGGCTCGAATGAATCCTACCTTGCACAAGTTACTAAAACTTGATGAGAATAAGTAAGATAAAAAGAATAAATACTTACCTTACTTCCTCTGTAAATGAAACTATAATTATGGACAATAGATATCTAATTTATATTAGATTACAGCCACACACAGCCTGCAGAAAGTGCCAGTAGGAATGAATACGATACGTCAAGTGATGACGAGATGCGAAGTGCTTCATGTTTCGTACGTAACTCAAAACGTTCAAATACTTCATTATTATTATTTTTATTGTGTTTCATATATGAGAATACGATACACCTTCAAACTAGTGTGTTATCAAATCATTTTAACGAAAAAATGATTTCATTAGTTTTCTGTCACAAAAATCGATTTTTTGCAAAATCCTGTGGCCGTAGACAAATTTTGAGACCAGATTTGAAATCAGCGTGAAAAAATTTACGGGAAATGATGTATAGCATGTTAAAAAAAAATTTTTTCGCGCGTGGTATTGGAAAAACCACAATTTTCTTGAAATTTTGCAAGTTAAATGAAATTTTTCAAGGTTAAAAAACGTCCGAATCATAATCTGTCTATTTTTCCTATATTCTGCAAAGTTTCAGCTTTAATTTAAAAAAATTTTCATCGCTCTAACCCATTTCTACCAAAAATTTTCTGAGTTTGAAGAAGAATTCGTCCAAATGTCCCACTGTGCGGCGATTTTAAATTGTTGAACGTGTCAACTGCGTGATCAGTGTGATCTGTCTGATCTAGTCTAAAACAACACCATTTCGCGGTGGAGAGAAACGTGTATACACGCTCTCATACACACACACACAAATTTTTAGCATGTGTATTATTACTGACATAGGTCTACAAGTCGCACATCATAAAGTATTATTACGGGTTGAAATAAAAAAGTTGTAAAAAGTGCCTTTTTTTATTTTCTAATGTAATTCCTACCAAGTACAATTTGTTCTAAATCTTTTTGCACGTCATTTAGTAAATCAGTGTTTCTAATTGTTAAAAAAAGTCAAGTTGTTTGATCCAATTTTACAAAACTCATTTAAAGGGCGTTCAAATACTGTAGTGGTTCATTGTATATACAATACATTAAATATAATTAGTATACATTAGACCAGGCATGTCCAAGAATAGCTCACTTCGACGCGTTTTCGAGGGAAACGCCTACTTTTCCCGACCGCGCGTCTCGCTCCCCGTGGCGGCCGTAGTTCTCCGAGCTCCTCAGGCTCGTACCTACCGCTTGCGGTATGTATTGCGTGTGGCGCTTTGGGGCGACTCTCGTACTCATAGGTTTCCACATCACCCATGAGGTACTACGATCAATGCATCTTTTTTTATCAGTGGTATGCCCTATAGGCCCATTCCACTGCGTCGCACGATAATTACGAAAAAATAAATTTGGAAAATAGTTTTTATTATACTATCAAAATTTTACTGACAATTAGGAAAGCATGCTTGTTGCGCTATTCAAAGGTTGACTATTACGCATTTTGACTAGAACTGCTTGACAAATCCGCAATGTCGAAGGGGACATTGGACGTAGATATCCGCATCAAAGACGATAGCGAGGAATCGCTCAGCAGTGTACGTTGCTCTGTTTTAATGCTACACATTTTTGAAAACGAACATTCGCACAAATAAGTCGATCCGAACATTGAGAAAATTCGGATGGTAAAATTTCTTAAAATGGAATACTTCGATTCACTTAAAGTTTTGAAAAATTCGGCTCCTTTGCCTTCCCTCGTTTTCAGAGACATGTCGTGCTGAAGATCGCACAATTTTCGTTGAAATTCGATGGGTTGTTCTTCCATTCTAACGGTTAAGGGGTTCTCAAAAAGAAGGAGATCGTTTCTAATCGAATCGAAATCAGTGAAACGATTGACGAACTGCTCTACCACCGATTGTAGAATATGTAATTGGTTTTGAAAATCGTATTGAGTGCCAAATTCTTTAAAAATTAAATCGCAAGAGGGGAAAAATGAAAAGATAGAATATTTTTCAGAGCCGAATTTTTCAAAACTTTAAGTGAATCGAAGTATTCCATTTTAAGAAATTTTGCCATCCGAATTTTCTCAATGTTCGGATCGACTTATTTGTGCGAATGTTCGTTTTCAAAAATGCGTAGCATTAAAACAGAGCAACGTACACTGCTGATCTTTTCTAATTGTTAGTAAAATTTGGACAGTATAATGAAACCTATTTTCCAAATTTATTTTTTCGAAATTATCGTGCGACGATGTGGAAACCTATGGGTATGAGAGTCGTCCCAAAGCGCCACACGCAATACATACCGCAAGCGGTAGGTACGAGCCTGAGAAGCTCGAAGAACTATGGCCGCCACGGAGAGCGAGACGCGTGGTCGGGAAAAGTAGGCGTCTCCCTCGAAAACGCGTCGAAGTGAGCTATTCTTGGACATGCCTGCATTGGACCATTAAGAGTAAAAATAAGAATGCTCGAGCGTCTTAAATATTACACATATCAATGAAGATATCCAGTTCTAATAGAAAATCTGGCAACTAGATATCAAGGTCAAGATTGTCGGCAAACTGTTTCTTAAAGTGAACAATTATTAAAATATCTGTTGTCCAAGGATGTGCGGGTTTTCGACATTTTAAGTTTGGGTTGGGTCGGGAACACTCGCGCAGGTATGATACGTGTCGGGACCAGCGTTGCCATATGTGGGCACCTTATCCTTCCGCCCCTCGCATAGTTGCACTGCAAAGCCGGCCACCGCTTCTCCCACTCTTCCCACGAACGCTCATGCGTCCACATCCGTGTGGAGTACGCTAACTAGTGTCCCAACTTTATCCAAACCAAGCCGTCCGTGACGTCGCGTAGTGCAAAAGAAACAAAAGAGCACCCGTTATTTTCTCTACCCGATATCACAGGCAGAAGAGTGGAGGAAGCGAAGGCAAGCTTAGCAGCGCAGCTAGACGAAGGGCGGAAAAGTAAGGGGCTTGACGGGACGCGCAGATGGATCGCTGGTCGGGACCCCGAAACTGTCCGGCTATGCATGAATCTTCGGGATCCCGAAACTATCCGACTAAATACGAACACATCGAGAACCTTAAAAGGTGTATGTAGTACATATTGAGAAGTAGAGAACCCGAAACTTTTTTATAATATTTACCTATATCTATACATACAATGCAATGTATCAGGATCCCAAAACTGCTTACACATTATTATGAACACACAGAATTTATGAACTTACAGACTCCACAGAATTTTTCTACGTATGTAAGAGTCATTTGTCTAGCTTTTTCGGATAAAGCAGAAAAAATTCTGAAAGTTGAATGTTTGACTATTTTTTCAACATCCAATTTCTGAAAAACTGAGGCAGTTGGCGACAAACGGCTTTTGGATTTCTGTTCTGCACATCAAAATTTGGACATCAGGACGTCTATAAATGTCTTCTGTGACGAAATTGGTGGCAAGCGCTTCAATAATACAATCTGTATACCTCTAAAAAATACTGAATTTTGACTCGTTTATTGACACATTTTTACAGAGAATTAAATAACGTCAACACTTAGAGCAAGAGGTACAAAGTTTATGTCTGACTCTGAAGCGTGTACAATAACATATTTCTTACGTGTTCTGTTTTAGGATGAACAAACACGTTCGACAGCCACGCAGTTAACGAAGTTCGGAGAAGCGAAAAGTGCACAAGTGAATTCAAAACATATTGGCGTGTAATTAAGAGGAATAATTATGAAAGCAACTTAAGGTGCATTTACTTTGAAGAATATCGATTTTATGATTACCTGCTACTGACGAGTTGTGAGTTGCTTCCCTGGGTTTGCGGTGAATGCGTAAAGTCCCCTGTTGACGACCACCGTTTGGCCCTCCGTAAGCTGCTTTGGGGTGGTCCGTTTGATCTTGCTGTCGGTGATCTATCGAATAACAGGATTACTACGTGACGGGAAAGCTTGTTACCTGTTTGCAGAATTGCCGCTTCAGCAGGTCTATTACGAAGTAAAACGGAGACTTATTGTTGAGACACTGTAAAGGTTTCTTCGAACTTTATGCATTTATGTATACGGTTCGAAGCTAATAGAATCGAATAGACACATTTCTTACAATTAGTTTCATTCAAGTAATTTATTTGAAAATTTTCGATTCCAATATATTATTCGCATTATGCCTTCATTACCTTGAAAGATAACAATTCATGCTTGCCAAATTCCATCATTCACAAATATTGACGTTGTTGTATTTGTTATGATTTACGTTTTAAAAAAAAACTGCAACAAATTTTAAACACCGTAAGCGAAACTATTTTCTGTCGAAGATGTGCTCGTGGCAAATACAAAGAAATTCCACATAAATTTGAATTTGCAATTAGCTCAGAGAAATTTCCAAAATGATCATGTCTTGTGAAGATATGGACGCGAATGTACAAGATATGATACAAGGGAATCCTTCAACAATTTTAACATCGTTCGACGTAAGGAAGTACCGTCATTGTACAGAGTTTATCAAAAATGAAAACTACCAGTTCGGTCACGCCTCCAAAAACTGTTGCTAAGTAACATGATACATAGAAATAACTTGGTATTAAAGTGATCATAAACCCTTCGAGTTTGAAATTATTATATTTTTTACAAGGATGGAGAATTGTACATAAGTAAATATTTATTATTATCTATTAAAGATTACAAATAAATTTTTAATGAACAACTAGCTCATATATTATATTAAAATAAAATAATAAAATAATAAAATAAATCTTAAAAGGTGCTTTTCACTGATAACACTGTCCAACAAATTTCAACTCTTTTTTTGTTTCACAATTACTGTTGGGTGGTTCTTATAGAGTTTTTTGCGCTGATTCCGAATCTGGCCTTACTTTTTCGCATACACGCACAGTTTTTGAGAAACATGATATTGAAAATAAAAAACATATTTTTCAACTTTAAATAAATATTGTGATGTTATCATAAAAGATACTGAATTGTTCTTTGCAGCAAAATATTCTGTGGACTTTCCCAAATACAGCGATATCCAATATCAATACGGTATGAACGTTTAAACATGTTTAAACAATCATTAAAGACGGAGAGACACTACTTTTGCACCAATTTTTGAGGATATTTTTGAATTTATCTCAAAAAATAAGGGTGCAGCGTAAAATCGAACTATATCATGCGATAGAGCAGACTTTTATCTTGAGAACACCCCCTTTGAAGTTTACACATCGACGTTTTTATCGAACCAGAAAGCAAAATATCTACGCCCGACATGAGTTGTCACCAGTGGTGCTCTTCCACTAGCGCTGTCGTTCGTCGCGATACGGTGCGGCGCGGCATAACGGCGATGCAGTGGCTAAAAGCGCGTAATTATCTCAGCTTATTTAAATATTATATTTATTATTTATTATTATACTCCCATTTTATTAATATATTTATTCTTTATTTATTATTTTGTAGTAAACATGGGAATTTACAAGATAGAAAACATACCTAAAACTTCTTCCTTCTTGACTGACGTTAATGAGATATTTCCGCTTCTGATATTAAATTCGAACAATAGTCTGCAAGCATGGTTGTTTTATCTTATCTCAAGTATCTTGTATCCATTACCAAAATGTATAGTTTAAATGCGAATGTAAAAAGTACATTTTGAGGAATCTTCGTAGGACCACAAATAAAAACACTCTTAAACAATGAAGAATTCATCAACGCAATGAGTGAGCCTGGAAAAAGAGCTTGGAGAGCTGTTGAAAATGTTTGCAAACATTTTCTGGGAAAGCATCGCTCACCAAACTACGTTAAAATAGTGAGAGGACTAATAGATTCCTTCTATAAGTTGGGATGTAATATGTCGCTCAAAATGCACTTTTTACATTCGCATATAGACTTTTTTCCATGCAACCATGGCGATGTGAGTGATGAGCACGGTGAATGATAACATCAAGACATTTTGTTTATGGAAACAAGATACTTAGGAAAAGATAATACAACCATGCTTGCAGACTATTGTTGGTATTTAATAACAGAAGCGGAAACATCTCATAAACGTCAGTCAAGAAGAAAGAAGTTTTAGGTACGTTTTCTATCTTATAAATTCCCATGTTTGCTACAAAATAATAAATAAAGAATAAATATATTAATAAAATGGGAATATAATAATAAATAATAAATGACAATAATAAATATGTATGCATGTGTTTATTTGTTCCCTTACGGGTTACAAAGGAATCCCGTTCCCTTTACAACTTTAATACATAACTTGTCTTTCATATTTTACCCTTTCACTCCTCTCTCATTCGCATCATCCGTCCTGCTTTTCTTTCCTCTCTCTATCTAGTTTTGCCATCCACTCTTCTCCTTCCCCATCCCCCGCTAGTATCTTGTTTATCCTCCCCTTGCAACGAAGCGATCCTTCGCGCTAGACCAACACCGGCCTCGCGCACGTCCGAGCGCGACTTAATTCGGGCCGCGGCCGCAAGAGGGCCGCCGCGACGAGAAGGCTTCTCGCGGCGAAAAGTAAAACGCGGCGGGTATATAAACCCGGCCGCAACGCTGTTTTCTTCGGAGTATTTCAGAGCAGTCCTTCTCAGGACTCGACCAAGAGGCATAACGCACCTGTCGCTCCACGACTTCACACCGAGGGTTCACTGCCCGCCGTCATCGTCAGTCGTCTCCTCGTCCTGCGGCGTCCGTCGCATTTCTGCTCTGCAGGTCCATCTGGGAACAAGAGCGGCAGCCGGCAAAGGCGTGGAATACCTTCGTAACACGGTCCCTTGCGTTCACATCCGTATTGCGTCCACAGCGGCCGCGTCCGTCCGTATCGCTCCTGTATCGCGTCCGCATCGCGTCCGTAGCGTTTCTGTACCGCGTCCGCATCGCTTCTGTACCGCACTTGTATCGCGTCCGTATCGCTTCTGTGTCGCGTTCGTATCGTGTCTGCATCGCGTCCGTCACTTACTTGTACCGCGCGCCTACCCTAGGGCAGACTTTATGTACCGCGGGCAACTTACGGCTATGCTGAACAGGTTGCCATTCGTCAGGGGTGCTCGAAACCTCACCGACCGACCAGTCGTTTAAAATAAAGTATACCAGTAACTCGTACTTCGAGCGGTTTTTATTTCTCACTCTCCTACATCCCTCCTCCGTACCCTGGACTAGCTTTACGAGCATTCAGTGGAAGGACCCATCGCGTCCACCATCGCGGGCCGCGAAGCCAGACCGTTACACCCTGTACGCCCTCTCCCACTCCATCTTCTTCCCTGTATCTTTCTAGTATATACTCCCACGTTTCCGATTCACCTCCACATCTTCTGCACCGTCTGTCATCTTCCTCTTCTCAGTATCTCCCTTCCCTCATTTCATTTCCTAATCTGTATCTCGCTACTCTACTCCATCTTTCTTCCTTCCATCCTCTCTTCATATATTCCGGTACTTTCTTTTCCCTTATTTCTTTATACCATCTGTTATATCTCGATTCTATTGTTTTTCTCCAGTTTTCCTTTCTTTGCATTTCCTTTTCTCGTCTTCTTCTATTTTCTCTCTCTTCTATGAGTTTCTTTCTTCCTTATTTCCATTTTGATACTTTCCTTCCTTCCCTTGCTCTAGTTTCTATCTTTTTTAAACACTGTCTTGACCATTCACTTCCCTTTCCTTCTTTTAACCTCTCTTGAAATTTCCGTGAACTTGTTGCACTCCTCATTCTCAGCTTCTCCCTTTTTGTTTCCTCCCTTACCATGTACCCCGGCGTCTCCCAATCTAATTTTAGTATCCAACTCATGTATCGTTCCTGCATTGCTTCCATTTTCCTTCTTTTCTCCCAACCCCATATCTCTACTCCATATCCCATAACTTGTCATATTAGAGCGTCGAAAAAACATTCCCTTCTTTTGTAGTTACCATTAAAATACCTCATCCCTATACCCCACACATTCCTCATTACACTTCTTGCCTTCTTGATTCTGTCTTTTATCTGACTTTCTTGTCTCCCATTCTTCTTGAATACATACCCTAGGTATTTTATTTCTTCCACATCCTCTATAATTCCTTCTCCCCATATCCATACTGTTTTCTCCTTCTTCAGAATCCAATTTTTGTCTTTTCCTTCTCCCTTCCATTTCTAGCCTCCTCCTTTGTGTCTTCTTCTTCTGTCTGTCTCTTCTCCATACTTTCCGTTCTCCTTCCCGCTCCCTCTCCATTCGTTTCCCCCTGCGTCCTTCAGCGTCCTCTCTCTCCCATCCCATTTCCACATCTTTCCTTCTATCCATATCTTCATATATCCTACCCTAGCTATAGTCCCATTGCCTCTTTCCTTCTCTACTATCCGTTTTAAATTCCCTTGTATATTCCTTTCTTTCCATGTCAAATCGTCTTCTATCCTTTCCCTTCTTCGTGCCAGTTTCTTTTTTCTGTCATTATTTTTCTTTTCTGTTCCATCGTCGCTATTTTCACCACCGCCCATTCTCCCCCGTTATTTTCTTTCCTCCCCCATCCCTCCTGGCTTCTTCAATTTATAATTTATCTTCTACCATTCCTAGCAATTTCTGTACCTCTTCTTTCCCATCTCCTCCATCTTTCATCTCTATCCCATTTATTATTATGTTTCTTCTCCTTGTCTCCCTTTCCTTTCTTTCCCAATTCATTTCCATTTCTTTCAGTCTTTTTCCTACCTCTCCATTTTCTCCTTTTCCTTGCTCTCCCCCTTCATTCCTCTCCCACTCTTCTAGTCATTTTTCTACTTTTTCTATCTTCTCTTCTGCATTTCCTCCTAGCTCTATCTTCTTTATTCTCTATTCCATCTCCTGCCACATTATTCTGTTTTTTTCTTTTTCCTTCTCTCATTTCTTTTATTTCTTTCATCATTCCTCTTAACTCTTTCCATCCTTCTTTCATTTCTTTCATGTCTTTAATCAATTCTTTTATGCCCCCCTGCTCCTCTCTCCACGCTTCTCTTAATCCCACCTTTATCTTTTCCCTCATGATCTCCCTGATGCTTTCTTCCGTCCATATCCTTCCGCCTCTAGCCCCTCCCTCTTTTTTCTCTGGCGCCCTGTCAGTCTTTTGGCTTTTGTTGAAAGCATCTTTTTCCTTTTCTTCTCTTTCCTCACTCCCCGCTCTCTTCTCTTCCTCTCCGACCATTGCTTTATGGACGCCGTTTTCGTTAAATTGTTGTTCTTTGCTCTACCCTGCTCTCTTGACCCCATTATTTTTCCTGTCTTTGTCTTATCTTTCTTTTTCTATTCTTTTCTTTCTTGGCTCCCTTCTTTATCGACTTTTCTTCTCTGTTCCTTCCTTCCTTCCTTCTGTAATGGTCTGGCTTCGCGGCCCGCGATAGTCCCTCCACTGAATGCTCTTGGAGCTAATCCAGGGTACGGAGGAGGGATTGAGGAGCGTTAGAAATAAAACCGCTCGAAGTACGAGTTAACCGCGAGAAGCCCCTTCGTCGCAGTGGCCCTCTTGCAGCCGCGGCGCGGACTAAGTCGCGCTTTCGCGCTGGGCGTGCGCAAGACCGGCGCTGGTGTAGCGCAAAGGGACGCTTCGTCGCACTTCCTTTCCCACGCGATATCGCTCTTTGCTCCTTCTGCAGCCTCTGTCTGTCCCGCCCGCCTTTTCCCACTACACTCCTAACCTCACTTCTTTTCCTTTCCCTCTCCGCTCCTCTTTCAACCTTTCTCTACTCTCCTCTTCTCTCCATCTACTCCTCTTCACTCTCTCCGTCCACGGGACCGCTCACTCCACCCTTCCTGCTCTTTGGCTTTCTCAATCTCACCTCTTTATCTTCCGCTCTTAAACTCACATCTTCTCACTACACAGCCGGAAACGGTTCTCCAACAATAATAAATATAACATTTAAATAAGTTGACATAATTGTGCGCTTATAGCGACTGCATTGCCGTTACGCCGCGCCGCGCCGTATCCCGTCGAACGACCGCGCTAGTGGAAGAACACCGCTGGCGGCAACTCATGTCGTTCGAAGATATTTTGGTTTCTGGTTCGGTAAAAACGTGGATCTTTCTCAAGATAAAAGTCTGCTCTATCGCATGATATAATTCGATTTTACGCTGAATCCTTACTTTGCAAAAAGTGATGTCTCTCCGTCTTTAATGATTGTTTAAACATGTTTAAACATTCACAATGTATTAATATTAGATATCACTGTATTCGGGAAAGTCTACAGAATCTTTTGCTGCGAAGAACAATTCAATATCTTTTATAATAACATCACAATATTTGTTTGAAGTTGAAAAATGTTTTTTTCTTCAAAGTCATGTTTCTCAAAAATTGTGCGTGTAGGAGAAAAATTAAGGACAGATTCGGAATCAGCGCAAAAAAACTCTATAAGAACCACGCAACAGTAATTGTGAAACAAAGGTGTAGGACAGTGTAATCAACAATCATTAAAGAGTGAAACACATAAAGTTATAAAAATATGAGATAACAAATTGTTTTGGGAATAGAAACGTTAACAAAGTACTTTACGAGCTTTTCGTTGTTTGTTAAACTCATATTGAACTTTGCATGTTGGTATATTTTTATGTTTATGAGCATATTTATCTGATTTAAGGCAGTAATAGAATACTGACAATGTTACAAAATCAATAAATAATTTCACTTCAATGAGAACTATACTGGCAAAACAATACTGTAAGATGTCCAAATATTTGCGTCAACGGAAGCACCAAGCTGCGCTGGCGCGTCTGAACCTCATAAGGCGAGGCCCGACTCAAGGAGTGTTCATCGCCTACAGATCTATCGCCGAGCTTTTTTTGTCACGCGTCTGAGCCGGACTACTGTACATTCGGTGCTTTTACAAATTCAAAACTGACTTACATGTCTGGGAAACTGATTATAGTCTTCCCTCCGAAAGTGGTCGAACTTCGGAGATCTGGTGTATCAACAATCGTGCAGGTACTAAGTACGTTATTTGACGTTTGCCGAACATAGAGAAGGACAGCGTATAGAAGACAAAAGGGGGACTGAGGATTGAGGCAGCCGACACGGTTCAAAAGACTGCGTATCGATGCTATTACAAATAGGAAAGTTTTTTATTTTTTTTTTTACAGAACTATTACCAACATATTTGTGAGATTTTTCTTATTAAAATGAGTCTAAACACGGCATAATTTGGGTCACATTTACTCATTTAACGAGTGATCATTACTCGCTCTGATATAGGAAAATACAGTATTTCATCGATAATCGTCGCCACCACGGGTCCGGCCGGCGACAATTAATGTTCAGATAATACTACGCTTTGACTTGTGCCGAACGTAGAAAAGGACAGCGAAGCTCGAGAGGCCTCGGTCGCCGAGAAGAGTAACATAATACGGGTCGAATATATCGGTGAGACCACTACTAATCCAATGACAAAACTTCTTTGTTTTTTAATATTTTTTGATGGAACTTTCACCAACAGTTTCGTGGAATTTTTCTAATGAAAATGATACGAAATAAGATATAATTCCCATGGTATTTACTTGAGTAATGGACGATGAAAATCTCGGAAAATTATTGTAAATATGATCCGAATTATATCGTGTTTAGTATTATTTTGATCAGAAAAATGGCACAAATATATTGGAGAAAGTCTCATAAAAAAATAAGTAATAATAAAAAAGTTATTGTTATTGGCATTACACCGTGAGGACACGTGGACCTTTGAACTGTGCCGCTGACAGCGACTCTCCGGGTCTCTTTCTTTCCCATGCGCTGTCCATCCTTGCGCCCCAAACTTTCATCGTCCATTACTCAAGTAAATACCATCGGAATTATATCATATTTGGTATAATTTTCATTAGAAAAATGCCACGAATATGTTGGTGAAAGTTCCATCAAAAAATATTAAAAAACAAAGAAGCTTTGTCATTGGATTAGTAGTGGTCTCACCGATATACTCGACCCGTATTATGTTACACTTCTCGGCGACCGAGGCCTCTCGAACTTCACAGCCCCTCACGGGGTATACCCCGCGGGAGGAGAGATTGTTTTGCGACGATTATTGTTCAGAATTTCACGACAATTAACGATGAAATACTGTATTAGGGATGTGCAGGTACCCGAGCGTATGGATTCGGGTCGGGACGGAAACATTCGGACGGGATCGGGCGAGAAGCTGAATTCGGGATCCCGAAACGTTCGGGGCACTTCGGGAACCCGAGCAATACACGGGAGTCTCGCGATCCGGTCCGATAACACCCGAAGTTTTGCGGCCCGACCCGAAGTACGGGAATTCCGAGATTTCAGAGATACATAATATGTTTTCGGCAAGCAAGTACTCCTTGTCCTCGAAAAGATGGCACAGAGAAACTTGTAGGTATCTACGCCCCAGTACCTGATACAATCCCTACTTCGCGCTACACTTCTTCCGCTATTAGCCGAATCGCTTGACGAAGACAGCAAATGCTCTTCTTGAGGGTGACTACAACAGAGCGATATCGTGACGCTGAGCTCAGACCATTGGCGTAACTGGGAAATCTTCATTACGCGTCCGACTCGCTATTAAAAGGCAAAAGATTAAGAAGACATCCAATGGTGTGCCCCTTATACATGCTACTCCTACGTTGATAGTTCCCACCAAAACCTATAAGCGTAAGAGAGTGGTCCGCAGCCTGGCGTTAAGAGTGGGGTCCCGCAGACCCCCTGCACCCCACTATCGAAATCACTGCCATCTTTTTGTGGACAAGGAGTACATAGTCGACAAATGAACAATATCTTCATATATGTGTTTTAACTAACATAATTTATTAATTGCACTCAAAAATAAATACTTATTCGATGTTTACTTGCGATAAAAAACATACCAGCATAATGATTTCTTAACGTATTTCAATTTTCAATATGTTTCAAATTTGAATGTAAAACGCATAATTGCTCTACGTTTTTAGGCAATACATAGTTTTGTTCGCGCACTTGTAACAATATTTTCTGCTCTTGAAAATAATGTTTCACTCGTAGTCTGTGTGGCAGACTATTATCCGATTTTCACGCGTGGTAAATGTTTCTATTTCTTCCGATGAATTTCCAAATGTTGCATTAAAGAAGTAGATTTTCTTTCATCTAATCAATGAAAAACAGATTGAACACTTGTTAAGAATGTTACGTACAGAGAATTCTCTCTGATTTATTTTAACCAGAGTTTTCTAATCTCTTTCCTGAGAACGGAAAATGCCCTATTCCACCCTTTGCTAATAGAAACGATGACTATGTTCCAAATGGATGCAGCCGGCACAAAGCATGATTCAGTACAGGGAAATCTGGAGAGCATCCCCACTTAGATTTCACAGTATATAAATCCTGGAATTTGAACCCTCGTGGGCAGTGCTTAAAGTACAAACGGGCTATACACGTCGTTACGCTGAATCTCGTTTTGGAGTTGGTTGTATTTAGTGAGATCGGGCCTAGTCACCCTTTCGAATCAAGTAACCTTATAGATTCCGCGAGTACGGTATTAATCTATCTTGGCATAACTATTCAACCTCTCTGTGTTCCCCGCATCGCCAGTGCGTCATCCAACAAGCAGTAGTACTTAGGTAACTACACAACATTGTTCATACACACTCAATTCTTACCGCGACAGTAACAGTTGTAACAGACCCAATTTCCTGTAATATACAATTTAGTTCAAGTTAATTTTGAGTAACAATTGATTTTAACCCACCATTCAGATCCAGTAATTCTTAGCTGGCCGTCCCCACATGATACAATCTTACCGCTCGAGTTGTATCAATTAAATTATAATATTAAAGTTACGAGGCAGTTACTAACATATCCTATGAGCTGCCTGATTGTGTATCAGGAACTCAAAACTTATCCAACCTACGCGGCTTCCTGATTCCGCATCGTGTTCGTCCACGAAGTCTCTCAAATATCCTAACGGCTCCCTGATTTCACATCAGGTTCGTCCGTGCACCTTACTAACAATTAAAAATCATATTCCTCTTTAAACCATAAACCGCTCGCCACGCGCGTTACCCCTCGGCCCAGACCCGTAACAAGAAAAATTACTTCATTACTTATATATAGTTACGTATTATTTTAAAATTTACTACTTTGATTACTGGAACTGCATTAGGAATTCGAATTAGTATTGAGACAGCATTGCCAGTACATATTATTGTATCATCCTGTATGATACCTTTAAAGCGGTCTCACAAAGAAGATATTTTATTTAATACAATTTTCGTCGAATTTATAGTGAATGAATAATGAAATAAATAGTAAAATACGTTAACAAGTCTTTATGCTGGTATATTTTTTGTTGCAACCAAACATCGGATAAATATTTATTTTTGTGTGTAATTAATAAATTACGTTACTTAAAACACATCTATGGAGTGTGACGTTGCAGATTTTGCGACGTCACTTCTCCGTTAAATTTCGCGGCCAGAAAGGCAGTTCGTATGGACCGGACCGCCACCTAGCGTACCGAACCAACACTCACGAATCTCAAGAGCGTTCCCCGAGGAAATTCGCGTAAAACGAAAGAGCAGCGGGTAATTTGAATTGCGCGTGCCGAGTACGGCCAAGTTTCAGGACGTGCCCCGTGCACCACCAGCCCCTTTAGAGGTTCCAACGGCGGCTCGCTCCGTGGGATTCTATCGTCGCGACCTACTGGATCACCAAAACGTCCCGTCGACGGGTTAAAAAAAGGGCTGCCGACGCACACGGGTTGAAAGACCCGGATACGACACAGGCCTCGAACCCCCACAACACCGGACTTTCTTCCTAGAAGAACTCCACCATGGAGGCCCTACTGTCGTCTCACCCCGCGGGAAGTGGTTCCAAATGCGAGGGTGGTGTGGACGCACCCTGGGATCGTCTTGGACGCCCCGTTTGCCGCGAGGCAATCGTTAACGGAAATTCGGATGTCGTCCAGAGCCAGGGAACATCCGTGGGAACCCACCAATTAAATATTTCGCGTGCGAGTTCCGCCAATTAGGGAAACCCAATAATAAGTAGGGTGGGGATTGCCGGGTATATCGTCGTTGGGATCACCGCGAAGGATCACTGTCGTGTCGACTTCCGTACCGGAAACATTAGAAAAGTTAGTAGAGTCTGTCTAGTGCCGGAACGTTACCGCCATAACCAGGGAACAAGCCGCCTGCGAAAACGGTAAGTCGATTCAGTGATCCTTCCCGTGATCTATTTCGCGTAATTGTTCATATTGTTTCGCGCGCGGACGAAACGGTTCTCGTCTCGTCCTCGATTTCGTACGCGCCGAGGCGCTTCTCGCCTCGTGTTCGCGCCTCGCGCCTCGCGCCAATTGCCGGCGTTTTGAGTAAAACTAGCATTTCGCGTTTCTAGTAAAAAGGGAGTTTTCCTCGGAGGAATCGCGTCGAGAGGAGTGAGTGCGGTTCTTTGCGTCGTATCGTGTTCGTTTTGTAGATCGCGAACGTGTACCTCGCGTCATCGGGTATGGCGCGTGCGTAAGAGCGAACGAGATAGAACATCGCGTGCCGTCGCACGCTCGCCGCGTTCCGTTCCGGGAATCCACGACAGTCTTACCGAAATTGCGCCGAACATCTGCGTTGCGAATTAATATAAAAGTCCGTGCGTACCGAATCCCGTCCATCCGTATTTTTCGGACTTGCGAGAAACTGCCTAACCCGCGTAACGAACTTCCACCTGTTCCGTTTTTCTGTATGAAGAGCGTGGGCTCTCGGGCCGCGGCCACGTGGCCGCCAAATTGTAAAATTTCCACCATCTAGTCAATTAAACGCAATCCCGAGAACTATAAACTGTCGTTTCTTAGCCTACGAGACTCGTCCTGCCGTAAGGGCCGTTCCCGTCCTTTCTGCGTCCGGACCTCTCACCCTTCGCGAGTCGCGTAACGTCGCACGAAGCTCGGTAACGGAAATTCTCGTTTCGATTCTACGCGTAAGTAAATCGTTTCGTTTCGCGTGGTATCTTTGCGATACCTGGCGCCCGAACATCGTCCGTGGGTATTGTTATCGAGCCTTCGAGTCGCGTTTTTTGTGCCGGGTGGACCTCGTCCGTACGGCCGCCCGAGGCCCGGTCTACGCGCCTATAAAATCCCGGAGTTGACCCTTTTCTCGTCCGCGAAAAATAGCCAACGTCACAGGAGATATATTGTTGATTTGCCGACTGGGTACTTACTTGCCTAAAACATATTATGTATCTCCGAAGTGTTGCAATTCCCGCGCTTCGGGTTGGGCCGGACGAGTTCGGGCGTGATCGGACGGGATCGTGAGACTCGGCAATACATTCGGGATCCTGAATGTTCGTATGAACGACAATGCATGTGGGTTCTCGCCCGATCACGACCGAATGTTTCCGTCCCGGCCCGAAGCTCGGGTTCCCGATGCTTGGAAGTATCCCGCACACTCCTAGTAAATATGATTAAACTCTATCCAGCTTGATCTCGTTTTAATCAGAAAAATCTTACAAATCTATTGATGAAAGTATTGTACAAATAGGACTAAAAATGAAGAAATTAGCTCACAATGATTGAGGCTGACAATGTCTTGTTCATTGATCACGTTCGGAATGGTCGAAGCGAATACGGGTGTCTACAGTGCGGAATATAATGAAAGCGAATTCGGCACGATGTCTTTGAAGTATTGTGTTTACATTGATCAGTTTCGGAGGAGTCGAAGCGAATTCGAGTGCTTGCATCGATCATTTTCGGGATAGGAGAAATGAATTTTAACCGCAGTCGACGGTGTAGGTCAAGCATGTCCAGAAGTAGCTCGCTTGGAGGCAAATTCGAGGGAGACGCCTACTTCTCCCGCCCGCGCGTCTCGCTCGAATTTGCCTCCAAGTGAGCTACTTCTGGACATGCCTGGTATAGGTCATTCACGAGGTCTTTAATGTTATGTTTACATCGACCACTTATGGAGCAGCGGCAGCGTCACCGCATTCATTGAGTTGATGGTTTAGTGAAACATAGTGAACCACTAAAATTATCGTGTAATACTCAGCTTTACCTTTGTCACGACATAAATGTAACAAACAAATTCTGCTTTTTCATTTTCAGAAAATCGATTTTTTTACATTTTCCTTAAGTGTTGTGGAATATGTGTTTAGAAGGATTAGTTTGAATCTGTTAAATTAACGTAGTTATACGCGTTTAAAAAATGCAATTCGCATTGCGAGATATTGATGCTTGAATCTCTAAACGCATTTTGCTCGGAACCACGTTTTTCGAAACTGTTGCCACTCGATATCTCAAGTTTTCATTGACCAATTGACTTGAAATGTTTAGAGGATCTTCAGCACATACCTCTATTTATCGCGTGAATGAACATTTCTTTAATCTGTCATTTCCTCTTTTTATTTTCTTAAGCTGCTAAAACCGGAAAATATTAAAAAATTTGTATTCAAAATGAATTCAAAATAGGCTTCCTCATTTTTTTTCGCTTAGCAATTGGCAAGATCATGGTAACAGTCAACACATGTATTTCAAAACATACTCTATAAAAAATATATAACTCGTGCAGTTTTGATTATTTTTAGTTTTAGAACACAACTTATTTACTCCAAATACTCCAAATACTCCAAATACAAATAAATACGTGGGCAAATTTCTAATGCAAGTTGTTATAGTGTAATAGTTTCCTGAAGGAAATTTATAAAAATTGGTGAAAACCAGAAGCCTCGAAAACCAGAATACCCCTTAAAAAGGAGTTACTATGACCCAAATTATGCCATGTCCAGACTCATTTTCATCAGGAAAGCTTCACAAATGCATTGGTAAAGGTTTCGTAACGAAATAACTAAAATAAATCAAGTTTCATCGTTGCATTAGTATTGTCTCACCGATATCCTACCCCGGATCGCATTACACTGTAGCGCGACCGAATGTTGTAAATATCACTCTCGGGGTTCTAGATGTTTTGATCAGTTTCGGAGGGAAGACTGCATTCACGAGCGCTAATTGTGTTCGAATCTCCAATCCAGAACTCGGTATCGACTTGCTCGAGCCAATAGGCCGTCCGATGAGACGAGAGAGTAGGTAAGTAGTCATAAACATATTCTTGAAATCTTTGGCTACAGCTACTGGCTGTCACTGCCGATCTTCAGGAGCAAATGGGTACCATTATTCTATGGTTCCCAAAAAAATTCAAACAAATATTCGGCTGCCCCTTTAAAACTAAATAATATTTTAAAAATTGGACTAAACATATTTTCGTTAAGTTGTTAGGAGGATTGGTTTGTTATTTAACATGTGAACAATTCTTCTTATTTTATCATTCGTGGGGATCTTGACTCTGCGAGTCGACCATGTGCGCGCGTTTATGTCTACGTCTACTCTTTCATCTCGTTGAACGGACTATATACATATGCATACAGTATTGAGTCTTCAAGAATTTTCGACTGTGTCTGGTCGGTAAAATAGCACTTGAACCTTGAACTTGCGGCTCAATCAAGAGCGAGTAGGAGATTAGTCCCATTAAAATCGCATCAGTTCAATTCGAGTTAAATTAATCGGCCTGCTTCAACATGATTGCTCCTATTCGAGCAAAAGCAGCTTGAGTTCATTTGACTTGAACAGTCGAAAGCGACATACGACATTCCTTACGCCGGTATTCCGAAATCATGAAGCGACAGTAACATTAATTACTTATAAATGGAAGTTTAAACTTTTATACTTTACAATGTAGTGCAATGCAATCATTAAAAGCCATTTGGCGACATTTGCCGAATCCAAAAAAGTTTAAATGCGGTCTGATCCATATTAGTTTTAATAATAGAGTATACAGAAATATAGAATGTATCTATTTCTCATAAAGATTTCGAATCACATCGCTATAATTTTATTCCATCTTAAAGTTTATATGAATACATACTTCATTCTAGTGCGCCACTTACAACAAAATCCATATGACATGGAAAGTATTCACTGAAGACTAAAGAAGAAAGCGAAACGCGTTACATGTTTATCCTGGATTATAAGAGTGATTCAAACGTTTTAAGGTCATCTTTATTTTATATACGCACCCAATAAGTAAGTACTTATAACATAAAATAAGTATTCTATGTTATAATTCTAAATTGGGCGAAAATATTAGTTGATTTAAACACAAAAAATCACCAGATGATTTATTTCTAATGTGAAAGTGCTTTATTTAAGAAACCGTGAAGCGATCTATCGAAATAGTTTGCCTAAGGAAGAAAGCACATGCCATGTTCACTCATGATTACGAAACTTTTGGACTACACTATTTTCTACACTAAACGTATAATGAATGTAAAAATTATTCAGCGTCACTGTATTACGTGCAATAAACATATACAATAATCTCATTTAAAAGGCAAGAGTATTGAATGGAATGTGGATGAATTTCATTTGATGACACATACCTGGCTACTGGCAGTGGTGTGGCTCTAGGACTTGGTGATGGCACCGGGGAAACACTACTACTACTGGGACTGTCCGAGTGTAACGATCCAGTTGATTGGTAATGAACTGACCTTCTGAAAGCGAAATTATGTTTACCGTATCTTGTTACTCATGACTCATAACCAAACTATTAGGTTTATCTCCTTAACTATGAAAATCTACTATTACAGTTGGAGGCAAAACTGAACACACGTAGGGAGTTTAAATATAAATAATATTTTATTGCATATTTGCATGAAGAATACAAAGAAAACAATATGTAGTGTTATGTAGGAAGGCTCGGCTGTGCAAAAAAAGAAGTTATGTGGGATCAGGACCTCCCAGACCAAATACTGTATGGAGATTAGGAAAAGTAGGAGGGTTCCGTGGGTATGTGTAAGAGTTGATCAGCTACAACCGCGAGGGTCCCGGGTTCGATTCCCGGCGCGGAATTCCTCATTTTTCCTAAGATCCTACATTTGGGGGCTCGTCCGGGATGGGGGGAACACCGATGCCCGCATGGTGACAGACGACGAACGCAGTAAGCCAGCGTTGCGAAGACGGTCGCACGTGAGCGAAAGGACGACGAAGCGAAGTAAGGGACACATCCAGGGAAAACTGCTAGAGAGGGCAGTAGGATGGTGTTCCCGAAAAGTGACGAAGTTGATGACGAGTTGCGTTGATGGCGCTGAGGCCAAAAAGACGATGGCGCTGCGACGGACATTCGAGGGCGAATGCCGGAGCAGTATGGCCGAGTGTGGGATCAGGTAGGATCTTAGGAAAAATGAGGAATTCCGCGCCGGGAATCGAACCCGGGACCCTCGCGGTTTTAGCTGATCAACTCTTACACATACCCACGGAACCCTCCTACTTTTCCTAATCTCCATACAGTATTTGGTCTGGGAGGTCTCATTTTTCCTATGATCCTACAGTTATAATTCTGACACCATCGTTGTTTTTGTAGATACAAATTGTTTTCGTAGGATCAGTTTTGCACCACAACTAATTTTGTATGAAGATATTAGTTTTTTGTAAACTTAGTATTTAGGCTACGAGCATACCGCCTTAATAACCTCACAAACACGCGTTGGCATGCATGATAAATGATTTTCGCAATATTCTGTCGTAATGGAATAGCATGGTTCCTGCCCGCGTTGCTACAAATCAGTTAATGTCGATGGGAGGGCGTCATATTCATTTGCTAACTTCATTTTTAAATATGCCTAGCCATTTTCTATAGGGTTCAAGTCTGGGCTTTAAGCAGGCGATTCTAAAGTTTGAAGTGGTTCATCCGTAGTGAATTTTTAACGCTCTTAGCACAATGCTGTCGTATTTAAATATGATGTCACACTCTGGTATCGGCATCTTATCAACTGTTTCTAGTAAGTATTCCTCCAATATGTCATTCTAGGTGTATTGGTTCATTATTCTCTCGATTCGATGTAACGGACTAACACCGTATACTGTAATGCACTCACATAGCATAATCGAACCGCCGCGCCGCCAAATTTAATCATTCGTTCAACGTAACGTGGTAATATAGGTTCGTTTTTTTATCCAGCACCAGACGCGTCCATGCGATAAATATCGCCTATCTTTAAATTCGTTAGATCCTTAGGTAAAGGGTAAATCTAGTGCGCTTGACTACAAACAGTTCTTACTTTTGCTTTTTTTAGGTGTAGTTAGAATCCTCGCGGGCCCTTGCAATCGCTGTTGGCACACGTACACGCCGACCAAGCGATGTGTGAGTGCGAGCAGCATGCTGCCGAATGTCCGAAAATGCGGCTAAATAACGCAAAAGTTTAATTTCTCTCTAGTCAAGCGCACTAGATTTACCCTTTGCCTAGCGCGCTTGACTATAAAGAGATCATATTTTTGCTTTCATTAGGCGTAGTTAGTGGCCCCGCGGACCCATGCAATCGTCGTTGGTGGCACACGTACACGCCGCTCGAGCGATGTGTGAGTATACCGCGGCACGGCTAGGCTGACCGAGAGAAGCTACGACTGCATTTTCGACTGCGTCGCTACATCGACATATCGCGGCGTGAAAAATGCCGGAACTATGAAACAGATTTTCTAGAAAACTTCTATTTACGCCTAAAGTACGCAAATAAACAACATAATAGATGTTTCATCAACATTGTATGTGCCCTCGCTAGCGGGCGTGCATCCAGCTGTCTCTATAAGAACCCTAAATCTCCAGATACTTACAGATTCAACATGTCGTGACGTTACGCGGCCTACAATGATTTCTGACGGGCAACATGCTGCCGAATATCCCAAAGTACGCCTCAATATCGCAAAAGTAGGCTGTCTCCATAGTCAAGCGCACTAGATTTATCTTTTATTTAGTGGAAGTGTGTACTCAAAACTCCTACTTTTGCGTTTTTTCGGCGTGAAAAGTGGCCCCGCGGAACCTTGAAACAGCTTGAAATCTCGTATCAGTTTCCTCTCTGTTTGTATACGTATATGCTAATCTAGCGGAGCGTGTGTGCCACACATTCTCATTCGAGCTTCCCCTAGCGGCCGCTTGGAGCGCTGCGACCCCATGAGTCTACACCTTTACTCAGGCGTAGTAAAAACGCGTAAGAAAAACTGTCGAGCTCGACGGAACGTTACAATGACGAAGACAGATACGAACGGTACGACATTCGGAGAGTTTCTGCCTGTTTCCGTGGACGCGCCGATAATCGTCCCGACGAGGCTAGAACGAGGATAGAAAAAACTTTACGCGTTTCAAGAACATCGTGGGAAAGCCCTTTCCAAGAAACGCGTAGATGCAGGAAATGTTCCCGTGGCGACCGAAACTCAGGCAATCGTCAGTTGTCATGCCCGCACCCGAGTTCGGCCGCACGCAGTGCACACTTTTTGGAAAAAGGAGAATTATCCTAAACGGATCTTTCCCCTGCTAACATGTACGCCACACCATTTATGTTAAAATTCCCTACGTGTGTTCAGTTTTACTCCTAACCGTAGGTCAGGCTAAAACTTCCTGAGGGTTACTCAGAATGATGTCCTTGACAACGTAGGTGTTCGGTTTTGTTCAAATTCGAATATGTCGTAGTCTTTAGTGATAAATGAACGTATGCTGGTTCTTCGATATCTTAAAGGATGTTGTATCTACATTGTAGATTCTACAACAACTACAGACCTATAGACAAGGTTCACAGACCTTCAAAGTGAAATGTCAACCTTTTTCCATGAAATTATAACGGTTGTACTAACGAGTCAATGAAAATGATATTTTCGGAGCTTATAATGAAGATATAAGGGTATCTAATAAAAAATAGTCTTATACATTCTTTACCAATAATATAAATTGTTGGAAACATTTACTGTCATTGCTCGATGGACATCGGCAGAAAGTAGAGAATTTGTTACATTGGAAAATGATGAAGGACAGTATCAAGCAGGTGTATATTCATGCCTAATGTTACGTTGCATAATGATTTATAATATTATCAATAACTACATAAATGACCTACAATAATATGATTATTTCACTTATTATTGATACAATTTGTCATTTTTTACTATATCAGCAGAGTTTGGAGAAATTTTTCTGACTAACTAAGTGTAGGGTGCTGTTGGCATGAGGGGGGGGGGGCAATAAAACATTTGGCCGGCAATTTCCCATTTTGCCTGCGAAGGACATGCGTTTTGCTGCGAAAGTATCGGTTAGTTTTTTGACGTCCCAAGGAAAAATGGCAGGATATTTTTCTACGCGTCCACCGTCAACGTTTTATGTCGTTACACCCCTGCCCGCGATTTTGTTCGTATTTCCTGACAACAATTCAGCGCGCCTAAACGTGGACACACCGAATCGTTTCGACGTAAATCCAAGGTTCGCCTACTGAACTTGTTCGAGCCGCCTCAAGTATCTCGTCCACCTCTTCGCTCAAAGGCAAACACGAACAACCAGGAAATCTGGCAGGTACGAAGGCTGAGCGTCACTTCGGTTGCCTGAATGAGCCAACAAGATGAGTCTCAATAATACGAGTCTCGATCAAGATTCAGTTTACCGTCCACGTATGCCCGAATCTGTGACACAGAATACTTAATTACCCGACGGCAGCTATCCCGCGACTCGATGAAGAAAATGATTATATATTTACAATGAATTCTCGAACGTTTGAAACCGCGAACGAGATTCAACGAATCTGTTTCTAATATACGAATTAAATTTGATATTACTGGAGACTACTACGTTGTCGCGTTCGGTCGTAAAAACCTCGAGGGTTATTGGCCTCCTAGAAGTTAGGAATATCTCGCAATCGTCTGGGCAGTGCAGAAATTTCGGCCATACTTGGAAGGTTATCATTTTTCCGTGATTACCGACCATAACAGCTTGCGATGGCTGCGAACATTAAAGAATCCGCCTGGACGGCTCGCGCCCTGGGCGTTACAGTTGTTAGAATACGACTTCGATATCTCGTATCGACAAGGCGCGCTTAATCGCGTACCGGTGCACTGTCGCGTATGTACGAGCAGGAAGAGCCCGAACGAACCGTTGGGAAAATCGTGGCCGCTGTTCGCCTCGATTGGTATGAGGAGAAATTTCGAGTCGTAGAAGAGAACCCGGAGAAATATCCGGATTGGTCAGTCCGAGGAGGGCAATTGTACCATCGCCGTACCGACCCATTAATCGCGGAAGTTCTCGGTCGCGATCTCGATGAGTGGAAACTTGTCGTGCCGGCCGATAAACGTACCGAAATATTGAGAAAAGTTCACGACGAAGAGCAAGCGGGCCATCTCATCGTCAGGAAGACGTACCACCGGATTGCCACCAGATATTTCTGGCTCGGCATGTTTCGTACCGCGGTAAAGTACGTGCGACGCTGACCCACATGCCAACTAACGAAGGTGGAGCAAACACTTCCCTCCAGGCTTATGGGAAGGCGTCGTATCGCGGCCCCGTGGATGGTCGTCGCCGCAGATATAATGGGCCCGTTTCCTTCGAGTCATGCCGGATTTTCGTATCTTCTCGTCATTCGAGATCTATTTACGAAATGGATAGAATGTTGCCCCCTCCGACGGGCCACCGATATTAAAATCTCCGAGGCCTTGGAAACGCTCGTGTTTTCGCGTTGGGGTACTCCAGAGGTACTATTAACCGACAACGGAACCGAATTCGTCAATAAAGCGATTCACGAGCTCGCGAAAAAATACGGTATCGCGATAACGACGACACCGCCTTACCACCCACAGGCGAATCCAGTTGAACGGGTTAATCGCGTACTGAAGACCATGATTGTCGCGTAGATAGGGCGGGACCATCGCGAATGGGACGCGAACTTGTCGAAGTTCCGTTTCGCATATAACGCGTATCATTCTGTACTCCAAGCGTCTCCAGCATTTCTGAATTTCGGACGAGAACCGAGACCGAGTTCGTGCCGCGCGGGCGAAGCCCAGGTCCCGTTACATCTCGAGGTTTCGTCTACGGAAGCGTGGAGGGGCCGCATGACGAGCATGCCCCTCTTACGACATTGGGTCGCGGAAAGTTTAGAAAACGCCTACAAAACCCAGGCGAAACGTTATAATTTACGGAGACGAGACATACGGTTCGAGGTAGGGAACAAGGTCTTAAAACGGAATAGGGTTTTATCGTCGGCTGCTAACAACGTTGCCGCGAAGCTCTGTCCGGAATATAGCGGACCGTTTACCGTGGACAGGCGGTTGTCCACGGTCGTATATCGTTTAAAAACCGAGGAGGGGAAAGAGGCTGGTAAAGCCCACGTGTCGGATTTTAAGCCGTACAAACCCTAGCGACCGAAATGCAGGGTAGAATTCCACCACTTTCCACATCTGCAGATGCCGAACGAAGAAAAGAAAAAGATAATCACTGCGGTCGGCTGACCAGTGGTGGTCCGGTCCACTTTTAAGGGGGGGGGTGTGACGTTGCAGATTTTGCGACGTCACTTCTCCGTTAAATTTTGCGGCCAAAAAGGCAATTCGTATGGACCGGACCGCCATCTAGCGTACCGAACCGACACTCACTAATCTCGAGACCGTTCCCTAGGAAATTCCGCGTAGAACGAAAGAGCGGTGGTTAATTTGAATTGCGTGCGCCGAGTACGGCCAAGTTTCAGTACGTGCCCTGTGCACCACCAGCCCCTTTAGAGGTACCAACGGCGGCTCGCCAGCAGGGGATTCTATCATCGCGACTTACTGGCTTGCCAAAACGTCCCGTCGACGGGTTGAGAAAAGGGCTGCCGACGCACAAGGGTTGAAAGACCCGGAGACGACACAGGCCTCGAACCCCCTCAACACCGGACTTTGTTCGTAGAAGAACTCCACCATGGAGGTCCTGCTGCCGTCTCACCCCGCGGGAAGGGGTTCCAAATGCGAGGGTGGTGCAGACGAGCCCTGGGATCGTCTTGGACGCCCCGTTCGCCGCGTGGCGATCGTTAACGAAAAATTCGGATGTCGTCCACAGCCAGGGAACATCCGTGGGAATCCACCAATTACATATTTCGCGTGCGAGATCCGCCAATTAGGGATACCCGATAATAAGTAGGGTGGGGATTGCCGGGTAGATCGTCGTTAGGATCACCGCGAAGGATCACTGTCGTGCCGACTTCCTATCGAGAGCGTTAAGACCGTGTCCAAAGTACGTTATCACAAACCAGAGTGCCTGAACGATCGAGGACTGGCGAAATGAAATTCCGACTGCGACACGGTAAGTCGTCTCAGTGATCCTTTCCGTTATCTGTTTCGCGTAATTGTTCATATTGTCTCGCGTGAGGGCGAAACGCTTCTCGTCTCGTCCTATTTCGATTTCGTACGCGCCGAGGCGCCTCTCGCCTCGTGTTCGCGCCTCACGCCACTTGCCGGCGTTTTGAGAAAGAATAAAGTCGCGTTCGTTATACAAAGGGAGTTTTCCTCGGAGGAATCGCGTCGAGAGAAGTGAGTGTAGTTCTTTGCGCCGTATCGTGCTCGTTTTGTAAATCGCGAACGTGTACCTCGCGCCGCTGGGTATATCGTACTCGTAAGAGCGACCGAAATCGAACGTCGCGTGCCGTCGCACGCTCGCCGTGTTCCGTTCCGGGAATCCACGACAGTCATATCGAAATTGCGCCGAACATCTGCGTTGCGAATTATTGTAAAAGTCCGTGCGTACCGAATACCGTTCATCCGTATTCTCCGGACTTGCTAGCAATTGACACCCCCGCGTAACGAACCTCCACCTGTTCCGTTATTCTGTACGAAGAGCGCGGGCTTTCGGGTCGCGGCCACGTGGCCGCCACTTTGTAAACAATCACGATACCGATTAAATCAAATCTCGAGAACAAGCAACTGTCGTTTCTTAGCCTGCGAGACCCGTCCTGCAGGTAGGTAGGTTCAATGTCGTTCAACGATTTATTAAATATTTGCACCTCTCTGGGGCCCCAAATGAGAACCAAGGTATACACGCATCTGTAATTTGATACGTGACTGTCGCGCGCCTGTGTGACGTACGCAACGTTACATATTGTTGGAAGTGTGGGCGCATATGAGGCGCATTTTTAGTTGTTAATAACTAAGTAACGAAGCCAAAATCGCAATTTTTTTATTCTTCATTTTCGTCTTATGTTATTGTCGAGAACCACCCCTTAAATTTTCTCCCACCTGTTGTCGAACACCCTGTATATAATCATTTAGTTACAAGTTTGCGTGTATTTAGTTAATCTTTTATTTTAAGCGGTTTTGTCTTAATTTTTATCGTTGTTTGTTTTTTTAGTATGACCTATATAATATCATGGTTGCCGAATACTTATATGTGTGAGTGTTACGTTGAAACCAGATTTTATTAGAAGCTATGTTATGTTAATTGCGTCTAGAATAAGATACGGATTTCGTTAGAGCTCAATGACAAGGAACTTTGACATTTGTCAGGACTGCCCGAGCTGTAAGTAATTTGTGAGAGGTTCCCACATTTACCCACTTCACGAGACCCTGATAGGTTTGGGACAGTTCTATATTTTCTTGCGAAGCGGCTAAGCGTGCCGAAATGCTGGAATACATTTTGGGCACGTCCACTTGGGACCCTCTCCCATTTTCCGGCGAAACGTTTTCCATGTCGTGAGAACCGAGAGCAGACAGTCTGTAACTGCATTTCGAAATAGAACGATCGATAGAATACATCTGATCACATATTTTTTGAGATTTATCGTTTGCACCTCTTTTCCCAGTTCGATCACCGATTCACCCGCCATCCATCCATCCTACATATTATTAAGGGCTCATTGTTGTGATGGTACTTCTAGAGTCATATATTGAACATGCCTACTTTAGAACCACGAAAACGTAATTATCGAACACCTACTTCAATTATATTTCTATATACAATAATCTATATTGACATTTAATGGAAAATACATTGCTGGTCTTTTGCATAGAAACATGATATGTTACATTATACTATACATAATTTACAAAATATTTAAGATATAAGTACGTATTACATCTACCTTTGAGGGAGCTGTGACGAATGTGTATAACTAACTGGCCTCCGTGGACTGGATATCGTATCCCGAACATCTTGAGAAGATCCTGAAGACGAATTCCTCAAACAAGAACTGTTAGTTTGGCGCAAGCGCAAATCCTTTTGCGGGGCTGTATTTTGATTACCTAGAAATGATAAAAGTTAAAAATTATAAATAAAAATTGCAAATCGTTTTCTATATTTTACGTAGAATATCCGCTCGTGTACACAGCGCGACCGAATATTATGTACATACAAGCGAACACGAGAATTATGACCTTGCATGAAATAAAATGACTTAGTGTTGCATATCGTTGGATTTGTGTAAACAAATGATATCATAAATATGTGACGACAACTCGGAGACGTGTGCCGACGCAGTCGGTACTAGAGATCTCCATTTCACGTGTACCTGAAATACACATGTACACGTGTAGTTCGGATGTTCGTGTCGAAGTTCGTGTATTGTTTACTTCACAAGGTCAAAGTCAGTTTTGCGGCGTTTTTTTAACAAATCTCCAATTATCCAGAGATGGGGAATCACGCTAGTGTAGTGACGACATATAATTTTGAAACACCCTGCACAGATATTACAATCCGTGTATTTCAATACCCGTGCACCCGGTACGCGGATTAAAACACGCATTTTCAATAAACGTTCGAAATCAGAAACTCTAATTTCGATACACGTGTACGCGTGTGTCGAAATACACGTGTACTCGTGTATCTAAATACTCGTGTACAGAACTCAAACACGTATATATTTGTTACAAGTGTACGCGTGTACACGCGAATTTTCAATACATGTTAGCGTACACGTACGCCACGTGTCCCTGCTCCCGCGAATATACTTGCTCCCCCCTCTGGTCGGTTGGCGGTTTGACGGACGTCCTGGCGGCGAGTCAGTTCGTGCGACGGTGTTCTTAACGGCTAACTTACATGCTACCTTACAAACTACCTTAACCTTCCGTCGGTCGCAATACGTCGACCGCCGAGTTCGGGCGCAATGTGCTTGACGGGCACACATTCAAAAAACATAATAAACACTTAATTAAGTTCATTCATACAACTGCTGTTAGGGAAATACTGCACTTGGTACCGTCTATACATGAAGGAACGCTGTTTTGGGCCCTCCCCAAGGGTGGGGGTTATTGAGTCGCTTGTGTTTTCCAGATACTTACGTGCTTCCTGAACCTTAGGCACTGTGACTTCACGATACGGTCAATGTATTTTCACAAAATTAATGAAAACCCTTACATTATTTAAATTAAAGCGAAGATAATAAATAATTTTTATGCTAATATTTCGAAAATACGTAACTTTAAAAATATGATGCGTTCGGACGCACTGAGCTGATCTGAACAAAACTTGAATAACTTCCGGTAATGATGGTCAAAGGCAAACAAAGTGGGAAGGATCCTTAGAGCACGTCAAAACAGGCAGTTACTGGGAACGCCAAATGACAATGTTGCCTGGGCGGGGGGGGGGGGGGGGAGGTACCCAAATAACCGCGCTGTGCCTCTCAGATCAGTTGCGCCCGACGGAAGATTAACCCTTACTGACAATCTACGACGCGAGATTGGTAGTCTAGGCTGAAGCTTTTTACGGCGACCAGGTCACGGAGAAAGGTGGCGGCTTCGCTACCTCGGCGGAGTTATCACTTTACCGGGATGCTACCTGGAAGCCCCTAAGCGTCAGGTGCCTTAGTTATCGCTATCGGCCGCCGGCCAGGGCAAGGGGTGTGCCTTTCCCACTAACCGTCCGCGAACGAATGATTGTTCAGACGGATACGGGTCGCTCGCTGAAAGTCGTTACAGACACATACTCTCGCGGTTCACTGGAGGAGAAGTGGGAGTCGGATGGCTACGTATAACTTACTGGCTAACTTACGGACTATAGGTCATCGCGGTACGGCGGCCTTGCGGTGGCGGCACAGCAGTACGCGGTGGAATCGCGGCGTGTCGGGATTGCAGGGGGTAACATTGTCCGAGAACCGGAGGCACGTGGAGCCGTTCTCAACCGTCAGCTATCGTTGTCTGGTTGGCCAAAAGTGGCGTGTCTCTGGTCGAGTCGGTTCGATCGACGGCCTATATCCCCGTTTCCGAACGTTCATGCAGCGAGAATCGGTTGCCGCGCGCGGACATCTCGCGGCCGGCGCGCGCGTTCTCGCGCCTCGTTCGCGGCATACTCGCTGCCTGTCGGGCGGTGATGAAAGTGGGACGGGGAAGACTCGCGCCGCAGGGAAATGTTCGTTACAATATGAATAAAAAAACTAACATTCCGTTTAGAAAAATTAACTTGACCTTCAGATCTCCTATATAAAAACATTTTTTCGTAACATCATTTCTCTAAAAGATATTTCACTGTCTTGAGTTAAAACAGATATACTGTAGATAATAATAACATATATGTGGGTTTGTATGTCTGCGTGTATGTATGTTTGATGTGTGCGATCCGCGGAAGGTGAGCGGCGTCCGTTGAATGTTTTGGCTGCGGAACGGCTGATCGCGAATTGTCGCCGAACGGTAGAGACAAAAGCGATGTCAAGGACCCTAGGCAAAGAGTATATTTAGATGTGTATGTATGTATGTTTGGATGTGTGCGTGAGAGAGTTTCGATAGCGTTTTGTGAATCGTTCGGAAGACAGGAAGTGTGCGACCTCTGCGAGCAACTGAATGCGGTGCAAAAAAGCGAATCAGTAGTGCGATCAGAGCGGATATATATACATATATTTTTTTGTGTGTTAGTGTTACGTCTTTTGCGTTTTCCATCCGTGTCGTAGTCTTCCTTGTAATTTATACAATAAATTTAATTATATCCCACATATATGCTATATGGAAGGATGAATGATATATGTAAGACGAATAATGTAAATTGTTCTGGCTTTTCCGGAGACACTGTTGCCGGCAGGGACGAAGGGACAGTTACGAGAAAACAACACTTATTAAACAGCACAGCCTTTAATATAGGGACGGACACGACTTAGAACGAGAACTATATTACACTTCTATATACAGTACGGTTCTCGGGTCGCCAGGAACATTCGTGATTCTGTAATAGCTTGCCTTTGATCTCGACGCTTGCTTATGTTCTAACGGTCGCATCGGTGCGCGATGTCTTATATCACCTCCTTCCCATCGGTGGGAAGGGGGTCGCGGGGCGCGGGTTTCCGAGCGTTTTGGCAGTGCGGAACGCGGTTTTGAATGTTCAACCGTTTCGTGCGGGCGCTTGACGGTCGCGCGCGAGTTTATTTGGGACCGTGGCGGTCATCGCGGTCGCCCGGCCGTTGTCCTCCCCCCAAACATAAATAGTGATGGGCATTCAATACTCTGTCTTGCAAGTTTCCAAGCAAATCAATCACTACAAGGTTTCGAATCAATTTGATATTTATTTGAAGTCAGAAATTCGTACACCTCTTGAAAGTCTTGAAATCTTAACAATTTGGAAAGTCTTGATAGTCTTAATAAATGCTATATTTCTAAAAATGTTACAAGCTTCAAATGTTTTGAGAGGAAGTTTAATTACGCAAAGTTTTGTGAGAAAATAAGTATATTTTTTCTATGTAACAACAAAATCATGTTTAAGGTGGTATCTTTTGTTATTAAGAATGTTTTCTGCTTTAGAAAAAAATGTTTCGCATTGAACTGAAATTGCAGGATAACAGAGAATTTTAATAGCTAATATTAATATATTAGGATATTTAGTATGTACATATGTATTAACTGCCCAATACTGTAAAGAATTTGAATGTCTATTAATGTAGCTTCCCGCAATGTAACATTCCAATTCATTTATCGGTCCGATATTTATAGCGTTAATTGAATTTTGTCTACATACTTCGCAATCAAAAGATGTAAAGTTATCTGTATCAGGTGAAGTAGTCTAAAAATCTGATAAACGCGAAATATGGTCCAATACCAAAGCTTTTGCGTTGACGGCATTTTTGTGTAATGTAAATCTTAGCAATTTGAAGCATGGATCAAGAAATGTGGCCATAGCATATACATATAGGATTAGTTTCAACATCATTAAAATATCTACACATCATTTCGGTCAATTTTACAGCTAATACCAGTAGTTTCACAGAGATTATTACTTTGCATACGGAAACATATGATTCATAACTGAGTTCGGTCGTTAATAGAAAAAGAGTTTTTAGTATTGTAGATATTCAGCTATCGATTCCCATTCAGCTGAAACTAAAAAATTTATGGAAACGTTGAAGTACGATAACGCTGTCGATATAGCTTTCTTTTGTTCCAGCAACCTTTCAAAGTCGAGTCTCGACTTCCAAAATTAATTTATGTTTTCGTACATTTAATATATTTTGCATTTCACAAAATTTATCTTTTGATAAGCAACTCGATATAATATAATATGTAATACAACGGAAATTCTGACAGATAATAACTAAATCTTGAATCGAACATAAAGCATTACTACAACTTTTAAAGAGCGAACAAAACACGAAATACAAAACTAGTTACTATTTCTAACTGTTGAAGATTACAAGGGTCAAGTCGGCTCGACAGTGTAAGGTTGGCAGCGGCACGTCTGGTTGTACTTACTGGCGCTCTGGTAGCAGCGCTATCGACCACTCACATTGATCAATCTATCACTTGGAAAGCTCGCGAATCGCTCATCTCCCAATCAGAACCAGACCTGCCGCACTGCCAGCCAATGAGATGGCAGCGTGAGTTCGCCGTCTGATACAATCGCTTCGTATTAACGGCGTCCAATCGATCAGATGGATCACTCTCATTGACCAATCAGCAGGCTGCACGCACCCTGGTGACCAATAAGGGTGCTTCACGCTGGTGGAAGCCGGCGAGCGCTAGCTTCCTCTGGCACTTCCGGCTTCTTCTTCCAACGGTTTTCTGTGTTCTCTCGTTCGAAAAGTGCTTAAGGACTGACGGCTTCTCTTGTTATTGACTATAATAGTGGTTGTTGTGCTCAGCCTTCACCACGGCATCGTAGTAAGATCAGAGAGGCTGCTCGTTTATAATTTACAAGGAGCCTCTCTCCACAAAGTTCGGCCAACTCAGTGCGAGACTCTCGGTAGACTAGTTTAGGTTAACTCACCTCGTGGTCACGCGCCCGCGATAGCTCTGCTCACGCCATACACGACCACAAAAACTGTTCGCTCTTGACTCTGCGCCGCGGCATAGTTGCGCCATTCATCAATTCGCAACACTAACTTTCTTACTGCTGCAAGCATATTTGCTGCGTTATCAGTTACCACCGCTCTCACTTCAAGGATTCATAATATTATCATATCGGTACGTTCATACTGTTACTCATCGCAATGCTGATATAACGTAATTGTTGTTTCGCGACAGATTTAACATTTCAAGACGTTCAAGATTTTCAAAAATTTCAATTTTTTCAAGCCTTCCAAAATTTTCATAATTTTCAAGGCTATGAAGATTCTCTAGACTTCAAGATTTCCAAGCCTTTCAAGAGTTCTTAGCTTCGAATTATGTTGTAAGTGATTCGACATTTTTGTCATAAATACTGCATCAAAACGATTCGAAGGATCTCAGATCCCATGACTAAATGTAAACCAAATCCAGTGCCGCCAGATTAGGGGAAGGAACTCCCGAAATGGGGAGCTCTTTCGTCCCCACCACTATCCTATTCCACCGCCACGAGCACACGTCAGCGTCCCCCACTAAGACCGTACACTGGTCACGTGACGTGCTGCGCGCAACGCGCAACGCGCGACTGTGGCGCCGCTTGCCGATGGTAGGTAGCGTCGTGAATCATAACATTATAACATAACCAATTGCATTGGTAGTCGTACCGTCGTACCTTGAGGACAAATTGATAACTGCTCCATAAGTGAAAGAAAATTTTCTTCAACTGCAACAATGAGTGAGAAATCAGGTAAGTCAAATATTTAATATTAGTATAAGTAAAAGAAAACCCCCCGAATCCTACGGGTAGTAGATTTTAACAGTAAACCTATCACCACCGATCAAAATGACCAGTTCCAGATTTTTTACTTTACAATTATTGAAATAATAAAATTGATTTCGTACGGAATGGTTGTATAGATATCTTTAGTAGAGCACGTATTACAATAGAGGCCACACAAAGTGTAAATAAAATCAATCTTGCCATTTTTATAAGGGAATATGTACCAGTTACTTTTAAGACTCAGTATGTTGACTGTTAAGTAAGTATGTATTATTTAAAAGTTATTTAATAACTAAAAGAATAGTTACTTTTAGGATATATAATAATAATGAATATTTTATGTAGATAGATGTTGATCAAGGTATGAGTGGCAATGATGAAATCAGCAGCGGTGGCAATCCGTTTAAAAAGCCACGTTTCATGGAATGATGGCTAGAAGACCCCAAAATGTCCACGTGGTTGAGGAAAAAAGCAGACGCACGTGCATGGTGTGCGGTTTGTAAAATACACTTTGCTACTAGTTCCCGTAAGTGCGCGTTCTCAAAACACTCTAATAGTATCCATCATAATCTTAATATCACCAAAAGAATGGAAGAAGCAGGTACTAGTTTACATGCAGCAGGAATTAGTGTAGAAGGGGCAGGAATTAGTGTAGAAGGAGCAGGATTTAGTTTAGAAGAAGCAGACACTAGTTTAGAAGAAGCAGGTATTAGTTTGGAAGAAGCAGGTACTAGTTTAGATGGAGCGGATACTAGTTTAGATGGAGCGGATACTAGTTTAGATGGAGCGGATACTAGTTTAGATGGAGCGGATACTAGTTTAGATGGAGCAGGTAGTAGTTTAGATGGCGCAGGTACTAGTTCTAAAGTTTGTTTAAGTGAAATTAAGGAAGCAGCGATAAAATATTGTTTATTTGCTGTTGAACGCAATATTAGCTTCGAAACATTACAAGCGTTGAATACATTACATAAATGCATATTTCCAAAAATACCATTAATGCAATGTATGAAATTAGGAAGAACAAAAATTAGGTCAGTTATTAAAAATGTAATAAATAAGTGTATAACTTTAAATATAAAACGTATATTAGAAGAAAAATATTATTCTATTATTATAGACGAAAGTACCGATATTTCTAATATTAAACATTTCAGTATTTTAATTAGATTTATAAATGACAAACATGTAGAAACTCATTTATTAGATTTAATTGAAATAAAAGAGGATACTGCCGAAAATATATTTAAATGTATTATAAATAGTTTAAATAAATTTAACTTATCTATTAGTAAGATGGTTGGGGTAGGAGTAGATAATGCTAATGTAATGGTAGGTAGTCATAACTCTTTAATGACGAGGTTTAAGGATAGCAATAGCGAAATTGTGACATTTGCATGTTTGTGCCACAGTATGCATTTAATTGCTATACACGCAACTAAATGTATACCCGATTTCATTGATAAACTGCTGCAAGACATTTATAAATACTTTTCCCACAGTCCCAAAAGGGAAGCTTTATTACATGATATCAAAAATCTGATGCATCAACAAAAACAAAAGATTTTACGCCCATCAAAAACCAGGTGACTAGCACAACAAAACTGTATTGAAAGAATTTTAAAGCAATGGGTTCCATTATATAGTTTATTTGCAGAGGAAAATGTAAACAATAATTTAGATGAAAATGGTATGTATTCTGCATTCACAAATGATTTTAGTTAGCCATATTTAGAATTTTTAAATTATATATTAAAAAAATTTAATCATCTGAATACCTTATTTCAATATAATAAAATTTTAATACACACAATTAGTGAAGAGTGCAAAGCATTTATAAACCTATTAGCGAGGCATTTTATTAAACAAGAATTTTTGACGGATGGGAATTTTGCAACATTAAATGTACAACATGCAGACATATTATTGCCATTACATAATATGTATATTGGGGAAAAAGCAACTGCATTGATAAATTATTTGCAAGGAACCAAGCCCGAGATAAACGATAAAATTACTGAATTTTATGTAAATATACAAAACTTTTATAAAATTGCATACACAGAATCGATAAATAGACTTCCGTTTAAAGACCAGTCTGTAAAGGCTTTAAATTTTTTAAATCCAGAAGTTACTTTAGATTATACTAGACATGTAGGTCAAATAAAAATTGTTGTGAACCAATTTCCATCCAAAGTAATACGTTCAAAAGTCATTGACCAATGGCTTCTATTGGTCACAGCATTATCTGAACAGGAAAAAGACACATTGAAAGTACTAGATGTTGTTGAATTTTGGAACACAGTTAGAAATTTAAAATCAGGTGATAATTTATTGTATGACCAAATTGGAAAACTCGCATTTATATGCCTTTCACTGCCTCATTCAAATGCAGATGTGGAAAGATGTTTTTCGATAATAACAGATATAAAAAATAAAAAAAGAAACAGCTTGAGTACACAGATGGTTTGCGCTCTTACACGTATAAAGTTATATTTACAATCAAAGAAAATTGATACTTGCAGCTTTCAAATACCAGACCAGATGTTAGAATCTTTTAATGCTCAAATGTACAATAGAGTGCATATACCGACAGAATTAAATGGAATCTTGCTCGCTGATGAAACTGAGAATAGCAGCAGTGATACTGAGATGGGTTGAGTATTTGTTTACTTATTTCGTATAGTGTGTTATAGTATATTATTACGTTATTGTATGTTGGTATGTTATTCAAAGAGTTTATACATATATAGGTTTTTTTTTGTATTTCGTAATTTTCCATCGGGTGGGACAATAAGGAAATTCCAAATAAGTGGGTGGGGTGGGTCTCCCTCACAGCAACCTCCGCGTGGTGAGACCTGGTTAATCGGTGTGATTCTAGATTTATAATATTTTGTTGGGCAAACATATAAAACCCCAATTGCTCTATAAAATATTGAAAATCGACAATCACATTGAGCTAATGGCTGTAAAACTAAAATTTATATTATACTGTATGTTATTATGTTATTGTATTTTATTGTATATTATTATGTTATTGTATTATATTATACATTATCATATTTTATTGTATCATATTGTATATTATTATATTTTATAATATAATTCATTTTATTTATAATAAAGAATGTTTATAATCTCTAGAACGATTCGTATGATTCATTTCATTTAGTAGGTAATAGGTACGATACGCGGCAATAACCTATACTTTGCGATATGTCCTGTCATTTGTCCACTCACTCGTATTGCGTCTTGTGTCCCCATTGCGCACGCGCAACGTGTCATCATTCGCTCCCCACACAATTCCTGTTGCGTTCCCGTCGCGCATGCGTGATTAACCCGGTAATCGGAGAGAGGGTAACTTTTCAGAGGCACCTTCCCCTAATCTGGCGGCACTGACCAAATCCCATTTCTTGATGGCAAGGTCGAAATACAATAAAGATACACATGTAGGATGTTAGGAAAAAGGAGGGCGCACCGGTCACATCGGGAATCGAACCCGGGCCGCGCGATTTGTAGCTGATCAGCGCCTGCACATACCCACGGAACCCTCCTACTTTTCCTAATCTCCATACGGTATTTGGTCTGGGGGGTGCTGAACCCACATACATATAAAAAAATGTATGTTTTATTTCAATACAGTGAGAATATCTTTTAACCGATGCTGCAAGAAAATGTTTCAGCAATAGTTGTTTAATATGAGGGGGGGGGGGAGGTTATGTAGTACAAGTATTCTTTTGATACCTTGTAACGGTAGGTGGGAGAAGAGTGCCGACTCATTCAGTCGTCCGAGTTCGGACGACTATGTCACATAGTCTAATGGTGAGGCACCTTTTAAAATCAATATAATTTTTTCGTAACCAGTAAATTTTAGAATGATTGAAGTTGTGGGTGACAGGAGAATGAAAATACACGTGTTTGCGTTTGTAATACTTATATATCGAAGTGCGGTGGAACTTCTCGTGACGCTGTTCGATGTTGCTCATGCAACTCTCGGTGGTCTACTCCTTTCGAGTTGTCGGTAGAGTTTTTGGCTGCCCTCAAAGGTATCCTGAGGATACTTTTGAATTTATCTCAAAAAAGGGTCCAGCGTAAAATCGAACTATATCATGTAACCGGGTGGTTACATACCATATAGAACGCGATGGCACGCGTGGTCCTTGTCTTAAACGAGGGCAGAAACAGTACGCCCTACCAGTCAGGATGCGCGCGCATCGGCCCCCACTCGATACGGATCGAAGGAGGCCGATGCGGAATCGATGAAAATCACTCTACGTCTGGTGGCGATCGAGGTATTATGCGTCCGCGAGAATACCGTTCGGCGAAAAACGGTACGCGAGCGAGAGGTGAAACCGACCTGATAGATTAGGCAAACCGTCCGATTCTGTCCTCACTCCGTACGCGCCTCAAACCGAGGAGTCGCGAGCCCAAACCGTGGCGCGGCACTGTCGAAACGAAAAATTTAAACGTGTAGCCGTCGCGTACCGTGTAGTAGTCGCCCGCGAAACTTTATATATTTGCACTTGCAGCGAGCAAGATTTCTTTAATCGTTTATATTAATTCAAATATTCGACCTGTAGCGTACAGAATTTTTATAAATCGCGCAGAGTTTAGGGGAGTCTGAAGTTGGTCGCACGGAGACGAACTTCACACGGATGGATCACACGAATACCACCTATGGTATTAATACTTTCTCTATAAAATCTTTCATTTTTCTTGATTCGCTCCGCAAATAGCGACGTTGGATAGCGATTTGTTCCGCCGCTCACATTATCGCGGCATCTCTTGCAGGCTCACTCGGGCAGTCGAAATTGTCGCTCAGCCCACATTTATGTGTTCTACTGGCGTTTCTCGAGCGTTGTTACAAGGAAGTGGACGGGAACGTATATAGTGCGTTCAACCACCGTTCGTAACATTTCTGGTATTTAAAGGCTCACAGGTACGTTTCGACAGTCGAAGGTTCGCACAGTCCACGCTTGCGTGTCCTGCCGTCGTCTTCTGACTGTTTCCTCACGCTCTTGCGAGTATCCAACAAGTAGACGCCAATTGCTTCCATCCGGAGCACATCGGCCGGACCGATTGCGTGTTTTTATTGTCGTTGGATGGGTAGCGATAAAGCGATCGGATTTCGCACGATCGAGGGCATTCTGCCCGTCATCGGTGATTGTTCCAAAACCACGTAATGTGCGGAGGAACAAACTCTTAGGTGCGACGGTGTGTCTAAGGTTTTGTGCTTGTCTCTACTCACACTGATCTTCCGCTTAGCGGCTGCCTGCGCGAGTGCTGCGACTGGTCGTCAATCGCTCCGTAAAGCTTCATATACCACCATCGTACCGCATTCCGACAAGCGTGCGTTAGTCACGAGCGTACGATATATTGAACCAGACGTGGAGGCCTTAGAGGTGAGATAATAACGAGCGTGCGAATCAAGTTGCGTGAGATCGGCACGAATTTCGGAGATTTCTTGAATTACCATACCGTCGCGAATCGCCAGGAGAAATCGTATCGCGAAACGCCGCATAGAACACGGGTTGCTACGTAAATACCTGCGTATTCCGTATCGGAATTTCTATTGTATTGCCGGTAAGGGCAACGGCTCGCGGTTACCCACGTAAACACGCGAGTATCGAAACATCAAGCTACGCAGCTCCGTAAAATTCCGACGGGCAATCGCCGCCTGATATTAATATCCCGCGGAAACGCGTTATACCTGTTCAGCGGCATTTCGCGTCATCCGACGCGTAGAAACTAACTCGTTGTAAATCCCTTTTTGTGTTCGTTACCAGAATATACGAACATTTTTTCATGAACATTTATACGATTTTCGAGGGCTACGCCCTCTTCGAACCGGCCGCGCGTCTCGCTCCCCGTGGCGGCCCTAGTGCTCGGAGCTGCTCAGGCGCGTACCACTGACCAAAAAAAAACGCATTGGCAACAGTACCTCGATGGTAATTTGGAAATCTATTGACACGAGTGTCGCCCCTTATGCACCACGATTAGCGCTATCTGGGCTACGGTACGCGCCTGAGCAGCTCCGAGCACTAGTGCCGCCACGGGAAGCGAGATGCACGGCCGGGTCGAGGAAGGCGTAGCCCCCGAAAATCGGCCGTCGCGAGTAACTAAATTCGAGGCCTGGTCTACAACGTTCTTTTCCCTCGATCAAACTCTCCGCTTTCCAGTGCCTGGAGGCACGAACCTAGATCAGTAGTACTCGGATAGTAACCGGCCCGTAGGGATTCGATCCAGTGGAAAAATAACGATTACAATCAAGCGAGCAGACTTTTCTCTTGAGAAACCCCCCTTTGAAGTCTGCAACATAGATGTTTATACCGAACCAGAAAGCAAAATATCTACGCCCGACATGAGTTGCCGCCAGTGGTGCTCTTCTGCTAGCGCGGTCGATCGTCGGGATATTATACGGCGCGGCGTAACGGTGATGCAGTGGCTAAAAGCGCGCAATTATGTCAGCTTACTTAAATGTTATTTATTATTTACTAGTACATCTATTCTGTATAAATTATTTTATGTATTTTTTAAATGTTAGTCTCTTGTTCATAGTATATTTCACACTAAAAAGATCTTTTGTAACAAAAAAATAATTTAGTAAGTTTTTCTTTTGTATTTAGTTTTCTTTATTAGCATTTCCACAATAAGCGATAATAAATAGATTTTTGTATTAAATTATTTTTTGTTACAAAAGACATTTTTAGTATGAAATATACTATGAACAAGAGACTAACATTAAAGAAATACATAAATAATTGATACAGAATAAATATACTAATAAATAATATATAACATTTAAACAAAATTTAACATTGAAATATAAGCTGAGATAATTGCACGCTTTTAGCCACTGCATCGCCGTTACGCCGCGCCGCACCGTATCGCGACGAACGACCGCGCTAGTGGAAGAGCACCACTGGTGGCAACTCATGTCGGGCGTAGATATTTTGCTTTCTGGTTCGGTAAAAACGCCGATGTTGTAAACTTCAAAGGGGGTGTTCTCAAGATAAAAGTCTGCTCTATAGCGTAATATAGTGCGATTTTACGTTGGACCTTTATTTTTTGAGATAAATTCAAAAATATCCTCAAAAATTGGTGCAAAAGTGGTGTCTCTCCGTCTTTAATGATAGTTTCAGCATGTTTAAACATTCATAAAGTATTAAAATTGGATATCACTGTATTCGGGAAAGTCTACAGAATCTTTTGCTGCGAAGAACAATTCAATATCTTTTATAATAACATCACAATATTTGTTTAAAGTTTAAAAATAGGTTTTTTTTAAAAAAAGTCATGTTTCTCAAAAATTGTGCGTGTAGGCGAAAAAGTAAGGCCACATTCGGAATCAGCGCAAAACTCTATAAGAACCACCCAACAGTTATTAGGAAACAAATTTGGTGTTGGACAGTGTTATCGGTGGTAAAAAAAGCCGGTTTATCTATATTTGAAATTTGAAATTTGAAATTTGAAATTTGAAATTTGAAATTTGAAATTTGAAATTTGAAATTTGAAATTTGAAATTTGAAATTTGAAATTTGAAATTTGAAATTTGAAATTTGAAATTTGAAATTTGAAATTTGAAATTTGAAATTTGAAATTTGAAATTTGAAATTTGAAATTTGAAATTTGAAATTTGAAATTTGAAATTTGAAATTTGAAATTTGAAATTTGAAATTTGAAATTTGAAATTTGAAATTTGAAATTTGAAATTTGAAATTTGAAATTTGAAATTTGAAATTTGAAATTTGAAATTTGAAATTTGAAATTTGAAATTTGAAATTTGAAATTTGAAATTTGAAATTTGAAATTTGAAATTTGAAATTTGAAATTTGAAATTTGAAATTTGAAATTTGAAATTTGAAATTTGAAATTTGAAATTTGAAATTTGAAATTTTAAATACATTTTAAAATGCTGTTTTGTATATATTTGAAAGTATGCTTTTCAGGCACATGATACAGGTTTAGCATGTAGTGTTTGAATTTAAAATCTGGAGTTATATAGAGTATTGTTAATGACAAAAAGCTTTGCACTCCCCGCGATGTCCAGCCGTCCGTAGTGAATGCAAACACCGTGTTGCCCGTCACTATTAATATAGATTTAACAAGATATAGTATTATTGTATAAAAACTTCCACGCAAAATTCCACGCAAAATCGGACACTTCCTGCAGCACTATTTCGGATTTTGTTCAAAGAATATTTTGTAGTCTTTAGTGACCTATCAACCAAATTTCTCGATCCATTCCAATGTGTGCGGCCGTCCAAGGCTGCATATCACGGTGCAGTGTTAACTTCAAATAATTTGAATTTCGTCAATTTTAAAACATTTTTAGTAGATATTCTTATGTGTTCACTGAAAGCTCCTGAAAACTCATTTTAATCGACTTGTTAGTTCTAGTCTTATTGTTTAATAAAAAAAAAGGGGGTGATACATTTTTTCCGGGTCTGTAAAGTCACCTATTTTTAAGATGTCGAAAAATCCTATGAGACTCGTTCATAGGTCAGTGAAGACTACATCATATACAAATTTGACCGACAATCATGAAAGAATATTAAAGAATTAAATGTATGAACCTCCGTGAAAGCGTGGTCCGTAAAGGGATTTCGTACCTCGGTTCTGCAATATGTAAGTGTACCTACGAAAGACCGAAATCGGATATCGTCGACTATGGAATACGGTTGCAAATCTAATGCAATAATGCGTGCAATTCCATCCGTAAACTGCTTCGATCTGGTTGAATTTTTATCTAAGTATATAACACTTTGATTTCTACTAGATCCAGCTTCGAATAGCGTGGTCGTGGTCAAAATTGCACTACCATGCGCAACTCTCTAATGACGCAGTAGTGCGCTTATATTGCCGTACTTCAATCTAAATTTTTTGTCACAAATATGTGGGATCAGTACCCCCCAGACCAAATACTGTATGGAGATTAGGAAAAGTAGGAGGGTTCCGTGGGTATGTGTAAGAGTTGATCAGCTACAACCGCGAGGGTCCCGGGTTCGATTCCCGGCGCGGAATTCCTCATTTTTCCTAAGATCCTACATTTGGGGGCTCGTCCGGGATGGGGGGAACACCGATGCCCGCATGGTGACAGACGACGAACGCAGTAAGCCAGCGTTGCGAAGACGGTCGCACGTGAGCGAAAGGACGACGAAGCGAAGTAAGGGACACATCCAGGGAAAACTGCTAGAGAGGGTAGTAGGATGGTGTTCCCGAAAAGTGACGACGAAGTTGATGACGAGTTGCGTTGATGGCGCTGAGGCCAAAAAGACGATGGCGCTGCGACGGACATTCGAGGGCGAATGCCGGAGCAGGATGGCCGAGTGTGGGATCAGGACCTCCCAGACCAAATACTGTATGGAGATTAGGAAAAGTAGGAGGGTTCCGTGGGTGTGTGTAAGAGTTGATCAGCTACAACCGCGAGGGTCCCGGGTTCGATTCCCGGCGCGGAATTCCTCATTTTTCCTAAGATCCTACAAATATTACATTGTGCTTCTTCACGACTAATTTTTCCAAAATGCTGTCAGCAGGGATCAAAAACCTAACTCGAATCGGATTCGGTTCTCAATAACCCGCTGTAACCCGCGTAGCTTCGAGAACCGGTTACTAGATGGCCAACTGTAACCCGGTCGACCCGGTAAGAGCGGGTTATGGTCGGAAACCTTTAAAACAAGAAACGTAATCGTAACCCGAATCGGTTTCGGTTCTTTGTAACCAATGAAACACTGTATCCCACATTAAGAGAGGGTTTCGAGTACGAAGTTTGAACTTCTTTTCTTATTTATAATATAATTATACCCTCGTGCCAATCAGTTGAATTTATCTACGAATAAATTTTTAATAATATGAGGACTACTTATTATTGATGTAAAGAAATTTGTATTTTCGGTAATTATGAAGTGTGTCTGAAAGAACGTATATATATACAGGGTGTCCCACATAAATGGGAACACCTAAATATCTGTCGTATTTACAGTCCTATCAGAAAACTTTAGAGGACGAAGTGACACTATTGCAGGGGGCAAATATAAAGGTAAAGAAACAAATTTTTTATGTCGTGTTTATTAATGAAATTTCAAGGTCACCGATGTTTTTTTAAATGAAATAGTATATTTTTTGACGATAGCGTGATAGACAATAAAAACTGAATTTAGTGGATACCACCTTTTTGACCTTGACATGACCTTGAGCAAGAACAATTATGTTGGAGCGGCTAAAATATAGAAGTTTAAAATTTACGTGTTTCAGCAAAGATTACGCGTTGTTTACGGCGGGTTGACCTTTACATATCACAATAAATGTTCGAAATGTTGATCATCCTCATTTATGCAATATTGCAATTTTGCATTAAATGATCTGTAGACATTGTCGATTTCCTGAGCCGTAATTGAAGCACATGCTACAGTAATCCTTTGCCGTATATCCTCTGGCGTTGTTGTCCACTTCTAATTGAGATCGTGCCCACTGGCAGAACTGGACACGATTAAAATAGTCGGTGGCAGACTGTTCCGTCGCAAGAGAACAAGATATAAGGCCCTTATTTCGGATTTATTTATGACGTCTTCGTGACTTGAGGCCGTTCTCGAGGATTAGGGAACTGAGGCACATTTGGCGACCAGTCGAGCCATTGCTGGGCCTTCCTAGTTTTTTCTTGCCTCCTCGAGAATTACGCGTCGTAAATCGATTACCGACGAAGGACATTCCCGACCGAGAACGGTTCAAGTACGGTTCTCGGGTTACCTGACTTCGCCCTCGGAGGCAGTCGCGTACGGTCCCACACTTTCCCAGGACAGGCTAGCTTAGAGCAGATCTAAAGGTCCGCAAGAATGCACTGATTGGGAAATGCATAGCTCGGCAGAACCAATCAGTGCACTTCTTCAGCATAGCAATGGGTGTCACCGTCTTGACACCCAGAAATGGAGGACCGCCTTCACGATACGACGAAGGGTCCTCCTGAAAACCGCGACGGTCAGTTAGTCGCATCTAGTCAGTCGGAATCGAACAGTCGCGATCGAACAGCCGCGATCGAACACTTACTTCCTTGCACGTATCGAGACAAGGCAAGTAACAATACGGATCATCGTGATCGGATCCGCACGCGTCTAAGGCAGGGCCTGCTAGATAGCCTTACTGACGAATCCTCTAGCAGGCCTGGGATGAAACGCTGAACCCACGAATAAACACGTAGCCCTGATCATTTGAACTAGTTACCCAATATTAATTTGGCGGGTAATACAAACGGTGATTTCGGGATCGACGCGTCCATACGATTGGGCTTGAGATTTACAACCTCAAGCGGGCACGAGTCAACCGCGCGTCGAGCTCGAGATTCGCACCGTACGAACACAGACAATTCCTGATGTAAACTCAAGTGATATTGGTGAAACTTTTCTATTTGCAGTATTCGTGAAATACTACTTCTGCTAATACCGGACTCTTGTTCGAGTTGTCGCAAACTTACACGTGGAGCATTAGATACTGCAGCTAGAATATTAATTCTATTTTCTTCGTGCGTTACAATTCTTTGTTTATTACGATTTTTAAAACTTACACTACCGGTATTTTTAAATTGTTTTACCACAACGGAAAACGCGTGTAACGAAGGACAAATACGATTCACAAATTTTTCACGATACGAATGTACTGCTTGCCTCAAAGATTGGTGGCTTTCGCCATAAGTGAAAACCATATCGATTCGATCCTGTACAGTATAACGGATTGTTATCACTTTCACGTTTCGAATTCGAATAACGCAGACGGAACAACGTACTTATTCTAACCGATTAACCTTCTGTTAACGATCTGAATGATACATACTTTAACATAAACATACGCTGTTTACTATGAAAAATATTTCAAACATTTATTGTGGTTGGTAAACGTCAACCCGACGTAAACAACGCGTAATCTTTGCTGAAACACGTAAATTTTAAACTTCCACATTTTATCCGCTCCAAAAAGATTATTCTTGCTCAAGGTCATTTCAAGGTCAAAAAGGTGGTATCCACTTGTAACGGATGGAGAGGTTACAAGTGAAAATGATTATTACAATATCTGGACTGATACTTTTATTTTAATGCAAGAGGTTGACAGCGTGATGAGTGACCGAGTATGGATGTACGTGAATTGGATGTACGTGAATTGTCTGTTTTGCGTTTTTCCTTAGGTATATATACAAAGTCTCGGAAGAAGGTAACGCCTTTTCCGAGACACACGGGTGGAGCTTGCTCCCTGAAGGCGCGAGGGTGGAGTTACTTTTTCCTTTAAAACCGCCCTGATCGGCGGGGGAAAGGGACTCCTTGTCGCCAATTTAGGTGGCTCCTATGTTTTGGGACTTTCCTCGACCGCGCTGGCCGCGCGGTCGGGAAGTCCCGTAACGGTGCACGGCTGGCGACGTTTTCATCAGCCAAGTCTGCTGTGCACGTGAAAGCAATAAAAGAATAAAATCATTTCCGGGCTTGCAAATATCAGGGAAGGTTTTTCTCGCCTAAACCTTGACATCTGCAAGCGGACTGTTCGAATGGTTATTACGGTCGCCGACCGTGTGCCGCTACATCACCCCCTTGCCAGTGTAAACGCTGTATGACAGTTCAGAATAATACAGTGAATACCGATGAGGAACAATGTAAGTCGTCTTAAATCTATTTCGCCCGCAATGTTTCTTTACTATATACTATATACAATGAATTTGCTGTCTTAATCCAGAAAAATATAAGTATTACAAAATGTTTCTTAAAAGCTAACGCGAGTTATACCGATCTGTAAATTTTACTACGCGACCGTAACGTGTTTTAATCGGTGCTGAACTATTTTTTAGAATACTACGTGGTGTGTCTACGGCTTCGCGATGGGATACAGGATTGCTATTTCCTCTATTTTCGTGCTCGTCGCTTACTGTATGAGCGGGTTTTAAACGGTCTATTGTGACGGTTTTCTCGCGATCGCCAATTTTGATTATGAAATCTTTATTTCCGCGTTTCACAACTTTGTACGGTCCATCGTATGGAGGTTGCAATGGTTTTTTAACTGCGTCCTGCCGAAGGAATACGTACTCTGATGTCTCTAAGTCTTTATGTACAAATGTGTTCTTATGACCGTGATGTGTTGCCGGACGAGGTTTTAACTTTTGCATTCTTTGTCGTAATTGGTTTACGAATTCTGACGTATCGGGTTCTGTTTGCGTTGTGAAAAATTCTCCTGGAAGCCGGAGGTTGCCTCCATAAACCATCTCTGCCGGAGTTGTATGTAGATCTTCCTTCAGTGCTGTCCTTATGCCTAACAGTATGAGTGGTAGGGCTTCTGTCCACTGGTCAGTATCGTAGCATCTTATGGCGGCTTTTAATTGCCTATGGAGTCTTTCGACCATACCATTGGCTGCTGGATGAAATGCTGCAGTTCGAATGTGTTTTGTACCAGTCCGTCGAGTTAACTCTTTGAAGAGTTGGGACTCGAACTGTCTGCCCTGGTCGGTTGTTATTCTGGCAGGTACCCCAAAACGTGCAATCCACCCATGGAGTAAGGTTCTTGCCACTGTTTCTGCGGTCATCTCTTCCATTGGCATCGCTTCTGGCCACCGCGTGAAACGGTCGACGCAGGTAAGGCAATATCGGAACCCTTGTGAAATCGGAAGAGGTCCCACGATATCTATATGAATGTGTTCGAATCTGCAGTTGGGTGATTCAAACGTGCCAGTTGGAGATGTTGTATGCCGCGTGATTTTATTCCGCTGGCATTGGATGCATTCCCTGGTCCATTGGATACAATCTTTGTTTATAGAGGGCCACGCGAAACGATCGGTAACTAACTTTTTTGATGCTCGTGTTCCCGGATGCGACAAAGAATGCAGGCTGTTAAAAACTTGTTTTCGGTGGATCTTTGGAATATATGGTCGGACGGTACGTGTAGCGGTGTCGCAATATATTTCTATTTCTCCCCCAGCAGTGGTTGGAAAACGCATTTTTTTAAATATTAACGAAGTCTCGGTCAGTAAGAGACGTTGGAGCTCTTCATCTGTCTGTTGAGCTTCGGCTATTTGCGTAATATCTATGCACGCTGGTATGTGCACATCTTCTATTCGAGATAAAGCGTCCGCGACTACATTATCTTTTCCGCTAATATGTCGTATGTCCGTTGTAAACTGTCCTATAAAATCTAAATGCCTAAATTGTCTCGGCGTGCTTTTCTCTGGCCGCTGTTGGAAAGCAAAAACCAAAGGTTTATGGTCTGTGAATATAATAAAGGATTGTCCCTCGATTTGATAACGGAAACGTCGCACGGCGGTATATATCGCTAACAATTCTCTATCATACGCGCTGTATTTGCGTTGCGCCGAGGATAGGGTTTTAGTATAAAAGGCTATAGGCTGCCAGGTATTATTAACCAATTGTTGCAAAACCGCACCTATTGCGTAATCGGATGCGTCTACGCTAAGCGATATTTGTGCCCCAGGTATGGGATGCGCCAAAAGGGTAGCTTGCGCCAGTGCTTCCTTTACCTGCAAAAAGGCAATATCGGCGTCTTGCGTCCACTCTACCTGCGGGTTTCCGCGTTCAGGTGCACCTTTCAAAAGGTCGTTTAATGGAACCTGTATATCTGCTGCGTTATGAATGAAACGGCGGTAGAAATTGACCATTCCTAAGAATCGTCGCAATTCTTTTATGTTTTTCGGCTTCGGAAAGTTACGAATGGCGTCTACTTTATCAGGGTTTGGTGTTGTTCCTTCGCTGTTAACCCTATAACCTAAGAAATCTATTGTCTGTTTACCAAATATACATTTTGCTGGATTAACTACAACACCATAATCTTGTAACCGAGTGAAAATCTGCTTAATATGTTCTAAATGTTCGGTTTCATCTCTAGAAGCTATTAATATATCATCCAAATATGCATAGCAGAAATCTAAATCGCGTAAAACCTCATCTATGAATCTTTGGAACGTTTGAGCAGCATTTCGGAGTCCAAACGGCATTTTAACGTATTCAAAGAGACCGAATGGGGTTGTAACTGCTGTTTTTTCTATATCTGCGGGTTCCACTGGAATTTGATGATATGCCTTGACAAGATCTAATTTTGAAAAACATGTTTTACCGTGTAACATTTGCGAAAAATCTTCAATATGAGGTAACGGATAACGGTCAGGTATTGTTCTCGCATTTAGTGCGCGATAATCGCCGCAAGGTCGCCACCCATTGTCTTTTTTAGGCACTAAGTGAAGGGGTGAAGCCCATGGACTTTTCGATGGTCGAATCACTCCTTCCAACAATAGGTGTTGTAATTCTTGTTTCGCAATTTTTAATCTATCGGGGGCAAGTCTCCTTGATTTAGCGAAAACCGGTGGTCCGTTTGTAGTCTTAATGTAATGTGTTACGTTATGTTTAATTAATGTACTTGATCGCGTCGAACGAGTTATCTCTTTGAATTCCGCCAAAAGTTTGATATAAGGTGAATCGCCGACAACCGTTTTGATCGATTCTATATCGGCAATACCTAATTTTCCTCGCGCGGTGAGATTTGTCGTATTGTCTATGAGACGCTTATTTCTAATGTCTACTAACAAGCCGAAGAATTGCAAAAAGTCAGCACCGATTATAGGTTTCGAGACGTCCGCGATCACAAATTTCCATTTTAATACACGACGCAAACCGAAATTTAAATACAGAACGATGTCACCGTACGTCGAGATGGTTGACTCATTCGCTGCATATAATGTATAATTAGTTTTGGTCGGTCGTCCTTTTATAAGGGATCGCGGGTATACGCAAATGTCTGCGCCAGTGTCTATTAGATATTGTACCTTTGTGTCTCGATCGGTCATGAAGAGGCGGCTTGCTGTTGGATCGACGCTCTCTGCCTCGTCTAGTGTCGATCGTTTTCGTTTCCCTGTTGGCTGACGTATGTGCAGGGCGTCGTGCATCTCGTCGAGCGATCTCCGAATCTGCGGTGATACCAGCAAACGCCGGGCTGGGATGGACTTCGCGATTTGCTCCATCTTCTCCACCTTCTTTGCGCTGGGCTGCGAGATCTGCTTCGTCGATGTTCGTGGTTGTTGGCCGCATGTTGCGTCAACTCCGCTACCTGCTGCGTTAGCCGTGCCATTTGTTCACACAGGGCGTCGAATCTGGTGTCGGAAGATGCCACTGCAGAGCACTGCCCTGAAGGGTTGAGCTCCCTTATTTTGTCCGCGAGTTCGGCCGTTTCATCCAACGACGCGTCCATTTGCGTTGCGAGGATGGACCGCATCGACGTTGGTAGTCGGTTCAGGAATAGAGTTCGCAGGAACTTATCAGTAACTGAACTGCCTGCTAAACTCCTTATATGCCGCAGAAATTGGGATGGTGTTCTATCCCCGATTTCCTCGCGTTCCAAAAGCTGCTGGATCCGTTGCTCCTCCGATGTCGATAGCCGTCGGATCAGTTCGTCCTTGATTCTATCGTACTTCCCGGTTTCCGGAGGGTTTCTTATTATGTCCTCCACCTCTAGCATGCATTTACAGTCCAGATTCGCGGTGATATAATAAAATTTCGTACTGTCCGCTGTTATTCCGTTTAATGCGAATTGTCCTTCTAATTGCGCAAACCACAACGTTGGGTTGTTATACCAAAACGGTGGTATACGTATTCCCACTTTATTAACTTCGGAACTATTTCCCGGCATGGCTCTTAAATATGGTGAACAGATGAAAAATATAACGGATACGGTTGTAACTATTTGCACTGCACGAAATTAAAATTGCACTGTTTTACTGATCACTTTCACACAAACTATACAAGAATTGTTTACTATTGCCGATCACGTCGGGGTCACCAATTGTAACGGATGGAGAGGTTACAAGTGAAAATGATTATTACAATATCTGGACTGATACTTTTATTTTAATGCAAGAGGTTGACAGCGTGATGAGTGACCGAGTATGGATGTACGTGAATTGGATGTACGTGAATTGTCTGTTTTGCGTTTTTCCTTAGGTATATATACAAAGTCTCGGAAGAAGGTAACGCCTTTTCCGAGACACACGGGTGGAGCTTGCTCCCTGAAGGCGCGAGGGTGGAGTTACTTTTTCCTTTAAAACCGCCCTGATCGGCGGGGGAAAGGGACTCCTTGTCGCCAATTTAGGTGGCTCCTATGTTTTGGGACTTTCCTCGACCGCGCTGGCCGCGCGGTCGGGAAGTCCCGTAACGGTGCACGGCTGGCGACGTTTTCATCAGCCAAGTCTGCTGTGCACGTGAAAGCAATAAAAGAATAAAATCATTTCCGGGCTTGCAAATATCAGGGAAGGTTTTTCTCGCCTAAACCTTGACATCTGCAAGCGGACTGTTCGAATGGTTATTACGGTCGCCGACCGTGTGCCGCTACACACTAAATTCAGTTTTTTATTGTCTATCATGCTATCGTAAAAAAATGTACTATTCCATTTAAAAAGACATCGGTGACCTTGAAATTTCATTAAAAAACACATCAAAAATTTTTTTCTTTACCATCATATTTGCCCCCTGCAATAGTGTCACTTTGTCCTCTGAAATTTTCTGATAGGACTGTAAATACGACAGATATTTAGGTGTTTCCATTTATGTGGGACACCCTGTATAATATTGGCAATAATGGGCAAAGAATGCCTGGAATTGTGGTACCGTTGTTGGAGCGCCGATTCGCAATTGTATAACGCGGAACGCAGATCTTATCTCACATTCTTTCAAAAGATTATTATTAATTTTTATTCATTTATAAAGTTAAGAATAAAGCAATTGATATTGTAGTTTCTTTAATAATTGAATTAGTTATTTAATAGTTTGATAATTAATGTAAATAGTTAAGTAAATAAATAGTAAATTTAAGTTGTAAAAGAAAGTGGAAACTATAAACGTAATTAAAATGGATCGTGAACATCTTGTGCGTCAATATTTAGCTATCATTAGTTTACGATTCGGGTTATACGGCGGGTTAGGTTTCGTGAATCTCTATTTAATAGTAACCGCTCTCTCTAGGATTTGAGAACCGTTCTCTCGAGGTTAGTATGGGTTACAGCGGATTACAGTAACCTTCCTTGGTTAACCGGGTTTGGGTTAGAGTTAGGCATTGGGGTAAAATCTGTCATATGGCTGTCAGACATCACTTTTGGATCGACTAAACACGGCTCCACTATCATCCATGTCACTACATCCTGCGACCACGACTTCCATATTTTCGCTTTCACACATCACTGTGGTATTGTGAGGTAACACTTTCAAGTCAACTCTGATTTCCGACTGATCTTCCAACGAAGTCACAAGACCCCTCGCGGGGGTGAACATTTCTTCCACCAAAATGTAGAATGATGGGGTTTTAGCCAATAATTACATTTTAGGGCGGTTTCTAAAATGACACAACGCCCACAAACGAATTACGTAAAATCTGGGGATGACACTGACTCCCTTGTATTTTTTTGGGACCTATAAATTATCAGACATCTGGCGCTATGTGTGGGCCTATGCTACGTTAAGTCAAGTGCCATTGAGATTGAGAGCGTTGCAGCCAGGCTGACTTTCCCAAACCAGTCAGCGGATACCTCCGAGGAATACTCAACATTTAAACCAATAAATTCGTCAATAAGCCATTAGAAAGATTCTTAAAAATGTCATCGTCTACAGTAGAACGCAGTGTAAACCTAAACTCTTAAACTGAAATTCGAGTTGGCCACACAATATGCACGCATCGACATAGACATTATTCAAAAAGGCTAATCTATTTACACTACAGATATTTACAACAAAATTTGAAACACATTAAAGGTAATTTAAAATATTTAATTGAATATTGAAATACAACAATTTCAAAAAAGCATTAAATCAAATACAGTACTCGACTTACAGGAACGTTTTAACACTAGAAAAAAAACATACAATTCATGAAAAGTTCAGTTTTCTGCACTTACGTATAACGGATCAAATTCAAGTAATCAAGGAAATATTACTATCAACAATAATACCACCGGTAAGATTCTAAAATTATAATTTTACATTTATAATTCCATAAATTTTAAAATTCACCGTTATATTTTCATTTCTGAATTAGATAAGACAAAATCTAAAATAACAGATTTCTTCAACAAAACCTTCCAATCTCGTCATTACAAGCCCAAGATTTTATAGCTGTATCCGCGGAGCATGATACGAGTGTGCGTTTATTTCTACTTCTGGAAATATAGTAACCCAAACGCGGTTAGGTTAATAACAGAAAATATTGAACAATTAAGTTTCCTACAGTTTAATTCAGATAAGAATTTTTAAAGTAAGTTAAATCGCAATTAAAGTAAATGTATTCATATTTACATTATAATATTTATATTTACATTTATATTCATGTATATATCATATTAAACATATCTCGCATCATTTAATATACAGGGTGGCCCACATAACTCTGAACAGCTCAATATCTCGAAAACTATGCCATCGATTTTAAAGTCCTTAGTCTTAAATTGCATGGAACTGAAGGGCCTTTCTGACTACATAAACGTGAAGTGGCCTCCCTTCCCCTTTAACGGGGGAGGGGAGGTACCATTGTAATTTTAAATGGAACCCCCTATAAAATGTTACATATTTAGATTCTACCGGAAAAAACAAGTCAATTTTGTCTGAAACATTTTTTTGTCAGATACTTCCATGATGAGATATAACAGTTTGAAGTTTCGAGTTGTAGGTACTTGAAGCTCTCGGAAATAGGGTGATGGAATTATACGCGCTTGAGTCCTTTGCTTATTCGTGAAGAAATAAAATGTACTATAATTAAATGTTCAAAATGTGCACCACGGGCTTGTAAACATTTATTTACTCGAAACATCAAAGTTGTTCTAATATTTTTTAACATTTCGGAAGTCACTGAAGCGCAAGCGTCACGTATTCTTTGTTTCATATACTCTTTTGTCGTCGGTGGTTCAAATATAACTTTGTCCTTTACATATCCCCATAAGAAACAATCTAATGGTGTTAGAGCGGGGGATCGAGGAGGCCATTGACGAGGTCCCCCACGACCTATCCATTTGTTCCCAAATTTTTCGTTCAAAAATTGCCTGGTGATGATTGCAAAATGTGGAGGAGCGCCGTCTTGTTGGAACCACATTTCTCTTCTAACGTGCAGTGGCGCATCTTCCAAAAGCGCAGGCAAATGATTTTTTAATAAATCACAATAACTTGCAGATGTTACAGTTTCTTGAAAAAAATAAGGTCCAATCACAAAATCTCCTATCAGACCACACCAAACATTTAAAGACCATCGATGTTGAAAGGGAACACATCGCATCCAATTTGGGTTTTCCACGGTCCAATAATGCAGATTATGTCTATTTACATGCCCTGAATTCATAAAAGTGGCCTCATCGGAAAAAAAAGTATTTTGCACAAAAAGTCATTTTCCACAACACCCTGCAGCCACTCACAAAATCTTACGCGGTGATCGTAATCTGCTATCGAAAGCTCTTGTGATAAAACCATGTGATATGGATGATACTTTTGCCGTTTCTAAATTCGTTGAATGGATGAACGACTAATATGCGATGTTTGTGCAAGTGTACGTTGACTAATATGAGGATTTAATGTAATTGCAGCAAGAATACTGGCACTATTATTTTCATTAGTGACAGCTTTAGGTTTATTGCGAGTTTTTTCACACAATTCACCGTGCTCGCGAAGCCGCTTTAATAAATTATGAAATGTTGCATGACATTTTTTGATCCCATAACGTTCAAAAAAGATCACTGCTGCACGCCGATAATTTTTTTGGCATTCACCTAACGTTAATAACATATTCACTTCTGTGTCAAAAGTAGCCATAATCACAATGTTACTGCTTGAATAACAGCTCTAAACTGAAAACGTTTTCATAGATAAGTGAGTCAAACTCAAGAATTGTAAATATTATTGTTTGTGTTTCTTCTACAACTCGAAACTTCAAACTGTTATATCTCATCATGGAAGTATCTGACAAAAAAATGTTTCAGACAAAATTGACTTGTTTTTTCCGGTAGAATCTAAATATGTAACATTTCATAGGGGGTTCCATTTAAAATTACAAAGGTACCTCCCCTCCCCCGTTAAAGGGGAAGGGAGGCCACTTCACGTTTATGTAGTCAGAAAGGCCCTTCAGTTCCATGCAATTTAAGACTAAGAACTTTAAAATCGATGGCATAGTTTTCGAGATATTGAGCTGTTCAGAGTTATGTGGGCCACCCTGAAAATTATGTATTTTATATTATATGTGTCTACAGTAGTACAGATATCGTGTCTTGGTCTGTGATACGTTCGAGTGGGGCACCGTCATTTTTTGAGATATTTATTCACACGGTTGGCTCTAAGAATTCATTATGGGTTTTCAAACGGGGAAACAGACCTGCCATACTCCACTCAATGACAATTGACGCATCGCAGGCCTACACTTAGTGGAAAGGTGACACCAGATTCGGGGAAAGATCCTTGAACAAGGGATCTTTGTGCAGCGTCCTGCAAGAATTACATGAGAATATGACAGAGTCAGTGGGCGTTGCACAATTTCTGTCAGGTTAATGATAGTTAATTAATAAGTTGTACAGGGTGTTTCGTCTAAAACAGGACACCTAAATATCTCCTCTGGCTCCGAAAATACAAAAAATGTTTCTATCGTAATCTAAATGGTTTCAAAAGAAAAATTAGATGGAAGAATCGTTTTTTATAAATTGTAATTTTTTAATCGTTTTTTCAAGGTCACTCGTGTTTTTTTACATATATACACACATTTTTTGTTGTTGTATGCTATAGCAAACATTATTATGCATTCATTCATGTTCAATAGCACGACCTTGAAATGACCGTGAACTCTAAAATTTGCCAATTAATGCAGAACTTACTTTCAACGACATTTCAGATTTCAACGGTAATAGAAATTCGACCATGAACTTGAACTTGTAAATTAACACATTGTATTATTCAACTGTGTACATAGAGAGAGAGAGAGAGAGAGAGAGAGAGAGAGAGAGAGATGTATTTAAGAGTTTGCTCACTGCTAGATTTCTCAGTGTATCGACAAGCGATCCATAATGCGTTATTTAGAACAGGAGAAAATTCAAATGATTTTAATTTACGGTGAAGCTCGAGAGTGTCTAAGAGAAGTAAGACGAATTTACAAAGACAGATTTCCAGAACGTTCTTCTCCATCACGTTCTGCATACTCAAGTATTGTTAAAACATTTTGTGAGACTGGTGGTTTCAACAGAAACATTTGTGTAAGACGTAAGACTGTTACTCATGAAGCAAATGTGAACAATATCATCGCTAAAGTTAATCAAAACTCGCTTGTTGGTATAAGGCAACTTGGACGTGAAACCGGTATTAGTAACAAAAACATTACAAGCAACAAAAAATGTGTGTATATATGTAAAAAAACACGAGTGACCTTGAAAAAACGATTAAAAAAATACAATTTATAAAAAACGATTCTTCCATCTGATTCGTCTTTTCAAACCATTTAAATTACGTTGGAAACATTTTTTGCATTTTCAGAGTTAGAGGAGGTATTTAGGTGTCCTGTTTTAGACGAAACACCCTGTATAACAGTTGATAAAAACAGCAGTTCTTAAAAAATTGTCATAATTTACCTCTTATTTATACCTTCTAGGTGTATGCAACTCCGTAAGGACATTTTAATGATATTATCGATAAATATACAACTTCATTCGTAACAAATTCGCCAGACTACCAGAAATATTGTCTTTTAAGTTTCTCACGTGTAACGTGCATTATTTCAAATTTTAATACAAATAAGGATTATGCACATGATTGCGAATATTCCTAATGTAATTATAAAAAATATTATTTTAGTTTTATAAGTTTTATATTATTTTAATATAAGTCTTTTAATTTACATACACTGGTCACTCTTTTGTACGTGTGCTTCTATACAGTCTTCTTCTCTCTTACACACACACTCATTCCACACACCCTTCCTTACGTTCAGTTATGTAAGAAGGTGAAAACGAGAAAGTGGAGATAGATGAGGCGAAAATAGGGAAAAGAAAATTTAATAAAGGCCGCCTTATTACCGGTCAGTGGATTTTCGGAGGGTTTGAGCGGTCAACAAAACGAGTTTGTATACAACCGATAAAAAATCGCACTTCCGAGACGTTATTAAATGTTATAAAACAGTGTGTTAATCCAGGAACGACCATAGTGTCAGACTGCTGAAAGGCTAACGATTGTTTAAATACGGAAGGATACACACATTTAAAAGTGAACCACAAAGTGAACTTCGTAGATCCGATAACCGAAGCACATACTCAACATATTGAGCGTACTTGGCAGGAAATAAGGGCAAATATCCCTCGCTATGGTGCACGCAGTTACAATTACATTGGATATTTAGCAGAGTTTATGATTCGCCGTATATACGATTTTGATCATCGGATATTATCATTCTTTGATATAATGGCTAACATATTCCCAGCCAATAATCAAGCAACAATACAACTGTTGGGATTTAAGGAGCACTACCAATAACTTCGCCAGTGAACACTTTCAACAACAACCACGCCGCGTAGCTTGCCCTCACGGTCCCAACCACCGAACCAGCCCGAAGGTTCCCGAACCGACCCTAGCCGCACACGGGGTACATTTAGTTGTACGGTGTTCTTTCCTCAACAACAATTATAAATAATTAAGTTTAATAATTATTCTGTTTTTTCTTCACTATCTCCAAACCACTCTCGTCTTCGGATTCGCGTAATGAAAAAATAAAGTAAAATACATTATGAGTTGAATTTTACATTACTAACTCACACCGACACAGTGTTTCTGAGAAGAAACGGTAACGACTGTGAATAAGCCGAAAAGTTTATTTTAAGAGGGACGGAAATGACATTAGTTCGAGTTAGGTTTGGGTAGATAACTGAAGTTGTTCTTAATCTGGAAGTGGAGTTAGTTTAATAATAAACCATGGGAAATTTTGAATGAGTACATATTACAACGACACCACACACACTTACAAAGTGTTTCATACCTGAAGTCTTAAGCTTTTTTCCGAATAAATGTCATGGGATGATTGCACTTATTGTTAGTATTGGATTTGTTAATTGCAAAAAATGTAATTCATGGAACATTCAATTGTACTAAGTGCAATCGGCCCATAACATTTATTCGGAAAAGCTCAATATTTCAGGTATGAAACACTGTGTGTGTGTGTGTGTGTGTGGTTGTGTGTGTGTGTGTGGTGTCGTTGTAATATGTACTCATTCTTCATCATCATATGTTTTGAAAAGCTCACGCGGTATATAGGTCGTTCGACGATCGCGTGATATATCTGTAGAAACAGTTGACGAGCGATCGCATCATGATGACGCATACGTACAGCACGGACGTGCACGTATGTATAGGCAAAATTCAATGTAGTAGTAACTGCAGTTTTTTCCAAATATCTCAAAACATAAGGCTAAGCTACGGTTACATGTATAGGAAAGAGTTGTTCAGAATCTTCACCCTGACAACATATTAGAAAATCATCGAAATCGGTAAGGTGGGACCTTTTATGCACAATTACCGAACAAACATTGCCTCAGTCTTTTGCTAAGATCGAATTATTCAGATCGTAGCCCGTTTGCCTTTTGTACGTCTATTGGATAATTCAATTTGTTATTAAACCTATTTATTATTATTACGAGACGATTTAAGCCGTCACTTAGTCCCAATTAGGGCTGTGCGAGTATTCGACAAATGCGGGCCGCGTTAAGCTCGGCCCGATTGACCAAGCCGGGTCGGATACTCGCACGCAGCGAACTATCCGCACCGATACGAGCTATCCGCACCGATGCGAGCTATCCGCAACGCTGCGAGCTATCCGCAACGCTGCGAGCTATCCGCATCGATGCGAGTTATCCGCACCAATGCGAGCGGTTCGCAACGAACGAAGCAAACTGTTCGCACCGAAGCGAACGCGCGCATGAAGAGATGGACTCGAAATAAATTCGGGCGTAATGTGAAATAATGCGAGGTACAGCAGGAAGATCGGCACACCGATATTATCAAGCATTTTAATATATTGAGAATGATAAATGTCTGGGATGTTTTATTATATATTTTGATAGTAAAATGGATATAATATTGAGTAACGTAAATTCAGAATTTGTATAACCCATAATGAAAATAGTTGTGCAATAACAACTATTTCTTAGATTTATGTAAATAACTGGATATGAACTGCAAAGACCGTTATTACATTAATTTTTGTATGCACGTACAAACATGTAGGGGTGAATCTACATTCTGGTTTAGTGTACAGTCGTAAAAGGGTGTCGAAAAATTGTGTATGTGTTGATATTTAACGTTACACAGCGTTAAATAGTTTTTGAAAAAAATGTGTATATAAATGTTGTATAATATTGGTAATTTGATTTGTAACACAGTTCGGCAAAAGTTGTTCGTATACGAAATTATTCGTTCTGCGGGATTAACGAATTTTAGATGTCTGCGTCGCGGGCATCGAGTTCGTTGCTCAGCAAACACCAGTAGTGCCGACATACAAAGTAATATGTATTATACGAAATGCAAGGGATATCTCTAATTCACTCATACTCTATTCACTCATCTACCTTACTACCGTGACTTACTCTTTCGATAAGAATAACATTAATAAGGTTCGCGGTTGCGTTGTTAAAAAAAATGAAAACCGATTTTTTCGACGTTTTTTCCGTGAAAAACGAAGCTTACCTTCAAATTGTTACATTTTATCTATTCTGTAAGCCTATTGGATAGAAATAATTAAAAAATGCAATTGACTTCATTAGTATTCTGGTTAATTCTAGTACGTCAGCGCGTAACATCTGAAAATATTAACCAGGTTTCCAACAGATCAATTGGATCTGCGCGTTAGGCGCTCGACTGTAAACTTTATTATACTAGGTTCGTCCCTAGCATGTCTACTTTTCTTTTATTTGAACAATTCCTTTTTTTAACTATGTAATAATCCATGGTATTTTTGCAGAATTCTTTTAGAACCAGTATTTACATATTTAAAAAAATATTTTAAGGTACATTACGTCAAAAAATAATTCAATGTTTTCTGCGGTAAATCTGTACGTATCTTCAAGTTTTAAGTAATCTGTTATAGAGAAAAGAAATAAGTTGAAGTTGTAGTAATTGCTCCATTGTTATTCAATTCCTTTGAGATTTTTGCTTTCAGTACCTTGTCCTTTATGTGGAAAAGAAAGGAATTGATTAAATAAAAATGTAAACTTATGCCGGGCGCGAACCTAGCACAAGAATGTCCACAGTCAAACGCCCCACACGTCGACCCAACCTATCTGTTGGGAACAGGGTTAATATTTTCAGATGTTTATGCGCTAACGAAGTAGAATACTAAACAAGATAATTTCATTTATTAATTATTTCTCTGAAATGTTCAAGGTTTATCAGTGTCCAATAGGCTTACAGAATAAATAAAATGTAACAACTTGAAGGTTAGCTTAGTTTTTCAGGGAAAAAACTTCGAAAGATCGGTGTTTAAATATCGCGTTAGTTTGAAACGTGCTTGAATTTCGCGATTATCACGATCTATATTCGTTGGTGACCTCCTCGATGTTATTCCTCCGTGGAGCCAAATAACCAACAATAGTTCAAGTAAAAACAGCGTGACTCTCTAGCGACCAGCTAAAATCAGCCGATAAACATGGAGATCGATTGATCACCTTGCAAAACGTTCAAATAAAACTCGTGTCGCAAAGGTATAGAGAGACAAAGAGAACAACATACAAACATACGTTGAACAGAGACATGCGGACAAGAGAAAGACAGCGCCGCGTAGCGGATCAGCTGACACTCTCTCGCGACGTTCGTCGCCGCCTGACGGTTCGAGTAGAGAACTTGCCCACGAATCGTGCTGGCGATCACTTGCTAATGAGGCGTTCTAGCGAACACTCGCTTACGAGTCTTCGTAGCTGTCATATACTCTCCAGTCGCGCTGTTGGATACTTGTAACAAGTCTTTGACGGCGACGCTATTGGCAACGACTGTGCGAAAGGAACTGATCTCGTGTACGAGATCGTTACACCTGCTATAAGAGAGCCGACAAGCCCTAGGGAGATTTATTAAACTCTGGATATTCCGAGTGTTGATAATTAATCTGTCACGTACTCTTCAGTAGCGCTGTCGGAGACTTGTATCGAGTCTTCGACGGCGACGCTATTGTCAACGACTGTACGAACGGAACTGGATCTCGTATACGAGATCGTTCCACCTGTTGTAAGAGAGTTGACAAGCACGAGCGAGATATCGAACTCCGGATTTTCCGAGTTCTTGATAATTGAACGTGATACTGCCGTACGACCTTCGGACTGAGCGACGCTCCCTTTATGAGCTCGCGACAGGATATTCGAATAGAGACGTACAGGCAATAGTGACTACGATCGAGCACCGGTCTTGGCAGTGCTTCGATCACATAAAAAGTGCATGGTTATTTTTTCATCGCACAACAAGTGTATTTCGGTGTGGTTGACGCGAGATTCGTGTTCGTTCCCCGAATTCACTGCCCGCCGTTCAAGAGAAACTCTTGGAAGGAATCGTGTTTCCGATTCCGTACGGCCACCCGGAGAGTGTGACACGGAGGACACTCTTTCCGAGTACATTTCCTTTACCATAAGCTCTGGCATACGCTTTGTCGTCCCAGTGCCGCAGAAGAACGGATACTCGAATTGTGACAAGGTCGATTCATTATACGCTTTGCGGGAATTGATCGGTCCAGCAACAGGTCTTGATTTGTAAGTCCTAGTCTTGTCACACTCCTTTGAGAGAGAGTGCGTGACGATGATCTCGGCAGACTTGACCCGTTCAACCACCATAGTCGCACCCACATACGCCGTCGCTAGTGCTATATAGTTACTACCAGAGTGGGGATCGTGACTGGTTGAACAACACTTACAATATACGCCCCTACCATATATACGCCCCTCTATATATAGTGGCTTTTGTGCGTGTAAGTGGTGAATTAGACCACGTCTTCCACCGAGATTTTTACAGCCGCATGACGTATTAAGTCACGCGTGTGCTGGGAATCAAGGTTGTTGGAGCACGGGATAATTCGGCTGGATTATCGAACTTGGAGCCTTACAACCTCCTTGTAAGATTAACCGCCACATCTACGCTGACGCCCACGCAGTAGAATCGGTTTAACCGTGACTACGCCAGCGCGAGCGGTCGAATTCTCGATTATAGAGATACATCACAACAAATACAGTCCACTAACTCTGCGTTTTGAGCAGATTGGCTGTATTCCCCCTCCTTCGATAGCGATTATCGCAGTTAGGAGCGTACGGGAAACAGCGTCACGAACGGATACGTAACGTATCGAATAGGTGGTTTCACACCTTCGTTATTTAATTTTCAGACGCCAACGTCGCGAGACGTCCAAGAGACGACGACGCCAGAGGAGACTGACGACCACGCGGACCGCCAGCATCCACGGGGAATATTTGATTAAATAAACAGCCCACCATTAGGTGGGTCACTATCAATATAACCTCGCTGTACAGAAAAATTTACTTTCCCATAAAATTCCTATTTCCTCATATTCGAGCCACGGTTGCAAAGCGTTCAATTGTATTATACAGTCCACCTTTTTAACAATCGGTTTTTATTTTTTTTTACAACAGCGCCGCGAATTTAAAAATCTGAAAAAAATCATAAACGATACTTATAATAATCGATCAGTACTGTAGAAATATAAAGTTTGTCACTCTAGAACTTCCATGTGAAATCTGCATTTTTTCTATTTTTTTGATGTTTTACAAGCAGGATTTTCATTTTAAAAATCTAAAACGAATTGCAGAGTATGTATTCGGGTGCTTGACATGTCTCAGATTTTTCTCAGAATTTCTATACATCGTTAACTAGGGAAAACGGGCTAAAAACTGATTTTTCATTTTTACCTCATAATTACCCTTCCGATCGAGATACAGGGTTAACATTTTGCACGGTATGCTTTTTTGGATACCCTATCGAATCCAATCGAACCCTATCGATGACTCATTCGCGATATTATTCGGCTCAAGGGCACTTTTGACCATCTTATCCGGCTATAGCCTTTAAAGATTTTTTTACATTTACATTTTGCAATGCCCACGGTTTTTTTATGGTCAGTCGATTTCTTTTGGCGTTTTCATACAACCCTCTACTTCTCCTTGAAATAATAATTGATTTCATCAATAACAATACATAAATAATTTCACCACACAGCATAAAAAATGTAAGCGCAACTGACAAGTTTTGATTAAAATTCTCTTCATACTCACTTCTAAGAGGTACGTGTCCATTCCGTAAAGGCGAAGACATCACCCTCTCGTTTCTCCTTTCGGTTCTCTCATCTTCTCTCTTTTCGCGTCCTTCCAATTGAGCAATACGCCTTAGAGCGTCCGCTAGCGTAGCACGAAGACAAACTATCTCGTCTCTTTGTGCCAAGGATTGTCTCTCGAGGTCTGCTACACGACCCAATAATGATCCCGTCTCGCACTCCAGCATCTCGTCTGCAAAGTAGAATTCTTGATCATCGTATGAAATTCCGAAAGACATTTTATAATTCCAGAAAATTTGTGAAATTTGCATTTTAAACTTTCGAGGGATGTAGCATAAATTCACGCCACCTATGGAACATTTGTGTATACATATGTACCTATAAGATTGCAATTAAGAATGTAACTATATGATTGTAATTTTCCCTGTTCAATATTTCTAATTAGCGCAAGTAAAGTTGCACTGCAACATAATGAAAATAAAAATAAATAGTTTTTTTTTGCCTATCTATGCAAGTGATATTACAATTCTTATAATTCTTACTATTATAATTATCAGTGCTTGTCTGTGCATTGTGCGATGACTAATATTATACAGTGTAATCGACTACACGTGAGGTTCTCCATGAAAATATAAGACGAAAATAACAAATAAAAATTTGTGATTCCAGCTTCGTCTTTTAGCTATTAACAATTAAAAATCCGCCTAAAATGCGGTAATAAGACCAACAGAGGTGTATGGTGCGTACGTCACGTATGCACGCGACAGCCACGTATCAAGTGACAGAAACATGTTTCCCTTGGTTGCCATTTGGGGCCTCAGCAAGGTGAAAATGTTTTAAGGATTCTTTACGTTTACGTTACAAGGACATGACTAATATCCATCTGTAATGTCCTTTCACTTTAAAATCAGGACCACATACAAGAAATAATATACACGTGATCGCTATAAAATTGTTTCCGTATATTCCTTGTGTCCATAAATGTTGATTCAAATCCTTACAAGTGCAAGTGTTCACAAAAATTTATTCACGCAAGAGAAAAAGTTAAACGGTGTACCCGGATAAGGTGGTCAAAAGTGCCCCAAACCAAATTGATTTTTAGTTATTCCATTCGACAGAGCTCCCAAGGAAAACTCTCTGTGACAAGTTTTAAGTCGGTACCACTACCACAAGGGTAATTATAGAGTGAGAACGGTTTAATGAATTCTGCTCCATTTTTTGTGTTCTGCTCAACAAAAAATTACGAAAAAATTATTAACATTTTACCTAATAGCACACATGACAGTGAATTATTTCAGAATTTTTGGTTGCTCAGAGTGTTCAGAGTACTACGTTTATTTATTATGTTAGTTGTGTCGTATCGTGATTATTAACGTGTATTTTTCAGATTTTTCGGATTTTGCAAACATGTTTAAAAACATTGGAAATCTACAAACATTCGAAAAAAAATGCATATTTTGTATTGTACATATCTTTTCATAATGCATTTTTAGAATGCTTTAAAAATATATGTAAAATGTTGTCAGAACAATTATATGATGAAGAGATAACAAAAAAAGTATTTAACGAAAAAAAAATCGCTCGGTGCGGGATTCGATCGGGGATCCAAAAATTGGCAGTGGAAACATTACCGTCTACACCAACCAAAACTGTTGAGAGTCATACTGATATACTCGTATTTGAAAGTAACGCACATATCAAATATTTTATACTGCATTCGTGCATTATTGCGTTTGTACATTATTGTTATCAATACAAAAATGTTTAACATCACATAATGCAACTTTAAAAAAGTAACGAAATATCGGAAACATTTATTTTTTATTTAGAATTAATTAAACCGTGTTCATTCTATAATTATCCTTGTGGTAGGGGTACCGACATGAAACTTGTCACAGAGAGTTTTCTTTGGGATCTCTGTCAGATGGTATAACTAAAAATCAATTTGGTTTGGGGAACTTTTGACCACCTTAATCGGCTATACCGTTTAACTTTTTATTTTGCGTCAATACATTTTTGTGAATATTTGCACTTGTGAGGACTTCAATCAACATTTATGGACACAAGGAATATACGGAAATAATTTTATAGTAATCAAGTTGTAAGTTTTGTGACGTCACTTTTCCGTCCGTAACAGCGAAAATAGTCGCGACAAATGTGGACCAGACTGCTCCCTGGTGGATCGTACGGGCGCTCACAGTGTGCGAGAGTGCTCTACGACGAAATTCCGTATCGTAAGACCGAATTTCAGGACGTCCCCCGTGCACCACCAGCCCCTCTAAATGGCACCTCTTGGCAGCTCGCTACGTGACCCCCCCCCCCCCCCTTTCGCGATATCCTGGCCATCAGAAAACATCCCGCGCGCGGTTGGAAGAAGGTTTATCACAAACAAAAAACTCCAAGAACATCGATGTGGAGCACGGTGCCATCAGTACGAGCGGTAGTGCAATTTTTGATTTCGTGTGCGAGACCGACCAATTAGAGTAAGTCCAGAATAATACGTAGGATGGGGACAGGAAGAGCAACTCGTTGCTGCCGAAACCGCGAAGGATCACTGTCGGGCTGGTTCCCGTATCGATTACACGTATTACATATAATCTTGAACGCATTGCATTTGCTCTCGTGAAAGTGAAGTCGAGTATCTCGTGCCGTCCGCAAGCGGAAAGTCATCCCACGAGGAGCACCCGATCAACTGTGGGAAACGGTAACTTGCTATAGTGGTCCTCGCCGTAATTATTTATTTCGCGTGGCGGCACGCAACTTGTTCGCGTGACAACGAAACTCAAAGCGTCTTTCTCTCTCGTGCGCGCCGAGGCGCCTCTCGCTATTGTGAAGGATGTATTTTCAAGACGCTAATACTAGCCAGATTTCGCACGCGATACCGCGGCCAGGAAGGTCCGTCTTATCAAAACGCATATTCGCACATGACACCTGCGATGTACACCACGCGATCGATCGAAGACAACCAACTTCCCTTTGTCCAGAGCTGCCTGGTAACACCACTGATAAGAAACATGCATAAAAACACGCCGGACAATAAACAGTCTTGGGTTTGAAATCAAACAAGCACGTCTCTTTGATACTCCCCAACCCCGTATCCTCTACTACGGTTCGCGAAACGTTTTTTGGCGGCTGTAAAGTGTGTGAGAGGAAAAAAGAAGAAGGAAGCGTTTCGTCCTAGGCCCGCTAGAGGACTCGTCGGTAAGGCTATCTAGCGGACCCGTGCCTTAGACGCGGGATGTCGTAAGGACAGTTTAGGACGGTATATATACAAACAGAGGAAGATTCAGGTAGTAGCGGGAAAGGTGTTGTCGTAATGTCCCTCTGTTGACGAGCATAGGAAGTAGCCGCCACAGTTTAAAACTCCGGTCGACGGTACCTCGTGCCAGTGTTATTTAAATAATTGTTTTTTTCTCACGTCTCGAATAATTCCGGCGGCACTATCGTGATATCGTCCCGCGCCCACTGCTCCCACAAGTTTTATGTACGCCATTTTTGTTTCGTTCCTGGAACTATTGGGACAGTCTCGTTAGAATTGTGACGTCCACCTGCGCTTCGCGAAATATACTTCTCGTCGACATCGACGTAAGGTTCCGCGTTACCGTACCTACGAGATAATTTATAACTTTGACAACCGATCGCTGCGAAGTAACATCTGTATTCACCAAAATTGTATGAAGAGCCCGGGATCTCGAGTTGCGACCACGTGACCGCGTACTTTGTAAACCTGGTCTCCAATTAAAGAACTACAGCCAATTCCGAGAAAGTTTCTTTCGCCCTACCTCGATGACTCTCCCCGTTATCGCCGTGTCCGACTCTTGTACCCTTTGCGTACCGGTTACCGTCTTGCGCGTTCGAAGGTTCGAAATTTATACGCGATTTTCCGAGCATAGAAAATTTCCTCGTATCGCGTGGCACCCTTCCGGTATCTGGTGCCCGAACTATAATTATTGGCGTCCAACCTTCGAGGACAGTTTTTTGTCCCGAGTGGACGTGTGTGGCCCGGTTTCAGCCCCTGTAAAATCCTGAAGTTGCACCATTTTTCTCGTTTTCGGAGATGGAAAAAGGACAACGTCACAACGCATACCTCTGTATATTGTGAGCATCGGTATTTAGATCTATTCGCCTACCGTCGCGAATTGCTTCTAAATACGCGCATGCTAATAAATGGCATTCGCCGGTATTTCGCAGTGTTCGTTTCTACGAGCGATTGTTGTAACGAGACGATCAAAGAATATATGGATCTTGTTCTCAAATAGTAGTCTCCAACTGTCTTTACTTTTCGTTCAAACCTCTCCGCTGTCCAGTACCTGACGGCGCGACCCTCTCTCCTTATTAACTAACGAATAGAGAATCATAAGGTTAGTAACCGGTTACAACACAATGTCTGGTTTTCGAAAAATATTCCATGAGTTTGAAAACTTGCGAACCGTAGCACTGCGAAACATTACAGGCATAAGGGCGACCTTCGAAACGATCGGTTTAAATTTTGTGAACTTCCTGCACATTCAGACAAATGCCTTGTGTAAAGTAGAATGCTCTTTACAAACTCTTACTGTGTAACGGTCTTTATATTATTGGACTAAGATCTGTAATTCCCGAACGGGTCGTTTATTTAGCAATAATGAAAAGTAATATCACGGGTATGACTTTTTACACATGTGAATAAGTAAAACGCTGTTAGCGGGTTTAATAATAATATATGTACAACAATAACCATTCTCCACAATATTCTTACAATTTCTTTATGACTTTTCTCATGATTAGAAAACTGACTTAAAAGACTTGAAACTTATACTAATTCTATAATATTTATGGTTATATTTGTACTAAAAGATATGATAATTTATCGAGCATATGCTCATTCATTTCCAATGTAACTTTCTAACTTTCACACATATCATACCAATCATGACAATGTACTTACAGATCTTATAATTTTTATTTAAAATTCTTGGACTTCTATCAAAATCTTAGCTACATGGCAGTACTGTAGGTAGTGGAAAAGGAGACTCGTTAAAACGAAAAAGGCTTTCCATATTCGTAAAAAGAGACGTGAAGTAGTACGTAATTATTCCTCGCATCGCACAATGCGACCTGATTCCCATGCATCCCTGCTGGATAAGAACAACGAAAACACTAAGCATGCTGCTAAAGCAGAATTATAGGAAATATATCAACCTACTTGTTGAGCACTCAATAGACGTATAGCCGTTGTGATTACTCTGTAGCATAATCCTTGTTCGGATTGTAAATAAAGAAGGTTCCAGTGCCCAGAGCTCAACATAGATAGAGCAGCGTCGGCGCAGGCGGTATGCGCAAACCGCTCGCGCATAGCCCTCGCGCACTAGCGTTCCCGCGTATTATAGTCGCAGAACCTCCCCTAGTAGCACAAAATATTGTATACACATTCATATAATATTAAAAAGAGATTCAATCTTTTTTTAATATTCAAATGTACATACAATATTTATTTTATATTAAGAAACAAATTTTTTTTGAATATGCAGGAAATATCTGTTTCATGTTACGAGAAAAATATTTTTTTCTAAATATTAAATGAATCTTTATTTTATATTAGAAATAGAATATTTTGTTCCTAATATACAGATAATATTTATTTCATATTATGAAAAAAATATTTTCTTATTAGTATAAAATGAATCTTTATTTCATATTAGAAATAGACTATTTTTTTCCTCAACATTCAAAAAATATTTTATATTTATCATAGAAAAATATTTGTACCACAATATGGGGGACATACACATTTCATATCACGAACGAAATATTAGATTTAAATATAAAATAAATCTTTATTCAATATTAGAAGTAAAATATTTAAATTTATTATTTACTTATGATAAATATAAAATATTTCTTGAATGTTTAGCAAAAAATATTCTGTTTTGGATATTAAATAAATATTCATTTTGTATTTAGAAAAAAGTATTTTTTTCATAATATGAAATAAATATTACCTGTATATTAGGAAAAAATATTCTATTTCTAATATTAAATAAAGATTCTTTTTATAATAAGGAAAAAATATTTTTTTCATAAAATTAAATAAATATTACCTGTATATGAGAAAAAAAAAATTCTATTTCCATGATAACTAAAGAAATAGATATTTCTTAATGTAGAATAAATATATTGTACGTATATTTAAATATTGAGAACAGATTGTATTTCCTTTCAATACCATATATGAATATGTATAGAATATTTTGTGCTACTAGGGTTTCAATTAGTGTGTTACTTATTCGACATACATTTATATTGTAAGAACATTAATAAACTAATGTTCGTATTATGTGCGACAAAACTATTGTAATATATGGAACTGTAAGATTAAAAAGTTCATACCAACAGGCTCCCCATGGCATTCCTGAAGCCTATTCGAGATCTTTCTCGGTTTTGTCTAAACAGAGCCTGGAGATTATAGTCTCTCGGCACTAGAAAATATAAACATTTGACTGCAGTCAAAGTATTTGGGAGAGCCCCTGGTCCTGTCGTTGCAGCAGAGAACGCATTCATTCGTTAGCTAGCATCCTGATTAAACGCGGATTGACTGCGGAGCACGAGCTATATGGCAATATGTATATGCTTACGTATGATGGAAGTACTTAAGAAAAGGAAAAAAAATATATATATATATCTTTGTCGTTAATATACTAATAATGTGCTTCATTTAAAAGAAGCAGTTTGACTTTTACCTACAAAATTTTATTAATAGAAGTTTATCTCTTTTAATTATATGATTTGATATGATTAGAGCGTTTATAAGAATAAAAAGTAAAATATTGAACGTAACAATGTATAGGTTCGCATGGCTCAGGAAGGCAGCACATCATAAAGTAAACGGTAGGTCCCGAGTTCGAATCCCGCCAACTGCATAAAAATTTCTTAATTGTAATAAGGTCCTTTCGAAGACAAAGTGGAATATTCCCTCAAGCACTACATAGAAAGTATACTATATACTAATTTTTGTTATAATTTTTTTTTTCTTAAATTTGAATATTTTATTGAATGTTATTTAAATATTGAATTTATATTTTTCAAATATTGGATTCACATTTTTTTTTTTTTTTAATATTTACTTTATATTTTTTAAATAGGACTTCCTTTTCCGGTTGTATGCAAGGTTGACGTGTGTAGAGAGCGGAGTTTAGTTTTGTGAGAGAGAAAGTGGAGAGCAAAAGGTGTGAGTGGAGGGAAAGCGGTGGTGAAGGGAGCGAGTGGTGCAAGGGCAGGCGAGAGATATAGGGAAAGGGCAGGAAGGAGGGTAGGGAGTGATAGAGAGGTGATAAGTGAGCGGAGCCTATAGGTTAGGACGGCGAGACAATACTGTCTAGTAAGCGGGAAGAGAGAGAAGGAGCGGTAGGTGGCGCGGCCTAGTGGGGGACAGAGGCAGGTGTGAAGGCGGGAATTTTGAGGAAGGAGTTGGTGAGAGAAGAGACGGTAGTGAAAGAAAGAGGAGCTGCGGAGGGATGAGTGGCAGAGGGGAGGACGGCAAGGGAGAGGGAAGGGAAGATGCGAAGGTAGAGAAGGGACGGGTGGGGAGGCCGTGGAATGCGGAAAGACTAAGAAGGGAAGGTCTGAGTGGAGGAAGAAGTCTGGAGAGCCTGTGGAAGAAAAGAGAAAGAGAGGAGGGGGGTGAAGAAGGGGAGAAGGAAGGGGCAATATTTAAAAAAAGTGCTCTGACAAAATGGTCGCCAAATAGGATAAGAAGAAGGAGGGAAGGGGAGATAGTGGAATGGGGGAAATGTTTAAAGAATTGATGGAAGAGATAAAAAGGTTAAGGGAGGAAGCGAGGGAGGAAAGGGAGGACAAAAGAAGGATGATAGAAGAGATGAGGCAGGAAAGGGAAGACAGGAGGAGGATGATGGAAGAGTGGAGGCGGGAGAAGGAGAAGTGGGAGGAGGAGAGAAGGGAGGAAAAGGCAAAGACGGAAAAGATAGAGAAAATTATGGAGAGTTTGGTGGAAAAAATGGAAATCACAGAAAGAAGGGTGGCGGAGATGGAGAGAAGGGAAAGAGAGAAGAGGGGTATATGTGTGGAGGGAGGGGAAGAAACAGTAGACTTTAGGTGGAGGATAAGGAGGATAGAGATAGGACAGGGCAGGAAAGAAAGGGAGGAGAGAAGGAGCAATGTGATAATAAGAGGGGTACAGATAGAGCGGAAGGAGATAAGGGAGGAGGTGAAAAGAGTGAGGGAGAGGATGGGATTAAAAGAAGAGGAGATAAAAGAGATGAAAAAGATTGGGAGGGTAGGAGGAGATGGAAGGGGGATGGTGCTGGTGAGGATGGAAAGTTGGGAGAGCAAAAGAAAAGTGATGGCGGAGAGGAAGAAGCTTCGGGGAGGAAAGCAATCACTGGACGATGATTTAACGGAGGAGGAGAGGAGGACTAGGTGAAAAATTGCAAGTGAAGCGGAGAAGGAGAGGGAGAAGGGAAAAAATGTGCAGGTGGGGTACATGAAAATGTGGGTAAATGGAAAAATGAGGAGATGGAACGAAATAGAGGAGAGGTGATTAAGACAGCAAACGAGCGTACTGAGTGTGACTGTAACAGAGAGATGTGGTGACCATGAAGTAAGATGGTGGAGACGTTGAGCGCCCATGTCGACCGTTCCCGCCAAAACGTAAGCGTCAGAGTGGGGACTCGCCGTTCTCCCTGCACCCCAGTGACGAGATTTTCTACCAACTCTCGTAGACAATACTTCAATTGCGAACAATTTGTTTTGCAACAGCATTACCAATTAAAGGCCGTAGAAGCTTTCATAGCTTTATGCCATTATCAAATAAAGAAGTACTATGTAAAACTTGCTATTTCTTTCTAATATTTATTATTTACAAGAAAAATGCTGGCTGTAACAGCGTCAACACACTGAATCTTATATCTATTGTCACTGTCTCATACTCGGTACACCTGAAGTAATAGTGGTAATCTTCTCAGCAAATAGCGAAAATGCCTGTCATTCGAGTGTGTGTAGCTGAATGAGACTTCCATAATACATCATATATATTTTCGTCTTAATTAGAATTAATTTAAAGCTATAACACTATTTATTCATTTCTACAGTACGAATATTGTAAAGAATTTGTCAAAGACAGTTGAGGAAACAAATAAAGCTAACAATGAGGAGATGGTAAGAATACTCACGCCAAGCCTGCTCCGCTTCATCAATGGTGTCCATCGTATCCGGCGTGGACATTGCGATTAACCCCTCACGATGACCCCAACGTATTAACACATTAATCAATTGAACTGATTAACAAGCGCAAACAGAACCAACGCACTGGGACGCACCGCAAACAGAGCCAACGCACTAGAACGCACCATATTTCTAAACCGAATATCTTCTTCCGAGACACGACAAAAGCGCGCACGTTTCTGATAAGACGAAATGATTCATTCAAATAGCGACTTCTTCTTTATGATATTAATCGAGGATATCGAGGATCACCTACATGTCGATTGACTTCTTTTGACAACAAACAATCCACAACATAGTCATTTCGTCCTATAGTTATAGAAATCATTACTTTAACAGAATACTATTCAAGTATTTTAATGATTTAGACTAAATATTTTCGTCACACAATTCAATAAAAAAAAATTTACTAAAAACAATGTGCAATTAATTATTGTTCATTTGTTTCGGTACTTGTACAATATAGATATTTAATTATTTATATCAGGGCTAGCACGGTTGGAGCTCCTCAAACGCTTGCTTCCCCCACCAACCCCTCTTTCATGCAGTGTCACCTCTCTTTCATTCGTTGCACCACCGTACGATATGTATGTATGCATGTATGTATAGATATATTTTTTGTAATACTATTTTGGATTTTGTTCAAATTCCGATATGTTTTAGTTATTAGTTGCACATGTATGAACATATGTATCTCAAAGGATGTTTCCAAAACTAGTGATAGAAAAAATGGTAATAAATAGAAGTTGCTCTTCATTTTGATAACGTTGAAATATGTGCCGCCGCACCGCGCCGCTCAGTATTCGTTTCCGGGATATTTACGAAAAACTACGGACACTCGCTAAAGGGAATTCTGAGCCACACCCCCCCCCCCCCTCCACCCTCGCACACCTTCCCGAAAGCCTAACCTAGAAAAATTAGTTTCTTAACGGTACAGTAGCTCACCAAAGTGTTCGAACGTCGTTTAAAAGAGTATAACTGACCTTTTTTTTTTAGAAATTAGAAGCATTGGTTTACTAAATGGTGTGGAAAGAAGATTTTGAAAAGATGGGTAGGTTACATGAAAAAATAAAAAAAGCACTATTTAAAACTTTTATTTAGACCGTAAAGAAAATTTAAAATATATAGTATATGCCGGGGCGTGGCGCAGCGACACAGCCCGTGTCGTTTAATGTTCTATTGTAATATTTGTTTTATTATTTTATTATAATGCTTGTTTTATTTTCGCGCATGGCGCAAAGAGAGATGCGAGATAGGATCCCTTGGAAATATGGCCTGAGGCCTTGTTGAACGTAACCACGGGTGGCGGAATAGCTTTAAAGAAACAGGACTTAAAAAAGTCCCGTTAAAATCTGAGGGAAGGACCCTTTTCTGCAAGTTCACCCATTTTTTTTCATCAATGTATACTAATTATCAGTAATGTTAATAATAACTGACAATGGTCTAACGTAATCAGAAAAATATTTTGTCTTGAATATTGATTAGCGATATCCAAATAATTTTTGCACCACCAATAATGGTTATCATTAATCAAAAAAAAATTACTGTCGTCGATAATTGTTGGGAACTGGCCTTCCACTTTGCACAATGAAACAGCTGTTTTAAAGCATAAAGCGTAAAAGGGAGATATGTAGATTGGTTGGCTCGCTATGTACAGACCGCGTTCATCGCGTATGTCGTTGTTAACATTTTCTGTATAATTTATATTTATATTCTGTGCTTTAAATCCTTAATAAACAATAATAAGTTACATGTTTCGAATAAGTTGCCCAATACGCGCCCTTGATACTTTTTGTGTTAGGAGGTTTCGTCACACGCGGTGCCTGCTTACCTTTTTCGATAGTTCATAATTAAACATGTGAAATGTGTAAGCACCATGTGCGTAACTGGTTGTGCAATAAAAGTAATATTAATTGTGGAATGTGTGTTCAACCTACTTCCAAATATAAACCCAATGTTAGCGGTAATCGAAAGGGTTCTGGTCATTTATATTGTTTATTGGCAGAGGTGGGCATTATACGAATTGTTCCGAATAGATATTTATCTATAATAATTATTCAGGTAAATTTGTAGTAGGCGAATGTTGTAGCTGCATGGCACCCAACGTCATCTGAGGTGGCTCCGATGAACGTGTGGAGGCGCGGGGAGTACAATAATGAATATAGAGTATAGAGTGTTAGAAATGTCGCGCCAGCATGCGTACCATTGCAATATTTTCCCAAAGTTATTTCATAAGTTTTAAATAGAATAAGTGTACAATAATAAATAGTTAGCCCAAGGCAATGAACGCATTTCGTTAACAACGGTCAAAACTCAACAAATATTTTATTCGGAGTCATTACTCATAAATATTTTATTCGGAATCATTAGTCATTACATGTTTCAAGTTATTCTGTCCGTTCCGTCGCAAGGGAATAAGACATAAGGCCTTTACTTCGGATTTGTTTATGACGTCTTCGTGACTTGAGGCTACTCTCGAGGATTAGGGAACCGATGCACATTTGGCGACCAGTCGTCCTCCAAGGGTCCTCTCGAAAAACCGCGACAGTCGGTTAGTCACAACCAGTCAGTCGCGATCTAACAGTCGGAATCGAACTGTCATTTCCTTGCACATTCTAGACAAGGCAAGTAACAATACGGATCATCGTGATCGGATCCGCACGCGTCTAGGGCAGGGCCTGCTAGATTAGCCTTACCGACGAATCCTCTAGCAGGCCTGGGAGGAAACGCTAATCTCACGAAATCACACGTAGCACTATGGTTCCCGTCAGGAAAGAGTAAATTCGCGCAACTACCGGTTTTCGTTCATTCTGCGCATCTTCCACTCCGTACGCCCCCTTCCCAATGTACAACGCCAAGCCGCGTCATTCGTAGGGTTCTATCGGGTGTTGCCACATAACGATTTCTGTGTTTAATTGCATGTTAATCTGTACCTCTGTCCTACTATTCTTTCATTGTGTACATTAAACTCGCAGTCAAGAAAGTGGGAGTGCGCAGTGGAAGGAGAGTTAACGGGCTCGTTGCGCACCCTATCATCTTCCAAGCTGCGCGAAACGAATTTATTCTTTCTTGACGGCTACTATAATCATTGAACTGGTTACCCAAGATTAATTTGGCGGGTAATCAAAACGGCGATTTCGGGATCGACGCGTCCGTACGATCGGGATTGAGGTTTACAACCTCAAGCGGGCACGAGTCAACCGCGCGTTGCTTCCGAAATTCGCACCGAACATTTTGGTCCTTCGAGCCGGATTCAGTGATCTATCGAGTGCAGTTCGCGTACAGAGAACGATAGCGTGCAGTAGTGTGTAGTAACACAATCAGTGCATTTACAACGCGAGAGGAAGCACCGCAGTTTGCTTTAGCCGTACATCGCAACAGTCAATGTAGGATTACCAGAATTCCGGTGACACCAAGTCAAGGTAAACACGTTATTTGAATTTACCAATAAGCATCCTTCAATGGTCAATTCCTCACATAGTGGCTAATGCGATCGCAACAAGCCAACGAATCGCGCCTTCAAATCGAACGGCGTGTGTTAATTTAACTTCACGATTCTCGCAAGGTACCTCGAATGATACCAAGAGTTTGCGAAACAACGCGTTAAGCTTCGCGAACGCGCAAACGTATTCGATTGGATATCACTTCGTATTGGATATCACTGTATTCGGGAAAGTGTACAGAATCTTTTACTGCAAAGACCAATTCAATATCTTTTATGATAACATCACAATATTTCTTTTGTTGAGGAGAGAACACCGTACAACTGCATGTACCCCGTGTGCGGCTCGGGTAGGTTCGGAAATCTTCGGAGCGGTTCGGTTTGGTTGCTGGGACCGCGGGGGCTGGCGAAGCGTCGCCTGAGAGCGAGAGTAATTGGTGTACGGTTGGAATGCGTGCGACAAAGTTGTATTGGTTGTTAAAGGTTTACTTAATAAACAGTTGTTGTTGTTAGTGTTCACTGGCGAAGTTATTGGTAGAGCCCCTCTAATATCCAACAGGTTATGGGCCCAGGTCGGCTCTACCGAGCAAAAACCGGAAAGAATTACAAGTGGAAAATAGAGAAAATTCGGTGAGCACGCGTTCGTGGAAAACGAAGGAAAATGGCCGCCAACATATTGAATGTTCAACACGTAGAAAAATTGAGCAACGCAAATTATGAGACCTGGAAAATTCAGATGAAGTTCCTTTTACGATATAATGATTTATGGGGATATGTAACAAAGGAAACAGTAAAAACGGATGAAAATAGTGTGGCGTGGAACACAAGAGATGGTAAGGCCTTAGATTTAATCGTGTTATGTGTTCAAACTGACCAATATACTCATCTCGACAACGTAAGTACCTCTTTTGAAGCCTGGGAAACATTAAAGAAAATTTACGCATCGAAGGGACCGATGAAAAAATGTTTACTGTTCAAGCAATTATATCGTATGAAAAAGGGCACAGATATATCGATGACGGATTATGTAAATGAATTTACTCGCACGGTACAAAAATTAAACGAGGCCGGAATAAAACTTCCCGATGAAGTGGTACCGAAAATGTTAATAAATTCGTTACCTAAAGAATATGAACCGTTTTGTGTTGCAATTGAATCTAGGGAAGTATTACTAACGATGGAAGAATTGAAAGTAAAGTTAATGGAAGAGGAAATACGGAAAGGTCATAATGAAGAAGAAGAAAAAGGAGAAATAGGGCTAAAGGCAACCGACACAAACAGAGGTCTAGCGTTGAACTCAAAATACAACTATAAAACAAAGACAACACAGGAAAAGCCACACGAGTTTCGAGGAAATTGTTATATTTGCAACAAGTATGGTCACAGTGCAAAATATTGCTATTCAAAACCCAATAGTAGGACAAACAATACATATAGAACAAACAGCGAATTAAACAAACGACATTATACCCCACATTGGAAAAATAATGCCATGGCAGCTGCACTAAATAATTATCATATAGCTGCGACAACATGGATTTTGGATAGTGGTGCAACAATACACATATCAAGTGACAAAAATAAATTTAAACACTTAAGAGGTATGTCTACTAAGATTTATACTGTGTGACGTTGCAGATTTTGCGACGTCACTTTTCCATTATTTTGTGCGGCCGAAACGGCATTTCGAATGGACCGGACCGCCATCTAGCGTACCGAATCGACAGTCGCGAATTTCGAGAGCGCTCCCCGAGGAAATTCCGCGTTAATTACCGATCGGCGGCTAATTCAAACCGCGCGCGCCGAGTACGGCAAGTTTCAGGACGTGACCCGTGCACCACCAGCCCTCTCAGGAAGCCTAAGGCGGCTCCCTTCGTGGGATCTCTTTTCGTAAACTACCGAAAACGTCCAGTGCACTGGTGAAGAAAAGGATCGCCAACACACACGGGCCGAACAACCCGGAGACGGCTCAAGCCTAGAACCCCACCAACATCGGACTTTCCTCCTGAGGAACTCCACCTAAAAGGCCTTGAAGTCGTCTCATCCCGCAGGAAAGGGTTCTATACGCGTGGGTGGTGTGGAAGCATCCTGGGTCGTCTTGGACACCCTGGTCGCCACACGGCGATCGTTATGGCAAATCCGGATGTTGCCTAAGGCCAAGGGCCATCCGTCGGAGACCCACAAAACTAATGATTTTGCGTGCGAGACCGACCAATTAGGCATTCCGAATAATGAGTAGGGTGGGGATCGCCGGGTAGATCCTCGTTGCCGAACTCGCGAAGAATCACTGTCGCGCCAACTTTCGTTTCGCGAATAGATTTTAAATAAGAAAAGTGTATCGCGACCCGACGGGAAAGGCGAACTCGGATCCGGACTGAAAAACACGTCTTCGAGAAACGGTAAGTCGAACAGTGAACCTTCCCTTTTTAATTTCGTGAATGTGTTTTTTTTTAGAATTTCGCATAAGGACGATCCGCTTCTCGTATCGTCCTCGAGTTCGTGCGAGTCGAGGCGCATCTCGCCTCGTGTTCGCGGCTGACGCCATTTGCCGGCGTTGTGAGCCTGAAATTTCGTCACGTAACGGAAGTTTTCCTCGGAGGAGTCGCGTCGGAAGAGTGAGAGTAATTTTCGTGGCGTTAGGATAAACCGTCTCTCGATCTCGGTCGCGTAAAACCGGGACGACGGGTATAGCGTGCTCGCGCGAGCGTTCGAGAACAAAGATCGCGTGTCGTCGCACGCTCTCTCTCCGTTCCGTTCCGGGAATCGACACGACAGTCAAATTGTAATTGCGCCGTCCATCTGCGTTCGCGAGCAATAGTATCGATTTCCTCGATCGCAATACCGAACTACCGTATTCTCGGGATATCTAAAGAATTGACAAACCCGCGCCTGCGAACGTCCACCCTTTCGCTGAACTTGTATGAAGAGCGCGGGCTCTCGGGTCGCGGCACGTGGCCGCCAAAATTGTAATTTACTGACACCGATTAAATTAATCTCGAGACAAATCGAATTGTCATTTCTTGACCTGCGAGATCCGCCCTGCCGTAAGGGCCGTCCCCGTCCTTCCTGCGTCCGAACCTCTGACCCTTCGCGAATCGCGTAACGTAGCTTGAAACTCGGTAACGAAAATTCTCGATTCGCTTCTCTAAGAGTAGAAAACCGTCTCGTTTCACGTGGTATCTTTCCGATACCTGGCGCCCGAACATCGGTCTTTCGTATCGCTATCGAGTTTCCGAATCGCGTTTTGTGCCGGGAGGACCTCGTCCGTACGGCCGGCCGAGGCCCGGTCTCAGCGCCTGTAAAATCCCGGAGTTGCATCTCGTTTCCTTCCGCGGAAAACGCGCCGGAAAAGAAGCAACGTCACAACTGGTACTGAGGAACCCGTGCAAGTTTCAGGAAAAGGTAGCGTACAAATGACATTAAAACAGGATAAAAGGAATTCTACAAACATATGTTTGGAAGAGGTAATGTACGCACCATAATTTAAAAGTAATTTGCTGTCAATACCACAAATAGTCAAACATGGTTTCAAAGTAATTTTTGAAAATGGCTATGCGATGGTAATGCGCAAGAATGGTGAGGTAATGTTTACAGGGAAAGAAACGAATGGTTTGTACCTTGTCGAAGAGGACACGACACACTGTGCTATCAGAATTGACCAAGCACCACAAGATACGCCATTAGTGAAATGGCGTGAAAGACTAGGACATTTGAACTTCACTGATAAAAGGAAACTCAAATTGAAGGAAATAGTTGTCGGAATGCGTGAACATTTAGGAAATTCAGATCCAGTATGTGAGGTATGTACAAAAAGTAAAATTCACAAATTACCACATGAAACAGTAACTCACAAGGCCAAAGATATATTAGAGTTGGTGCACAGTGACATATGCGGTCCCTTCAGGGTACCATCTTTAGGGGGAGCTCATTATTTTGTCACATTCATTGATGACAAAAGTAGGTATATATATACAAAAATGATCAAATATAGATCTGATGTTCTTGGTGCGTTCAAGGAATATAAAACATACGCAGAGAGGCTAACAGGATGTAAATTGAAGAAACTAAGAACCGATAATGGAAAGGAATATCTGTCCAAGGAATTCAGTCAACTGTTGAAGAATGAAGGAATTACCAGGGAGCTTACGGTGCCTTATATGCCTCAACAAAATGGCGTAGCGGAAAGGGCAAACAGAACCCTGGTGGAAATGGCACGATGCCTGATACTACAGGCAAAATTACCAAATACTTTGTGGGCTGAAGCTATAAATGCTTCTACGTATTTGAGAAATAGGAGTCCAACAAAGGCAAATCAAGATATGACACCATATGAAGAATGGACAGGACAAAAACCATATATTGGATTTTTGAGAAAAATAGGGAGTCAAGTGATAGCATTGAAGAAGAGTCCCAGAAGAGGACACAAATTTGAACCAAGAGGCAAGGAATATAGTGTTAGTGGGATATTCCATGGAATCGAAGGCATACCGTTTATGGGAACGCGGAACAAAAACGGTAATCAATGAAAGAGACGTACGAGTCATTGAACAACAAAATATTGTCGTAGACGAAGAGGATCAGCAACCCGAATTCTGTCCAATACGAATAGAGGAAGAATCAAAGGAAGATTCTCCTGAACAGGAAGAAGAACTGCCAATACGTGAGCAAGGAGTTCACCAAGATGTTTCCATCAGAACCAGAGATCGCCCACGAATTGAAAGGACATGGAGACCGGGCAGACCGAAAAAAATATACAATTCGAGAACACGTTCCAATACAAAAGAAAGAGATGATCCAATACATGTACAGCAGGCTTTAGATAGATCGGATGGAGAACAATGACTAGAGGCTATGGAGCGAGAGTACAATTCGCTAATAGAAAATAACACGTGGAAACTGGTAAGTAGACCAAAAGACGAAAAGGTAATAAAGAATAAATGGGTTTGTAAGGTAAAAAGGCAACAGGATGGATCAATTGAGAAACATAAAGCAAGGCTGGTAGCGAGAGGCAATCAACAAAGAGAAGGCATAGATTTTGATGAAGTATTTTCGCCTCTAACCAGGATGGAAACAATACGTACATTGTTTACAGTGTGCGTAATGAAAGGAATGCATTTACATCAAATGGATGTAATAACCGCATACGTGCAAGGAGACTTATATGACGATATTTACATGGAACAACCAAAGATGTTTGAAAGGTGCAATATTCAAAACACAGTCTGCAAATAAAGGAAACCTTTGTATGGCCTAAAGCAAGCAGGTCGCAAATGGTGTCGTAAATTAAACAATTTCTTAGTTAGTTTAGATTTTAGTAAAACTGCAATAGATCCATGTGTATAAGTTAGTAATGACAAGAGCACAGAAGCAATAATTACTACAATATGTTGACGACTTGTTGATAGCGTCCGCAGATTTAGGGGAAATAAATAGAATTAAAAATTTGTTAAAGCGTGAATTTAAAATAAAGGATTTAGGTATGGTACAAGATATTTCAGGTATGCGTGTGGACAGAACAGGCAGCTTAGGAAACATCAAAGTGTCTCAAGAAAGATATATCAAAGATTTGCTAGAAAGGTTCGGTATGAGAGAATGTAATGCAATAAGTGTGCCCATGGAGATTAACATAAATGTAGAGGCCATCAAATCGGACACCGACGGAGATGAGATAGTTAACAAACCGTAGAGGGAATTGGTAGGAAGTTTAAATTATCTAGCGAATTCGACCAGACCGGATATAGCTTTCGCAGCAAACATTTTAAGTCGATTCAACACTTGTCCGAAAGAAATGCATTGGAAGATGGCGAAACGGGTACTTCGATATTTAAAGGGTACGACAAGTTATAGTATAAGATATGAAAATAGTTCATTGCTAGCGTACGTGAATTCCGATTGGGCCGGCGATGTAAACGATAGGAAATCGTGTACGGGGTATGTTTTGTGTTTGGCGGGTGGTCCAATTAACTGGAAAAGCAAAAAACAAAGGTCGGTTGCGTTATCCACTATGGAGGCCGAATACATGGCTCTGTCGGAAGTAACCAAAGAAATTATATATGCGAGAAATTTGTTAAGACATATGAAGGTTTATTCACTGTTAAACAATCCAACTACGGTCTACTGCGATAATTTAAGTGCGATAGAATGAAGTAAGAACAGCGTTTTTCATGGTCGAAGTAAGCATGTAGACATAAGGTACCATTATTCTCGGGAAGCGCAAGAAAAAGGGGAAATTATTGTAAAACACTTACGTACTAGCGAAATGACCGCGGATGTCCTCACGAAACCATTGGGAAGATTTAAACATGATGCATGCATTCAATTGTTAAATTTAGGTTAAATTAGTATTGAACAATCATAAGACGTGCAGTTGAGGGGGACTGTTGAGGAAAGAACACCGTACAACTGCATGTACCCCGTGTGCGGCTCGGGTAGGTTCGGAAATCTTCGGGACGGTTCGGTTCGATTGCTGGGACCGCGGGGGCTGGCGAAGCGTCGCTTGAGAGCGAGAGTAGTTGGTGTACGGTTGGAAAGCGTGTGACACAGTTGTACTGGTTGTTAAAGGTTTACTTAATAAACAATTGTTGTTGTTAGTGTTCACTGGCGAAGTTATTGGTAGATCCCCTCTAATATCCAACACTTTAAAGTTGAAAAATAGTTTTTTTTTCAAAGTCATGTTTCTCAAAAACTGCGCGTGTAGGTGAAAAAGTAAGGGCAGATTCGGAATCAGCGCAAAAAACTCTATAAGAAACACCCAACAGTTATTAGGAAACAAGTTTGGTGTTGGACTGTGTAATACGGCGAGAAATCCAGCATGGGAGGAGGACCCATACTACTTCGCAATTTTAGCATTAACACTTAACCTATGTTGAGACATGATTATTGTATGGCCGGCTCGTATTTCGGTTTGGGTCTACGCTACGGTCGATTTTGAACAGTGCCATTGTCGAAGGGATCCTCTAGCGTCTTCTGACGAATTTATTGTTTTATGACTCTGGTGCGGCTGGAAAGTATCAGCTGACCATAGGAAAGTCAGCCTAGCCGTGCAGCTCTCAATGGCACTTGACGTAGCGTAGGCCCACGCTTAGCGCCAAGGGGGGCTGTGGCCCAAAGCCTAAATTATGGTCTCCGGCGAAATTGCAGGAAACCGAGTGTCGTCTGTTTAGCGACACTCGTTACGACGTATTTCGTCTATGGGCGTTGCCCTTGTTTTGGGAGGTCATTTGTAGCCTCCCAAATATTATATCATTGGCTGGGACCCCCACTATTTTGTACTATGTGGAGGGATTTTTCAACCCCACGAGGTTACTTGTTTCTCACGCGTTAGTTGTAAGATCAGTCGTGATTTAAGAGTCGAAACTACGAGTCGTGAAATATCTGTCGCAGAATAAGAGTCGTGAAATATCTGTCGCTGTTATACCGTCTCTTTTATACCGTCTTTCACATTTTCTATTGAAAGCTACTTAGTTATCCGAAACCCGATTATCTCTTTATTTAATTTACCTCTTTTTGAGGTGTGTATCTCAGCGGTTCACAAATTACTGTTTGAGCACTGACACGACACAACAACCTATTTAAAAGACTTAATAATAAATGCTCCTCAGGGCCAGACAAAATCCCAAACATAGTATTCAAAAATCTTCCACTTCGCATCATATACGATTATAACACTATTTTCAATATCTGCTTAAACAACTGTTATTTCCCAACAAATTGGAAAACAGCAAAAGTAATCCCGATTAGCAAGAAAGGTATGGATCCCTCTTCTCCACTTAGCTACAGACCAATCAATCTTCTCCTCAACATTTCTAAAATATACGAAATTTTATTAAAAAATGCTCTAGAAACATTTTATGGTAAATATAACTTAATCCCGGACACACAATTCGGGTTCAAACATCAGTTGAGTACAATCCATGCAATACACAAACTAACATGCGATATTCACGCAGCTATTTTTAACAAGGAGAACGTGGCAGCCGGCCTTATAGATTTAGAAAAGGCCTTTGACACAGTGTGCATTGAAGGCATTTTATATAAACTGGAAAAAAAGGTTGTAAAACATACCTATTGAAAATACTAACGAATATCAACAAATAATCAACAAGATATATTATTTGAAGCGGAAGATGGTCTTCAACGAGGAACAGTTACAGCTCAGATTCTCTCTAATTTTTTCAATGCAGAAATCCCAAATTTATTTGATATGCCTGATTCAACAGATACAAATGTCATATTTTTCGCGGATGATTTAATTATACATATTACAGGGAAAAAACGTTAAAAACCTTCGGAACATAATGCAAACAAATGAATATTATAAAACATGGAAATTAAAAATAAACCCAACTAAATGTGAAACTATTTTATTCAGACAAAAAATAAACAAACGGAGTCAGACATTTAGAAACTTTTACAAAACATTCCAAATAAAAATTGACGATACAACAGTTCCGCATAAAAATTTGGTAAGATACCTCGCTATTCATATAGATAACCGAGTAATCCTTAACGAACATATAAAAATCCAAATGGAAAAAGCTAGAAAAGCATTTATAAAGCAAAATATTTTATTCTAATTACCTAAATCAGACCGATAATCTCATATGGTTGCTCAATTTGGTTTAACACGAGTCCTCTTATTATGGAAAATATCAGAAAATTTGAATGTAAATCAGGGCTGGGCACGGTTGGAAACGCTTGCTTCTCCCACCAACCTCTCTTTCATGCAGCGCGCATGTTCGTTGCGTACGCTGATGTCTCGTGTCTTCGTTGCCCTATTGTACCGCGCTTGCTAGAAGGAGGCAGAGGGCGCTACGGTGTGGACGGTTTTGCCTCAATTGAGGCTACATTGCCCATCCCTGACGTAAATGCTTAAGAGCGTTCCTATTTTTGGACAAAACGGGTAGAATTACAGATGCAAATAATGTACCAATAATATATCATATAGAGAGGAAATCTAGTGATAAAAGGATCCTGTATCCACATAATATTAATAGTAACGACGGATCTCTTATGTCAAAACTAATATATAATATGTCCCTTCCTAAGAGAGATATGGAAGAGAAGTACCAAAAGATACTAAAAAATATTGATGGCTAGCAGGTGAATAAATAATAAGAGTGATACAGGTTATAGCAGTCGAAAATTGCAACCAAACATACATAATGAAGATAACTCAGGGAGTTATAACTTTAGCTTATCATAGATATCAAATTGTGTAAGACTGAGTGAATAAATGAGTATGTAAATAATAGTGTGTATGTAATAGATATTTAAGTTTTCTGTATATGCATATGTATATATCCCGCAACCCGATACATGGAGGTTAAGTAATTAAATGTCCGTATCTTTTCTGTTACTTTTTACGGAAGAATTAGAACTCACAAAAAAAAAGAATCCAAAATTATGGATAAAGCGTAAAAATAGTTATAGTTATGTATAAGATCAGTCTTTAAGATATAGAATAAGCAAAAGCGGTTGTGAGGGTTAATTTACTGACCATACAACTCGTTTATATATTTTTGTTTTTCTCTCTGTATGCCGTAGTTTATTCTCTACAGGTAACAACGCGCAATCTTGTTATTACATTGTTTCCAGAATAAAGATTTATAAAAATAAAAATTAGGCGTTCGACTGTAGACCTGCTTGTAGTAGGTTCGCGCCCGGCATAAGTATACTTTTTTTTATTTGATTAATTCCTTTTTTTCTAACTATGTAATAATCAATGGTATTTTTGTAGAATTCCTTAACTACCCAACGAACTTTGGTTACTTTGCAAGAAGCATTAGATTCTTCCGTAGTCAGTTGACTACGTTTGCCCTTCAAATAATAATGCCGGCATCAGAACTTCAAAGCCAAGTTCTTACAAGTGAGATTGAACATCTCGAAACCCTCTATCAACAATACATACATATATTTCTTGGTTTCATAAGAACTTGCAAACCATTTGGATCTTGAATACGATCCGCATTATTTTGGCATCAGTTTGGTTTGCGTAGAATGGTCCTAGCATGTCGAGGATATAGCCCAATCGTCCATTATTGTTCCATGTTGCATTTTGTTTTGTGACTAAACTGACCAGAAGATACTGTCATGAATATACAATTAAAGTTAATGAAAAACGAGAAGTTTATATTTCCAAGCATGTTTTCATTGATTTATAACTTTACTTTAAAAGATGTCGAAACATCTGCTTAGTTCGCTGAATATTGGAGAAGGGCGAAGTATTTCATTAACGAATCTGGATGGTTCATACACAATTGCTCTTCCACATAAAAGACGAGGTACAAAAAGCAAAAGTCTCAAAATTGAGATATTGAATAACAATGGGGCAATTTCTAGAACTTGAATTTATTTCTTTTCTCTATAACGGATTATTTTAAACTTGAAGACACGTATAGATTTACCGCAGAAAATGTTGAATACTACCAGAATGAAGAGGATGCATAACTAAAAATGGATGAAATAACGATTGCTCCGAATTTATTTTTTCACGTATTTTACCATAAAATATTTTCTAAATATTTAAATATTGGTTCCAAAAGAATGCTACAAAAATACCATTGATTATTAAATAGTTAGAAAAAAAAGAATTGATTAAATAAAAAAAAATAGATTTATGCCGGGCGCGAACCTAGTATAAGCATGTCCACAGTCGAGCGGCCTAATGCGCTGGCCCAATCGGGCTGTTGGAGACTTTGTTTGTTGTTGTTTGTTTAATATGTTTAATATTTACAGATGTTATGCGCTGACATAGCAGAATGACAAATCAAGTTAATTGGATTTTTTAATTATTTCTGTGAAATTTTCAAGGTTTATCAGTGTCCAATAGGCTTACAGAATAAATAAAATGTTACAATTTGAAGGGTAGCTTAGTTTTTCACGGAAAAAATGGCAAAAAAATCGGTTTTTATTTTTTTTAACAACGGCGCCTTAAACCAAAAAATCTGAAAAAATTCAGGAACAATAACTACAATAATATATCGATACTGTAAAAATATAAATGTTGTCACTCTAGAACTTCCATGCGAAATCTGCATTTTTTCGATTTTGTTAAGGTTTTTGATTTTTTACAAGTAGGATTTTTAATTTAAAAATCTGAAACCAATTGCAAAGTATGCATTTGGGTTCTTAACATGTGTCAGATTTTTACCAAAATTTCTAAACATCATTAACTAGGGAAGATAGGCCAAAAATCTGATTTTTCGATTTTACCCCATAACTACCCTCTCGATCGAGATACAGGGTTGAAATTTTGCACAGTATGATTTTTCTTGATGCCCTATCGAATGATCCACCGTCAATAAAATTCGGTTCAAGGGCACTTTTGGTATACTCTTTGTCTTATAACACTTATGATGCCTACCAAAAATTATGTACTGAATACTCACACTACGCGAATAACACCAATTTACAGCTGTCGTATAATGAATATGAGTTATGAAGAGTAATAAATTATAGGTTGATAAATACGTTATCGTTACATCCATTTTGATGAAACTTTGTTTATGTATGTACACATATGCAGAGAGATAAGGCATTGTCCAGCAAAAACTTTTGTATTACTGTCCTTCTTTTCGTAGATAAACACTTCAAACTCGGGTGATTTGTTGTTTATATATTCAAACAACAAAATGTATTGTCAGCAGGGACAAAAATCAAAGAAACCTGACCGAAAAAGAACTACGAATGCTACTTGGTTGAATGATTGCTTGCTTTTTTAAATTTCTGAGGATTCCCGAGGCTTACAGAATCCGTATTTATCGGCTATCATTCTCAGTTCAGTCTTGAATGAGAAAAGTAGCGATATGGATTTTTCACAAAAACAACGGTCAGTTCAAACATCATATATTTACTCAGTTGGAATTTCAGTTTTGGATTTTTAATAAATTATGTTGGCGAAATCATCATTATCATTATTGTTATAATTGGTACAACATATGTAATTCGGTGATAATTCGCGCCGCGAGTAATGTTGAGGCCTCCTGCAGCGTAATGTTTACTGAACAGCACATGTGTTGTTTTCATAACGGTGTAAGATGTAACCGCAATTTGCCAGTTAACAATGTATAAACACTACTATTAATACTTCTTAGTACATGTATATTCTTATCGTTATTTGTGTGTTAACCCTCTGTCGACCGTAAAAAAAACTTTCATTATGCGATAGAAAATTTATACCACAAAACGTAGTAAATATAAAAAAAACTTTTAGCTTTAAATAATAAAAAATAAGAAAAGTAACAAAGTCATGCAACGACAAGATCCCAAGAATTTTAAAAGTTTAAATAACCGCAGTATCTACATACAGTCGGGTCCAATGGACCCGCTTGGTAGACAGAGGGTTAATAAACTATGAATACTAAAATATAGTTCACTCTAACCCTGTTGCGCCATCAAGGTTATGGACCCACGTATCGTGTTGAGGTTAGAGTTCGAGAAAATTTATAGACACGTGTAAAAATGGCGAGTGTTTCAAACGCCGGGAAAATAGATCGTCTAAATGGGGACAATTATAGAACGTGGAAGTTCTTCTGCAAAAATATGTACCTCGTACAAAAAGATCTATGGTCTTATGTGACTGGTGAAGAAGTGCTCAAGGTAGATGCAACTCAAGAAGAAAAAAGGCAATTTGATTGTAAGATGGAACAGGCACTTGCAACGATAGCACTGGCTGTTGAACCAGTTTAGCAAGTACATGTAGTGGATTGCAAAACAGCAGTACAGTGTTACGAGCCTGGGCCGAGCGGTAGCGCGCGTGGCCGGCGAGCGGTTTATAGTTTAAAGAGGAATATGGTTTTTTAATTGTTAGTAAGGTGCATGGACTAGGATATTTGAGAGACTTCGTGGACGAACCCGATGCGATATCGGAGAGACATTAGGAGGTAGACGCGCAGACGAAACCGATGCGAAATCGGGGAACTGCTAGGAGGTTGAATAAAAGCACAGACGTACCCGATGCGAAATCGGGGAGCTGTAGGATACGGACGAACCTGATGCGAAATCAGGGAGCCGCATAGGTTGGATAATAGTTTTTGGGTTCTTGATACAAGATCAGGTAGCTCGTAGGGATATGTTAGTAACGGCCTCGTAACTTTAATATTACAAAATTAATCGATACAACCCGAGCGGTAAGATTGTATCATGTGGGAACGGGCAATTAAGAATTACTGGTTCCGAATGGTGGGTTGAAATCAATTGTTACTCAAAATTACCTTGAACTAAATTGTATATTACAGGAAACTGGCTCTGTTGTAACTGTTACTGTCGCGGTAAGAATTGAGTGTATGAAAAATGTTGTGTAGTTACCTAAGTACTACTGCCTGTTGGATGACTCACTGGCGATGCGGGGAACACAGAGAGGTTGAAATAATTATGCCAAGATAGATTAATACCGTACTCGCGGAATCTATAAGGTTACTGGATTCGAAAGGGTGACTCGGCTCGATTTCGCTAAATACAACAAACTCCGAAACGAGATTCAGCGTAACGGCGTGTATAGCCCGTTTGTACTTTAAGGACTGCCCCGGAGGGTTAAAATTCGAGGGTTTACATGCTGTGAAATCTAAGTGGAGATGCTCTCAAGATTTCCCTGTACTGAATCATGCTTTGTACCGACTGCATCCATCTGGAACATAGTCATCGTTTCTATAAGCAAAGGGTGGAATAGGGCGTTTTCCGTTCTCAGGAAAGAGATTAGAAAACTCTGGTTAAAATAAATCAGAGAGAATTCTCTGTACGTAACAACAGGCATGGAACGTCCTTCAGCAAGTATATGAGCCAAAGTCTAGACAAAGAATAATATAGCTTTAGAAGATACCAAGTTCGCTTCGAATACAATCAAAAAGGCGTTACTAATGGAATACGAAAGACGCATGTCAAAAGATGAAGACCAGAATCATACTACACAGCGAGTACATTCTCAGCAGAAAGAATCGTTTACATTGTCTATAAATGTGAACCATGCTGCATTAGAAGATGCATGGTTAATTGACAGCTCAGCAACTCGTCGTGTATGCAAGAATAAAGATTGATTTCAGAATTGGAGGCAGATGAATCCGGAACCAATTGGTACAGCGGAAACAATAGTTAAAAAGGATGAAGCAACATTAATAGCTGAAGGATTTGGGGATGTAATATCGAATACAAGAGAAAATTGCATAGATTATGAGGTAACACTACAAAATGTATATTATGTTCCTAGGTGCCGCAGAAATCTTTTATCAGTTGCACAGATAGAAAGAAAAGGAAAAACGATTATATTTGATGAAGGAATTGCAAAAGTTACCAATAGAAAGACAAATAATGTCATTGCTACGGCTCGTCGACAGGATAATCTGTACGTTTTACAGGGAAATGTACAAGATCACGTTTCTGATAAAAAGGAACTTCGTTCCATAACGATAAACGAACCAGGAATCATAGATTCTGTCACATAAATCATAGAAGCATAGAAGAATTAGCACAGAAGATGACAAATCCTGATCAATGTTATGGATGCTGTTTGGGAAAATCGACGAAAGCACCGTATAAAAGGATTCATGAAAAGTCGTCTTCAAGAACATTGGATTTACATCATTCAGACGTTTGTGGACCGATGCAGGTGACGTCGAATGGAGGTTCGACATATTTTCTAACCATAATAAATGATTGTTCACGTAAAATAGATGTAATATTTTTAAAATCAAAAGATGAAGTAGTGAACAAAGGAAAAGAGCATATAGCAAAAATCGAAACTCAAAAGGGACGGAAAGTCAAACGTTTCCGATCGGATAATGGTTTAGAACGAGGAATTACGCACGAAAGAACATGTGTCGAGACCCCTCGGAAGAACGGGGTAGCGGAATGGGCTAACCGCACTCTACCAGATATGGTTAGATCAATGCTACTTTCAGCGAGGTTACCTCAAACCTTTTGGGCTGAAGCTATAGCCGCAGCTGCATATGTGCGCAACAGAATGATCCATAGCAACGTGCAAGGAGGTGTGCTGGAAGGAATTTGGGTAGAAAAACGACCCAGTGTTAAGCACTTAACCACTTGCGCTACGATTTAACTTTCGGTTGCCGTGCCGCGCTCTACAATATAACCTGCGGTAAGGCGTTACATTGACGCCACACCGCGTCTGTGAGCTCAAACCTTTAAGCAGTGCCTTAGCGCGTTGGTAGGGTCTTATATAAAGAATTTTACTCGGATATGAATGAATATTCACAACAAAAATAACATTTTATTAATTAATAATCTACTTCTGTATGGTAAATTTCAAAACATTTTGGAATTTGTAATGCCACAAGGCATTCCTTGCACTCCCAAGTAGTCTCGCTTCGTTTTTTATGTTTGGCGCACACTTTATAACAACAATCATGGAATCGGTCGTTTTCGGTGTCCAGTATTTAGGATATACAGAATCACATACAGGATTGCAAAAAGAAGGTACAGTCCAAGATGGTTCGAGGTTAGGTCGTCGTGGGAGCGGAGAAGGCCGGCCCGACCATGGTATAATGTTTCGCATTTTGATTTAATAAATGTGTTATTATGTATTACGTACGTGTTTGTGCTGCCATCTAATAGATTGTATTTTAAACAAACTTGAAAAAAAGAGTTCTCCAAAACGCAGTTAAACCCTGAACGATACTATAACTGTTAGCCGACGTGGCTAACACGTTGCTTTTGTTTCTGCGACAAATGCGTTATCGACGTGGTATACACGTCGCTTTCGGTTTTGGAAGAAAAGCATCTCGACGTGCGTGGTACGTCTTTATAGCGCAAGTGGTTAAAGGTATTCGGATGCCTGGCGTATGCCAGCGTATGCTTCCTAGGCAAGGCAGAAGAAAATTAGATCCACGTGCGCGGACTTGAATATTCGTCGGATATTCGAATAGGACGATGGATTATCGACTATGGGATCCGAAGATAAAGGACATACAAAGCATGTGAAGTTTGAAGAAAATAAGGTGGGATTAGAGTATTTAAACGGGAATACTATCTCCATGTTGTTTTCAGTTCCAGAATAAGGATAGGAACTTAACAAGGAAAACAATAAATTTGAATCGACAACCCGAGGAATCGCCAGACGAACAATCGAGCGATGGGGAAACGGACACTAGTATGTCAGATAACAATTATGAGTTGGACGCTGATGAAGGAAATGCGAGTACGCAAATATTGGGGAAGGAAAATAAATCAAGATCCAAAAGGAAGGTTGGCGCGCCCAAGAAGCCGATACGAAATCCGTATGGTCGCAAAGGAGAACCAAAGGAAATAGTGGAGTTGAATTTGACGGAAATCGAAGAACCAAATAGCCTAGGAGAAACCTTCTCGTCACCACGAGCAGGCCACTGGGAATCAGCGATTCACGAAGAAGTAGAAAATTTAGAACGATTAAAAACGTGGGAAGATGCAGAGTTACCCAAAGGAAAAACATGTATAGGAAGTAAATGAGTATTCAGAGTGAAAGCAGATGAAAGTGGTCAAATTGCTCGGTACAAAGCCAGACTCGTAGCTCAGGGCTTTGGACAAAAGCAAGGAGTTGACTATGACAAAACGTACGCTCCTGTAGTTAGTTTTGGAGAGGTAAGGCAATTGTTAGCACTGTCGGTAATTTACATTGCTAATTTAAATTGTCATTACTGTAGCGATATAGCAATACGTACGTGTTTCGATAAACATTCCTATAGTACAAAACTAGCGTGACAAGGAACTGCAGTGGATGCCAAGTCAAATTATAACCCATGAAGGCTGTGAAGAAAGAATTTTTCATTCTTACGGACAGAGTGTTGTTGCTTATTTTAAGAGGCATTCTTCAACGCCAATGTTATGATTAATATTTCTTCGAAATATTTTATAATTATAATTAATAAATCGTCGAAACTAAACAAAAGTAATTCCTGTTAGTTGCAACAAAACTATAAGACAGTTTTCATAAAAGAGTTCGGGAAGAATATACGTATGTATGTAGTAACTCAAAGTATTCGTATCAAGCGTGTTATATTTTCCGTTCAAATAAAAGATTACTAGGAAAGAAGTTGAACAAATCCGTAATTCAATTAATAAATCATGATAAGAAAGACGACAAGTTTTGACATATCAGAACAAAGTTATGATGTATTTTATAATTATTCCAAAACGACAACTTCTGTATTTACTTGTATAAACTTGCGATTATTTAACATTTATTACGGCGACAGTGTGTGATATTTTGCCTATGTATGAGGAAAAAGTCCATTTCGCCAATAGTCCAGATGTAGACAAAAAAATATGAAATGGTCCTAAATTGTCCATGCTTCACAAATATATGCAATTTTTTAAATGAATTAACCATTAATTATTTATTTACAAGTCTCTAAAGTCTGACTAACCTCGTTATCACGTCTACGCGCGCATTATGAATACTATATTCATTTTGAAAATACATTGTACTAGTGTATTGCAAAAATATCTTACGGCATTTGCTACTTCATTTGCTACCATGTTATTGAAGATACGTATACATATTTTTTGTAAAAAATATTCATCGACAGCTTGTATGCAACGCGTTCCCGCCACGCGGCCATTGCAGGCTTGTCTCGACCAGTGATGGTATATGGTCTCGGTTTTTTCGCGCATGCGCGACTAAATGCAGGAACGTACCGTACGTCTTATGTTTGTAGGGAAATTAGGGGAGAACTGTTATTGGTGGGAAACCGGACAGAAGAGTGCAAGACGACACGACGAGACGACCGTACTTCGAAATTTTGGTAAGTTAATGCTAACATATTCGATTTCATAAAGGCAACTAGTATTGGAGAAGGAGCTACTTGCCAATTCATATTTGAAAATCGAAAAAAAATTTCCGAAACTATACGGGGTGACTAAGGTACCCTATTTTAGCCTAACTTTGTACTTTACTGACGTTAAAATCGTCGCGCATGCGCGAGAAAACCGAGACCATATACCATCACTGGTCTCGACTCGCCATGCGCCAGTGCCGAAGCTATGCGTAGCTGATACATTCGTCGGTGCTTGGTTGGTGGAGCAATTACTTGGTCGCCTATGCAGCGTCGCCACAGTATGACATTTTGCCGATGCAAGTGGAAAATATCATTTTAGCTTGTAGTAGTCTTGTATTTCAGAGATGCGTAATTATTGCTAATCAAATACATAATTAAAAGTATGTATATTTTTTTGTAAAAAATATGTAAAATTACTCTTCTAAACACGGATCGCAATAAGCGCAAGATGCAACTGCTAATTTTAACATATGCATAGAGTTTCAATATTTTATACCTTATTATACTAGGTTCTAATAGCATGCAAATAGAAGTATTGTCTAAGAGCTTTAAAACTTAAAGAACAACTTCTTGCACAAGCTTACACATCACCCTTTTTTTACGACTATCGAGATGACTGTTCCTGTGTACCATTCGTACACACCTCGCGGTTATCGGTAATACCGCTTTAGAAATCATTTGGTACCGTTTTGGTATAAACTAGAAGTTAGTAAATGGCACGAAATTATTTGATAGACCTACAATTAAAGAATTCAAACTGATCCCGCAGCTTTGGATTTATTCGAAGAACCTAGCGGCGATGAGAGTGCATCAGATAAGTGCACTACCACAGATTCAGATAATTCGGATTATTCTAATTAAAACTACACTACATAACTATGTATAAATCTTTTATCGTATTTATGAATATTATGTATATATTATTGTATTTGTTGGATGGTGTTTTAGTTAGGACGGGTCCAATTAAAGTAGAGAACACACTTTTAAATTGCAACCGAATTTATTATACATGCGCGCGCCTTTGCAGCCATCTTACTACCCCACTCCTCACGACGCTACTTTCCCGCGCGCTCCCCACTTTACCATCGGCACGCAGGCCGATTCACATCGTGGCACGCAATCCAACAGATGGTGAAATAAAAGGAACCAAGTAGAAGCAAATACAAACAGTGTTGGCCGGCCTGGTCCCTAGATGTATATGGCTACATATAGTTGCGAGAGCGCATGCTCGACCCTCTTCCGGCGGTAATTGTACGAGGCGTAACAACGACCACGTGCGCGATGCGTTTTAATAGTATTCATATCGTATGCATTTAAGTATATTTTTATGTTAGGTACTCGAAACGGCAAAGGGGCAAGGAGAGCGAAGTTCGTCGTCACGCGATGCGATACACCTGAATAGCGGTGATCTTCTCAGCGAATAGGGAGAATGCGCATGACTCAACTGGCAATGAGTGCGTGTGACCAATCAGACGGTTCACCAGACGGTGATACGGACAATATGTATTACACATTAGTATTATGTACATCTGTAGAATTACTTACATTAGATTTTATACAAAATTCACCGTGTAAAACTTAGTTTGTTTTTTATAATTATTTCTTAAATTATAAATGTAATCATAAATAATATGTTTTACATTTCTTTCATAAAATGAGTAATACCTTTTTTTATAAAATATGATATATAATTACGCATCTCTGAAATACAAGACTACTACGAGCTAAAATAATGTTTTCCACTTGCATCGGCAAAATATCACACTGTGGCGACGCTACATAGCAAACCAAGCAGTTGCTCCACCAACCAAGCACCCACGAACGTATCAACTACGCATAGCTTCCAGTGTTGGGGTATGGTGCAAGATTTCACGCGCACGCGCGGCCAAAACAGTAACGTACCTATATCGTGATGACCAGGTAGTGGAGAGACTACAACCCCGAGACAGTTATATTGGCGGGAATGTATAGAAACAATCTGTTCCTGACAAAAAGACTTCAGGACGTGTCCTACGAGTTACAAAATATACACAAATACACATACATGTTATCCATTCATTTTCCAGAATTAAACGATATCAATTTTTTAAAATTCTGCTGGGTATTCAAGGTACACCATTTTATCGAGAATATTACTTTACCGAGGCTCAAAACGCCGCGCACGCGCGTGAAATCTTGCACCATGTCCCAACACTAATAGCTTCGGCACTGGCGCATGGCAAGTCGAGACAAGCCTGCAATGGTCGCGTGGCGGGAACGCGATGCATACATTCTGTCAATGAATATTTTCTTGATCTGCCCATATACCAACCGAACCAAATACGTTTCGTGAACGGTTTTTTTTACCAGAATTCTCTATAGAAGTCAATGCTTGCGGTCATAGAGCCCATAGTCATGCTAACTTCAAATGTTATTTAAACCAAATGTGTTTATCGATCGAAATTTTTGATTAATTGTGTTTCGAATTTCGGCGCACAGGTTCGATCACTGATACTATCAGTGAAATTTCGATCGATAAACACATTTAATTTATACCATCGAAGGCGAAATATAATAAACAGTATCAGTGATTGAACCTGTGCGCCGAAACTCGAAACACAATTAGTTATTTAAACCGGTTGAAATGGTTGTGATGGCATAAAAACATATATAATTTTATTTAGGAGAGTCTTTATAATCGGTTTCTGCCAGGAACATTTGTATCGCATCTATAGTTAAGCCATATAAGATATCTAAAGTTAAAAATTTTATATTCGACAGGATTAAACTCGATATAGTCAAGCGTAATAGAGGAAACCGGTTTTTAGATTTATGTTCAAAGTATGCACGCAATCAAAACATTTAAGTGAATGTTAGTAAACGATTTTCAGCTAATTGTAGGTATTATGATATTGTCGTCTAATTTGTAAACTTTTCTATAGAAAACAGTATTATTTTTCAGGTGTAGCATGCATCTATACTGTGACGCTTAAAATCAAATAATATCATTATTGTAATTATAAATGGTATTGTATACGATTTTAATGCAATGTTCGATTTTCAGCACGACTACAATGAAACATGCTAAAACGTGTATTTGAAGTAAGATGTATCGTGTATAAAACCCACGTGAAATAATCAATTGCTTGTCTCGAAAAATCATCAGGAAAAGTGCTTATTGTTCGAATAATTTGATCGAATTGTTCAATTAGCTTGCATAATCATACGATCAATTTGAACGAATCAAATAAATAAACATCGTAACGGGAATAATAGTTGATAATATATCCCAAAAGCGACGAATACCTTAATTTTCTTTAATAACCAACTTTACAGCCGCTCTGTTTACTTCAACGTAATTATAATAAATGTCCAACACGAAAGTTAAGAGCAAACCGCTACATGTTACCATTCGTAATATATGTATATTAGTATTTTTAACGATAAGTAAGCCAATGTAATATGAAACATTTTCTACAAGTTGTCGCTAAATCTTACAAACGGAGTACATATCTGCGCACACCTATTATGTAAGACTATGTTTTTATAACGAGTCGAATGAACATTCGATATACGGCGTTGCGCTTCTTCCTATCTGACCATGAGAAGATAACGGTGAGAGATAAATTCTGATTGAATGTTACTTTCCAATTTCACTTTTCGTCGTTTAGTTTGAATACATTCACAATACATACCACCTACAACACCTGTACGCACATTATAATAATTAGAAATCTTTACGCCTAACCCCGTAAAACGTGACTAACTTTTGCAACAAAAATTACATGAAACAATAATACTTATAAGAAGTCTTCTTTACAAAATTCGTTCCAGGAGATACATAGTTTCATTTTCAAAGGATACTGTTACTTACTGCCTACTATTTATTTGTTTTACTTATCAATATTTTGATCAGAGTTATTTTAAAAAACTTTATTCTTTGTTTACAAATTACGTTAATGATAATTACGTGAATAATTCTACAAACAAATGAGAGATTTTACGGTCTAAACTCTGTTTATTTTGCAGAGTCATTCAAAATGAACAGAAATTAGTATTTTTTAAGAGATTCGATGAATGAGTTTACGACAGGAAATTCTACATATTAACAAAAATCTAATATACATACGTCGCTGTTTCCGAAATCTATATATGTACCGAAACAGAAGAGTTCAAACAAAAAGATTGCCATAAACACAAACTGAAAATACCTACACGATATTCTCATTAGTAAGAGATTGTTTGTCTGGTATCTTTCATGCAATCTGCATATGTATTTTCGAAACTGCGTTTCTGAACTACTATGCATATGAAAATGTGCATGTCCCAATGTATCCCCCGAAGAACCGTAAAATTTAACGTAGAGCAACTGCAATTAGATCCGCGAACAATTATTTCACTGATCCTATTTTGTCATGAAATGTTCACCAACAACGTCGTAGTATCACAGACACAAAATACGTTGCCGAAATGGACCATTCAACCTAGCACGAGGTACGAGTACAAGGCACGAGGCACGAGGCACGAGGCACGAGGTACGAGGCACGAGGCACGAATCAAAGAAAAAGTTAAGCCATGTCGCGGCGCGGCGTTCGTAAGCATTCGAGGAGATCACTTTGAACCCGTGGAATAGATCCGATCGAGTTACTGTTATTATTACTAGTCGGGGTTTTGCACTTTCCCTCAAGTTTTCTCGTGGTTGATAGAAGAGCGCTAACAAAAACGAGCACTAACGGTCACGAGAACACGAAACACGTGTGCTTTCCGTGCGGCAGCTCCAACGTTACTGCCTGCTCACGGTACAACTACTTGCACGCGATCAATATGTTCTAGATACTCGAGATGATTCAGATGGCCGAACTACGATACGCAAGCCATTGACAGCCATGTCTACGCACACCGCGTATGAACGACGCCACGCGACAGTTCGTGCGACATATGTACACATATGTACTTCACTACATACTTGTAATTTGCTAAATGCTCCAGTTTTATTGTATATTTTTATTCCGTATGCAACAGAAGCTGAATACAATTTATTAGTTGAATACAATTGGGAAATCAAAAAATATTAATAAAAATTTCTTTTCAAATACGTGTATCTACATGGATACTACACGCACACCGATTTCGATTTGCTGAATGATTTAGTTTATGCTGTTTTATTTATGGAATGTACCTATGCACTGTGCAAGTACAATGTACTGCGATGTATTGTTATGAATAAATATATGTATACGTAATATCAAGTATAGTGCAGTATTTTGTACCTACTATTTTCGTTTCCATTTGGTAACAGTGAAATGTTTATTAGGTACACATATAGAAAAGGGGACCCATCTCCGATCGCGTTGCCCTTGAAATATGGTGTCAAGGTCAACATTCCGAACAACTTTTTCCTATACATATACCCGTCGCTCGATCTTAATTTTCAAGATATTTGCAAAAGAACTTTAAATAAAACAAGATTATGAGTACAGTTCATTCTGCAAGTATTAATGGAGGATACTCAAAAATGAAATATTGAAAATCTATGACCTCGCCGATTTGAAGTTCGTTATAATTAGGTCTGGGTTCATTCTGAATTAGGTTTGGGTTAGTTCTGGATTAGATCTGGGCCGTTAGATTGGCCCGACAATACATGTGTACAGAAATCCATGAGAAATGCGGAACATTGTAAGCGTAGTCGGACCGACCTGACGCAACTCCCCTCCCCCCCCCCCCTCCCCCGACCTAACACCAAACCAACTTGGACTATATCTTCTCTTTGAGATTCTGTAATTATTTACAGAAATTAACAAAATTAAGACCGAGCGACGGGTATATGTATAGGAAAAAGTTGTTCAGAATGTTGACCTTGACAACATATTTCAACGGCAACGCGATCGGAACAGGGACCCCTTTTCTATATATTTACCGTTTATTATTATACGTTTGGTACAGTCGATGTACGTACGGAGGAAACAAGATGCGGGGATATAATTAATTTTGTGCCGAGACCAAAAACCTAGATAGTTTACAACCTAGAAACACAAAAATCATTTAAAATCAAAGCTATTGATGAAACGCTAAAAAATCATTGAGAAATTGTCTATAACTTTTGGGAGAGGAACAGGAACGTTATACACATTAGTTGCGCGTAATACAAACTATAATTAAATATAAGATTTTGTAAACATGTTACGAGTCGTAACCTTCTGTCTTTAATGCATTAAAGTATTACGTATTTCTAATTTCATACCATCCGTGAGTTTGCCATTAACACTTGAGTATCAAAACTAAAAAGCTAAAATTTTGTACTAACCTATACAGTTTGTTTTATACATAATGTAGATACACGCATACATAATAATAACATATTTTTGAAATTTAACTCTGAAAAATTATATTTATAATATATGAATAAAATACAATATTTAAACATTAACCCTTTGTAGATACTCGAAAATATACTAACTTCAAAACTCAAACATTTCATACGACTTACAAGATTTTAACTGCATAGATACGGGGTTTTTTAATATATACATAGAAAATTGAGCGCATATATGTATATTTATATCAAACTTGGATTTTTAACGATTTATGAAATACAAACAGATTGTTTCGAATTTTAATATGATAACTTCTATTACCATGCAGTAGCGATTGAGAGTTACCTTTCGAGTGAAATAGTTAACAAACCAATTACAGCAATAGTACCTATAATATTATGTCTTTCACGCTAGTGTCTGATCCTCTCTCAAATAACAATATTACAAAGCTCACCATAGCCATTCATAAAAACTTAGTTATTGCAATTCAAACTGAATTTACTAAAGCTATTGAAAAATACCAGACCAATTTAATTAAAAAAATTGATTTCCGCAATCCAGACAATTTTATACCTAAAGTAAATTCAATTCTCAGACATAAAAAAATGGCTAACATAAACGACATCCACATGAGTTGAATAATCGATCTACGCGGGCAGGGGTAAATCAAGGTGTCGACTCGTAACAGATAATAATAATTTAATAAAAATTAAATGATGATGGAACAAACATGGAGACAACTGTACAACGTGGCGACCGACGCGAGACTCCTCGATGTCGCCTCTCGCTCGCATTTCTTTTATCGACGTTCCTCGCTTGTCTTTTGCCGTTCGTTTGTTTTACGGAGCGAGCGTTACACCGGCGTTGGCGGGACGCGCGTCTCGACCGTTTTGTCGGGAATTTAGGCATCCCACATATATATATATATATATATATATATATATATATATATATATATATCATGTATCACAGCGAAAGGACATCATTTCGAACATTTATTGCAGTAATAAATGTGATTATTTACAAGTTCCAGTTCATGGTCGAATTTCTGTTACCGTTGAAATCTGAAATGTCACTGAAAGTAAGTTCTGCATTAATTAGCAAATTTTAGAGTTCACGGTCATTTCAAGGTCGTGCTATTAAACGTGGATAAATGCACAATAATGTTTGCTATAACATACAACAACAAAAAATGTGTGTATATATGTAAAAAAACACGAGTGACCTTAAAAAAAACGACTAAAAAATTACGATTTATAAAAAACGATTCTTCCATCTGATTCGTCTTTTGAAACCATTTAGATCGCGTTAGAAACATTTTTTTCATTTTCAGAGGTAGAGGAGATATTTAGGTGTCCTGTTTTAGACGTAACACCCTGTATATGTTGTATTATTTAAAAAGCTATGTCACCGAGTGTTAAGGTAGAACTTTTCGGAGTTCTTCGTGGTATATAGTAGGTGCAGAATACGTTGTTAAGGAATTCAAACGTTATAAGAATAATGATGATAACGAAAAAGAAAGACAATGTACATCTGACAGTCGGTACGGCAAAATAATTTGTCAAACTCAACTAAACACGGCGGAGGTTCTGAACGGTCAGCTGCTTTGCCGTCCTGAAAAACGTTGACGATGGACGCGCAGAAAAATATCCTACCGAACAATATTCCTTGGAACGGCGAACAAATAACCGATACTTTAGATACAAAGCGCATGTCCTTCGCATGCAATAAGCTCTTAAAAACTCATATTCATCGATTTGTAAAATCAAGAATTTCTAAGATATCAAAAAATAATTTGAGATTCGTTGACAGATAATTAAAAACTCCACCATACTCAAATATGAACAAAATCGGAAACACTATTCAGAAAAATGACCGATTTCGCGTTGAATGATCTAATTTCAACTGTGCCTATATCATTTTTCATGATTCTATATCATTCATATAATAGTTTTTTTTACAGCATTGTTCGAAAGAATTACTTCGATTCTTCGGCTTTGAAATTTCGTTCCTTAATTTGCGGACCTTCAAAATATTACGGTCAGGTAAGGCCGGGACGCGGCGCACAGTGGTGCGAAATGGCCAAAAAGCGGTCCAAAACCCGAAACTATCCAACGAATTTGTTTAAAAATCTGTGGATATGTTGCCACAGGTACAACGCGTAAATGGCTAAAAAAAAATTTCAAAAAATTATTAAACATTAAGTATTATGGGCTAATTGAAAATCTCTGTTTTCGGCTCATTTTTTATTCATGGAAGCAAATGTTAAAAATGTTAAACAGCTTCGGTCTGGAACTAATCGTTTTGCTAAGGTATAATATTGAACTAACTTTGTGTAAAAAATCCCGGCCTAGTTCCAACCACTTTAGCCGAAATGTAAGTTTAAATATCAACTTTTAGAATATCCAAGAATGAATCGCGCGGAAATTACGGTTATTTGAGGTTTAGGGTGAACATTTTTAAGGAATCTTTTTAAATGATAAAGAAAAATCTGAAATGCATATGATTTATTAATCCTTCATGTATAAAAAATTTTTAATAACAATTTTCTTATTACATAAATTATTTTTATATAGGTCACTAAATCATTGTCACAAATATGCCTATTGAATTTTTGCGACAGTGGTCGCAAATTAAACGAAAACTTTGGTTATTTAACGTAAAAAATTGTAACAACAATTCAAAGGAAAAGAGAGAGTAAATATTCTTTTATTTATGAATTTCACATTTTCCTTTATTATTTTAGATATGTCCCTTCAAAATTTCAGCTAAAACATGAATTTTTAATCCCGCTGAAGGTAAGTAATACCTGAAAATGATAAATTCAAGCATCCAGTCATTATGTTCTTATAGAAGATTACGGGGAAATCCACTTTTCATTCAATGTACGATAAAACGGTAACAAATTTGTCAGTCAGTTTCATTTTTACGTATTTTTTGGCACCTTTTGGCAAAAGCAGAGATCTAACGAACGAAAACTATGTTTATTTAGCATACAAAATTATTATTAACTTTTTCTATTCAAACAATTTATTAAAAAAAATTAATTGGAACAATTGATTCTAACTAACTATACTAACTAATATATCCTTAAAAATGTTCACCCTAAACCTCAAATAACCGTAATTTCCGCGCGATTCAGTCTTGGAAACTCTAAAAATTGATATTGAAACTTAAATTGCGGCCAAAGTGGTCCGAGGTGGTCCGAGATTTTTTACACAAAGTTAGTTCAATATAATACCTTACCAATATAGTTAGCGCCAGACCGAAGCTGCTTAATACTTTTAAGATAAATCCATAAATAAACAATGAGCGCAACGCAAAGATGCTTCCGATTAATCCATATTAGTTAATATTAAACAACTGTATTGAAAAATTATTTGTGTCTGTTAATAGTTTAAGGCATGTGTAATAACCTCCATAAATTGCAGATCTGTAAGTATTCAATTGTAGACGCAATAATTAAATAACTATGGCGCTGAAAACTGGTGAATTCCCAAGAGAGAAAAATAGGTTACTTGCCCTATCTATATGACCGTAAAAAATTTCTTTTTAAAAAATGGGACTTTGGCACATTATACATTCACTATTTGGTAATACAAAAATAATCTTCTTTTTTTTAAATCGAAAATTTATAATCGATTTTTGGCCGCCTCGGCACCACTGTGAGGCGCGGTGTCCGGCGATTCAGGTAATTATAAATGCATCGACTGATCGATCGCTATCCACAGGCGAGCCTGGAAACGCCAATATCCTTTGTACGACACACTAATAACAGTTTAGGTAAAATAAATGACATCTCGCGTCCTCTTCTACCGTGTTCTTTTTTTTACTACGTGAAAGTTGTAATTTTAGGACAAACGCTGTCGACCCCCCCCCCCCCCCCCATTTCAGAAACTCAAAAAACTATTCAACAATTCTATCGACCGAAAATAATAAACAGTTCAAACCTGACAGGAGTTTGTAATTATTGGGGTGTGTCACAGCCCATGTGTACGATATGATATTTTTATACGGTGTGTACAGTGGAGATTAATTAAGTTGCAAAGTATTGTAGTCGGCGAAATGACATAATATTAGTTTCCCTAAAAATGAAACATTTTATTATTTTCCTGTGTATCATAAAAATTTGTTTATATCATTTATATTTTTATAATAGTTCTAAGTGTCCAATAGTTGTAATTTTTGAGGATCCGCGAATTAGAAAATGGAATTTCAAAGATGAAGAATCGTAGAAGACGGCCATACTTTTCCAAATTTTTTCATACTTGAACCGGTGGTAAAAGGGGCTAGCCGAATAAGATGGTCATAAGTGCCCTTAGAGGTTTTTCGATGACTATTGAACCATTCGAAAGCTGGTTAAGAAAAACCCCTCTATGTAAAATTTCAGACCCTAGCTTGCCCGTGAGGGTAGTTACAGGGTAAATTAGATTTCGCGCTTTTCCACGCATTTTCCGCTCTTTGATGCTTTTCAAAATTCTGAAAAAATGTGGCATGTTTTGGGTCTTCAGGCGCATTTTTGAGAATTTTTTCAGATTTTTTTTGTTTTAAACTTTGCCCGTAAAAAATGAAAGACGCTCAAAACGACAGAAAAATGCAAATTTCTCGAAAATACGAAAACATGCTATTTTGCTGTTTAGTTCCTCGACATAGTACCATAACCGCCAGTGTCGTAAATTTCTTTTAGATCTTTTCTTGTAGGAGATCATTGTTAAAAACAATGAAAACCAAATTGCTTCGACGTTTTTGCTGTGAGGAAGAAAGTTACACTTGTTGGTTTCACCGCAGGTGTATAGTAAGCAATTTTTAACGTTATTACATCTAAACAAGCAATAAATGTTCGTAACGCTTTCAACATCGCCGGTTGGCAGATTGGTTAAGGCGTCCGACTACGGAGCTGATACACTAGTGTTCGAATCCTGTCGGTGCCAACGTTGTTTTTCCATACGTCGTACTTTATTTTATCAATATTATTTTACAAGATTTATACACATGACTTTAAAAATATGTTTTTAATGTTTTACAAATATTTAAGTAACGATTTTAGGTAAAATACATACAAAAATGGTTTCGGAGTATCTATTATTTTCTTGATTCTCTAACCGGATATGTGCATCATTAAGGTCCCGTTTAACATTCTTAACATAAAATTCATTACTCTATATTATAAGCCTTGCGTCGGGGAAGGTGAGTGAATAAATAACACGCAGCAAAGTATTGAGTGTTTTGTCAAATTGAAAGAAAAGGGTTACATATTGCTACCAGTATTTTCAAAGTGACGTGTCAGGTACAAATAGCCTAAGCCATTTCTTTTTCTTGTAAATTCCCGTTCACAGCTATTTGAATGAAAGACTTGTACTGTGGACATTTATGATACGGATCAGGGATTATGAATGTTAAACAGGGCCTTAATGATGCACATATCCGGTTAGAGAATCAAGAAAATAATAGATACTCCAAAATCATTTTTGTATGTATTTTACTTAAAATCGTTACTTAAATATTTGTAAAACATTAAAAAAATATTTTTAAAGTCATGCGTATAAATCTTGTAAAATAATATACTTTCAACTGGCGATGTTGAAAGCGTTACGAACATTTTGGTACATATCGCCCACTAGACAATTTTTTCATTGTCTTAAATCACATTTCCTACGTAAAATAATAATTGCTTGTTTAGATGTAATAACGTTAAAAATTGCTTACTATACACCTGCGGTGAAACCAACAAGTGTAACTTTCCTCCTCACAGCAATCTCCTACAAGAAAAGATCTAAAAAAAATTTACGACACTGGCGGTTATGGTACTATGTCGAGGAACTAAACAGCAAAATAGCATGTTTTCATATTTTCGAGAAATCTGCATTTTTCTGTCGTTTTGAGCGTTTTCCATTTTTTACGGGCACAGTTTAAGACAAAAAAATCTGAAAAAAATTCTCAAAGACGCGCCTGAAGACCCAAAACATGCCACATTTTTTCAGAATTTTAGAAAGCATCAAAGAGCGGAAAATGCGTGGAGAAGCGCGAAATCTAATTTACCCTGTAACTATCCTCACGGGCAAGCTAAGGGGCTGAAATTTTACTTAGAGGGGTTTTTCTTAGTCAGCTTTTGAATGGTTCAATAGTCATCGAAAAACCTCTAAGGGCACTTTTGACCATGTTTATTATTCGGCTAGGCCCTCTTTGCAAAACAAAGATATTTCTAGTATTTTTGCATTAAGAAATGACATGTGCGTAGCTTTCGCACAAATCATCCAAAATGGCAACCTTAACAACGCGTAAAAATGATCGGCTTCACATGAAATGACACCCTTCTAATGTGGATATTTCCTTAAAAAAATTACTATTATTCTCGTTTACAACACATGCGCAATGTACGTATAATATCATAATGTGTGATGCTTTTCCACCAAAGGGCGGGACAGTATCCTATTTCCATGATGTTGTAGAGGAGAGATACCGATAGTTTACTTAAGGAGCCGTGGAGCCCTTGAAAACATATTTTTCGTGTCAACGCCCTTCCGAAAAGGCAAGAATTATGGTCCTTCGGACGCGCGAGAAAAGATTCGGAACCACACCGGATCAGAAATCCCGGAGAGCCCTTCCTATACCAAAGCTATGTAAAAAAAACTCTCCGGGGACCGTCCCGGATGTGTGTGCGGTGATCTTAGTCTCTAAGCTCTAGCCCCTAGGGCCCTATAATTTTAAGTTCTTTCTTCTCTTCTTATAGTTCCTAAACCCATATATTCTTTTTTTTAAATTAAGTTTCTTCTATATACTCCGTTTATCTATGAGTTCCGTTACCGTCGTACAAATAGATATAAACCTAGTGATCTTAAGGCTGTTTTTGTTCATGATTTTGAAGCCTATGTATTCCCAAAATGTATTTTTTGTACCCTCCAATAAACATTCTGGAAAAAAGGGCCCACTAGATAACCTTACCGACGAGTCATCTAGTCTAGTGGACCTAGGACGAAACGCTCTCTCCTTCCCTTTTCCTCCTCTCACACACATTTTCAACAGCTGCCGATATTATATTTTCACCATCAAGCGATTGAATTAATTTTTATAAGAAAAGTTGAACGCCAAGAATATTATTGCGCATGAAAGTAAATGTTTACGTACTGATTAGTTGTGTATTATCCAATTTAACATTAATATTTACAATCACAATACCAATTACGCTCTATCACAGTTTTTAAAAGTACATAAATATATTTGCCACATGGACTTAAACTATGTATAAGTATTCGACGAGCTCGGGTTAGTAAGTCTATTGAAACTTTAATGTCTTTGTCATTTTCATGTAGCATTTGCACTTGATTCGTGTGGGATGGGAGATAGTAATATTTCCTATGACATTTATATCTTTTGATCTTACTTACAGTTCCGATTCACAGTTTATTAACATTTGGAAAAAAAATTCATCTGACTGACTCCAAAATATAATAGAACACCACACAATTGTCTTACGAATTGTAATATTATAATCTTTTTCTACACCAATGTTTCTTCTAGTGTAATTTTTTATGAACACGATTGTAACCATGAGTCTTTTCTGTGTATTCATTTCGAAATATCCATCCGGAGATGACGTTAGAGCCAATTGGTTTACGTTTTATGTTTGCCCTCAATGAACAGATCACATCCTGGATATCGGCACTCCCTGACAATTCCTTGAAATCGTGGTAGGTGTTCCATTAAAATGACTTTGGTTATATCATTCTCCAACACAATTTAAGCTCCTGAAAAATCAGTAAAATAAGGCAAGGCAGGGCCAGGCCATGCAGCAACATTCTGCGTCAAATGGTTAGTATGTAAATAAATACCTACTTACGCGTTCTAGGTTCCGAATTCAATAACATCTACGTATAATACAGGGCGAGGCACTAACTATTGCCACCTAGAATAACTCCGAAAGTATGATAGTAGTAGAAAAGTTTTCGAAACAGAAGTTGTAGTATGGCGTCAATATTTTGTTGCTCTGTGGAGTCGTTTCACAGATGAATAATAATAATGATAATATGAAAGTTACCTTGATTTTTTTAAATGGAGTGACCTACTTTTCGTACCATAAATCGATAGGGTATCAAATTCTAAGTACAAAAGTGTTCACCTTCATACGCCCTAAACCTAACAAGGAGAGGACGCGGTCGATGGGAAACGGATTTTCCTGAAACTTGCAGTATTTGAAGATGACGTATTCAAATGTAATTTGCCAAAGCAGTAGCGCGCGCTTCTTTAGATTTTCCTGGTAATTAGTAATCAGTGAGAACTCGTCACGTGGTTGGTTCAACTGCATCGAGTGCACCGGCATTATTACGAATAATTCACAGCCTAGTGGTAGACTGAAGCATCAAAATAACATAGAATACAAACAATAACCAGAAGAACATATACACAATAAAACCTGATAAAGAGACACGCAGGAAAAGGCAGAAATTACAGCATAACGGAACATAACCTAAAACATAACCACATAACCTCTTCCAAAAAGGGACCAAAACATAAAAATGATACAGCACTTAGTACGGTGATACTAAATGATAAAAAAGAAAACTACCAGAGAGAGAAACAAAAATGAAAAACCTAAAAAACAGCAAACTGAAATCAAATGTAGCAATAGATAGCAAATACTGTCAGAGGAAGAGAGTGAAAATAATGAAGTGGAAACTGACGAAACGATAGAAACAAAACAAAAGGCCTCCACCGTTGGTATTACATGGCACCTTAGAAACACATGCAGCATTCATGAAGACACTAAAAGACCTACTAAAAGAAAACTACTACGTAAAATACCATGAAAACTTCACAGAGGTATTTACAACAACGCAAGAGCAATATACATTACTTAAAGACATATGGATGTAAAAGGAATTTAAATTTCATACTTACACAAACAAGACAGAAAGGAGAAAGACGTATGTAATAAAAGGACTACACAATCAAACAGAAATAAAGGACATCGAAAGAGAACTAAATGAACTAGGATATACAATACAAAATAGAAATTTAATGAAAAACACAAAACAGCCTAAACACACGGTAACAATGGTGGAAAATACAAATATAAACAAACTCAAAAAGGAGATTAGGCAAATTAATAACGTGGGAATAACATGGGAAAACTATGTAAGTAAGAAAGGAATAACCCAACGCCATAGATGTCAGGCATGGGGGCATGCAACAACAAACTGCTATGCCAAAATAATATGTCTGAAATGTGCAGGAGAACACTGGACCAGAGAATGCACAAAGAACAGAGAAGAACCAGCAAAATGCGCCAACTGTGGTAAGGATCATCCAGCCAACTCGATAAGATGTGAAGAATATCAGTAAAGAATAAATCTAATCAGCAGTAAAAGACCAAGGAACCAAGACAACCACTCCAAAACACTAAACATAATGGACAGCAGGCAATTCCCAATAGTAAATGTCACACCTAACACTAGTCAAGATGAATGTCAACTACTCGCATATAAACATCCAAACACCATCATGGAAAACAGAAACAGCAACATTCAGTACAGCACAATAACCAAATTTGGAAGGCAACAACAGGCAACACATACTGGGACACAGACTGGCACAACCGACACCACCAAACATACCACAGACATCAACCCACAACCAAGTACATTAGGACAAGTATAATCCAGGAAAAATCGAACCAAAGCAAAAGCGAACTCTCTGATTTCAGTAACCTAACAAATGAAATTAAGCAGCTAAACGAACTAGTTAATGTAAAGATAATGTTAAATCTAGTCAGAGAACTCAATAATCAAATAAAACACTGCAGCTCTAAAGTAGAACAATTTCAAATTTTCATAGAATTCTGCCAAAAAATAAATAATTAATAATATATAAATATGTAGCTGGAACGCAAATGAACTTAGAAGCAGAATTGCAGAACTGATACAGTTCCTAAGCAACAATAACATAGATATAATGTTGATAAACGAGTCAAGACTGAATAGTAGCATTAACATTAAAATAAGAAACTACCAAATAATTGGGAAAGATAAGGATAGTAACAGAGGGGGTATTGTTATACGAGTTAAAAACGGAGTGCCTTACAAAGAAATTAGAATTAACGATAATATAGCCCTAGAATGCATATGTGTTAAGCTAGTTAGTAACATACACGCAATAGCAGCATATAATAGCTCCAACAAAAACTTCACACGAAAGGACTTAGATATGCTATTTAATGTAGAAAATAGAATGATCATGGTTGGTGACCTGAACGCCAGTCATGCTGCATGGAACTATCATATAAATAATAAGAGAGGTAGAGTCCTATATAACTACTCACTAAAATATAACTGCTGCATATTCTTTCCAGATGAACCAACACACTATCCAGACAATGGTATGACACCAACAACAATAGATATAGGAATAAACAAAAATGTAACAGGAATAATCAATATCCATACGCTACACGAACTCTCAACAGATCACAATCCCATAATATTTACACTAGGGTCACAACACAAAAGCACAAGTGAAAGAAAAGTCTACGACTATGAAAAAGCTGACTGAGAAAAATTTAGGGATATACTGAATAGCAAAATTAAAATAACAAACAAGATTCTCTGCACTGAAGATCAAATAGACACAGAAGTTCAAAAGCTCGCAAAGAACATACAAGAAGCAATAGTAAAACAATCCCACTAAGGACACTCAAAACGTTACAAGACAGACTACCAAACAACATTCTGAACATGATTTCTGACAGAAGCAGATTAAGAAAAATGTGGCAGCGAACAAGGATACCAACACTAAAAGTGGAAACAAAAATAAAGACCAAAGAAATAAGTGGAGCAATATTCAAGCACAGAAATGAAACCTGGACAAAAAAACTGAAAAAAATAAATATTTATGACAAGTCTCTCTGGCGGATGACCAAAATCTTCAAAAATGAATACCAACCAGTCGCAACACTTGTTAAGAATAATGAAGAAGCACTAACAGACATTAATAAAGCAAATATGCTTGTAACACAATTTGAATCGGTACACAATATAAACTTAACCAACAATAGCATTACACAAGAAAAAATAGTGGAGGAAGTAAACAGTTACATAAAAGATACAATACTAGACGACTGGGACAAATACATAACATCTCCCAAAGAGATAATGCAAATAATCAAGAAAGTCCCATCAAAAATGCCCCTGGCCCTGACAACATACAGAACATAATACTTACAAATCTAGAATGCAAAACAATAGTACAACTTACATACATAATCGATGCAACAATCAAACTATCATACTTTCCAGTTCACTGGAAAACGAGCAATGTAATACCGATACTAAAAACTGGAAAAAGGAAAACAGATCCCAGCAGCTATCGACCAATTAGCCTCTTACAAACAATGAGCAAACTAACAAAGAAAATAATATCTGTTTAAATATCGCGTTAGTTTGAAACGTGCTTGAATTTCGCGATTATCGCGATCTAAATTCGTTGGCGATTCCTCCGAGGTTATTTGTTCGAGGGGCCAATAACCCATAATAATTCAAGTAAAAACGGCGTGACTTTCTGGCTACCAGCTAATGTCAGCCGATAAACACGGCGATCGGTTGATCACCGTGCAAAACGTTCAATTCAAACTCGCGTCGCGAAGGTAAAGAGAGACAAAGAGAACAGCATACAAATATACGTTGAACAGAGACAGGCGGATAAGAGAGAGACAGCGCCGCGTAGCGGATCAGCTGAGAATCTCTCGCGACGCTCGCCGATTCGCGATCACTTGCTATCGAGGCGCGCTTGCGAATACTTCTCCCGAGTCTTCGCAGCTGTCAAACAAACTCTCCAGTCGAGCTATCGGATATTTGTACAAAGTATCTGCCAGCGAGCTTTGGCACGACTGTGCGAACGGAACTGATCTCGTGTACGAGATCGTTCCACACGCTGTAAGAGAGCCGACAGGCAGTACAAATACATAAATCGAGCTCTGGATTTTCCGAGTTTCGTACTTAAAAAGTGCTTGGTTGTTGTTTCACCGCGCACAAGTGTCTTTCGGTGTGGTTGACGCGAGATTCGTGTTCGTTCCCCGAATTCACTGTTCGCCGGGAATCGTGTTTTCCGATTCCGTACGGCCACCCGTGTAACACGGAGGATACTCTTTCCGAGTTCTGTTCTTGCAATACGCCCTGGCATACGCTTTGACGTCCCAGCGCAGCAGATACCGAGACTCGGATTGTGAAGGTCAATTTCCCATACGACCTTGCCTTTTCCATGGAATTGGCATATTATTCGGTGTCGGAATTGGCTGGTCCAGCCACAGGTCCTGCAAGTGAGGCCTAGCGCCCCCCCCCCCCCCCCTCCTCTAAGTGAGCGAGCGCGGCACAGCTAGGCAGGCTTGACCTGTTCAACCGATATAGTCGCACCTGCCATATACGCCGTCGTCAATACGACGGAGATAGTATTCCGAGTGGAGATAGTGACTAGCTTGAACACACCTACAATACGCCCCCTCTATATATCTCTATATATAGTCGCTTTTGTGCAAGTAAGTGGTGAGTTGGACCACGTCTTCCACCGAGATTCCTATAGCCGCGTGACGTATTGAGTCACTCGCGAGCTTTGAATCAAGGTTGTTGAAGTACGGGTTAATTCGGCTGGATTATCGAACTTGGAGCCTTACAACCTCCCTGTAAGATTAACCGCCACCTTTACGTTGACGCCCACGCGGTAGAATCGGTTTAACCATGACTACGCCAGTGCGGGCGGACGGATCCTCGATTATCGAGATACGTGAAACACATACAGTCCACTAACTCTGCGTTCTGAGCAGTTTGGCTGTATTCCCCCTCCTTCGATAGCGATTATCGCAGTCGGGAGCGTACGGAAAACAGGGTCTCGAACGGATACGTATCGTATCAAATAGGTGTTTTCACACCTTCGTTCGCTGATTTAATTTTTCAGACACCAACGTCGCGAGACGTCCAAGGGACAACCCGGAGGAGACGGAGGAGTCGAGAACCGCCATCTTAAAAGGGGATTATTTTGATTCAATAAAGGGCCCACCATTAGGTGGGTCACTATCAATATAACCTCGCTGTACAAAAAATTAACTTTCCCTCACACTCCTATCTCCTCATATTCGAGCCACCGTTGAAAAGTCGCTGGATTGTATTCTACAGTCCACCATTTTAACAATATCAAAAAGACTAAATCATTACGAAGAAGATAATAAAATAATAGTAGTCCAACAATTTGGATTCAGAGAGAGACATAACACAGTACAACAGGTAATGCGCATAGTTAATGACGTAGCCACAAACTACAACAAAGATAATGTGACCGTAATGCTGCTGCTAGATATTGAAAAAGCATTCGACAGTATATGGATAGACGGGCTGATATACAAAACGATACAATTCAAATATCTCAAAACATTAATAAAATTTATAAACTCATATCTAAGAAATAAAAAACTACAAGTCAACGTAAACAACAGCATATCAAATAAAAGGAAAATTAGAGCAGGCACACCACAGGGATCAGTACTAGGACCCAAACTTTTCAATATACAGGGTGTCCCAAAAATGTCACGATTCCTTCAAAGGGGAGGTTCCTGAGGCCATCTGAAGCGACATTTTCCTTTGCAAAAATGGTCGTTTCGGCTTTGTTAAGGGTGCGGACACCTGTGCGCAGCGCTCCAAGCCGGCCGCTAGGGGAAGCTCGAATGAGAATGTGTGGCGCACACACAATCCGCTAGATTAGCCTAAATGAAAGATAAATCTAGTGCGCTTGACTATAGAGACAGCCTACTTTTGCGATATTGAGGCGTACTTTGGGATATTCGGCAGCATGTTGCCCATCAGAAATCGTTGTAGGCCGCGTGACGTCACGACATGTTGAATCTTTAAGTATCTGGAGATTTAGGGTTCTTATAGAGACACTTGGATGCACTCCCGCTAGCGAGGACACATACAATGTTGATGAAACGTCTATTATGTTATTTATTTACGTATTTTAGGCGTAAAAAGTAGACTAGTTAGTCGGATAGTTCAAATTTGAATATGTTCTAGTCTTTAAGTAACCTATGATCGAATCTCGAAGGATTTTTCGAAATCTTAAAAAATGTTGGTTTTACAGACGTGTAAAGAACTTTTTTTCATTAAATTATAACACTAGAACTAACGCACCGAGGAAAATGAGTTTTTAGGAGCTTCTAGCGAACACATAAGAGTATCTATCGAAAATATTTTGATTTGGAAAAAATGGTTTTTTCACCATTTATTTTGCAAATGTTTTAAACAAATGCAATTTTCTTATAGCCGGGACTTTTTTAAAAATTCGAAAAAATGGCACGAGTACGATTTCCGTGACCCCTGATTTTTATAAACCTGCAAATATCTCGCAAACTATGTGACATATGGCAAAATATCAAGAGACCTTTTTTGTAGGAAATTGAATTTCCTATAAAAACGTTAAAATGATGTTAAAATTCCCTTTTTCACGAAAAATATTCACTGCAATTTCGTAGATTTTTATGTACCGACAGTCGGAAAAGTGATACAACACACAATCTCGAAGCACAGACGAGATACACAGACTTAAGACTACTACAGACATTGCATCTTATGGGATTTTCTGTCTAGGCCTCGGGGGGCCACAGTGGCCCCCGTACCATTTCGGTGTCGCGCTCAATGTTACCGACAGTTAACGAATTTAAGCATATTAGCAAGAACTGTATATTCTATATACTTGATTTTTACTACAGGTTCTTAATATTATTTGGAAACTACAAATATATATGGCGCGTATATATGAACAGTGGAGATGAAGTATTTAGTATGATACTTATGAAATATAGTACTACAGTGTATAACGCAGATTAATAAAGTGATGGTCATAAATATTTTTCGCACATTTATTTTATTTTTATGTATTTGACTATTTTTATTAATTACAAAATTACAAAAGATTTATTTGAAAAAATTTCATTTGTATAGTTTTTCATTTTGATGTAAATAATATTAGGATGTTATTTCTATGCAGTTATTCGACGTGTACGTAATTTATTACTTGCATTGTTATTTTTTTTAGCAAACCCCCTACAGCTTTATGGTGTTTACTTTGATTGTTTCTGCACACGTTCATACAAATTTTATTTGAATCGTAATACTTTTATAAATGTTGATAAATAATTGAGATCTAAATTTACTTACATAGACTATATTTTTAAGCACTATATTAAATTACGATGTTCGGTTTTCAATTGTAAGTTAAAATATCAGTTACTAAATTGATATTTTTTGTAATTAAAACTTATGAAGCTACTGGAACTGTATTTAAGATATGATGATCATAGCAAATACGTTATCAAATGATCCATATGTGTATACTGTTCTTTTATTTTACCATAATAAAGTTCTTTTATCGTTTTTGGTTTTGCTTTTACTGCAAAATACATTTTATGAAACTGTTTCAGTATTTCTTTACTGATAATGATGGAAAAGCTAAAACTATACTTAAAGATGTATAATTGTCTTACGAATTCCAGAATTATTTTGAAATCTATACAGAATTGGTGTAAGAACCAATTTAGAAGTCATAACAGCAATTACAATACTTAAAAATGTTAGTTTCACGTAATAGCTATTTGGAATAAAAGTATATCGTATCTGTTTGAAATGTCGAAATTGATGTCATAACTGTTTAAATTTTTTTCTTTAATCGTATATTTGTCTTTCCCGCAATGATTGTACATCCTCTTCTCAATAGTTCTGTCTTTCTCGCAACTCCCTTACGTTTCTCGCGACAATGTTTTGTTTCTCACAGTGCAACGGTCGCGCGGATTTAAAGGTATCGTGAACGACGCGAAGTGTATAGCAGTGCAGTATATTTTAAATAGCGACAGTGTTAGTGTGGCAGTATTTTGGAAAATGGACCGACAGGTAAGTGAAACACATGTTAGAAAATATTATTACAGAAACTGTGGCGTTACAAATAGAAATACCATAGATGGTACAACGTTCTATGGATTTCCTGTGAAGGACCACGAACGATGTATCACGTGGCTTGTTAATTGCGGCTTAGATGACTGGGTAGAGGAAAATGATTCATTTTTTAAAAACAAGTATATATGCAGTAAGCATTTTGATAAAAATTATATGTATCCTTCCGATCGGCTTATGATGACCGCTGTTCCGAATTTATACGATATTTGTCACGATGCTTCGGAAGGCATCGTTTCGCGTAATAATACAATTGACAATGAAACGTTGTTGAAAGAACATAATTGTTTGAAAGAACGGTTGTTGGAAGCCGAGAAGACACGGGCAAAGTGTAAGGCATTCGTGCGAGTAGAGGAAAAGCTATCTTCAGGGAATCTCAATGATTTAAGCTTGAAGAAAGCTATCGCGAAACGCGTTCCAAAGAAGGTTTTGTCTTTTATTTTAATGCAAACTTTTCGAACGAAGCGTAGTTATACACCTAAGGAGAAGGAGCTTGTTCTATCAATGCATTACACTTCGCCAGCATTGTACAGTAAAATGAGATTGAATCTTGGCTTTCACTTTCCTAATCCGATCACCACTTTTAGGTGGTTTTCTCATATAGACATTTGGCCTGGTATAAGCCAGGATTTATGTAATAACTTAGCTTTTAAAGTCAATAATATGGAACTTAGAGATAGAAATTGTGTTCTTTCAGTTGACGAAATGTCAATAAAAAAATGTTTCAATTTCCACGCTACAAAACAACTTATTGAAGGTTTCGAAGATTTAGGTAGTTGCGGTAGGTCGCCAACCGTGGGTACGCATGTACTGGTATTCATGGTTAGGGGATTGTTCCGTAATTGGAAACAACCGTTCGCGTATTTCATTTCGGGGGGTGTAACGAAAAAGGCGCAACTGTCGCCAATATTAGATAATGTTTTAGATGTTTTATTTTTAATCGGACTAAGAGTTCGAGCGATTGTTTCTGATCAAGGAACAAATTTCCAAAGCATATCCGAAGAAAGAGTATCGGCGCGAGTACCCTATTTTCTTAGACATGGCCACAAAAGGTGTTGATTCAAAATCGGCCAAAATTACCCAAGACCAATTTTCCTGAAACTCTGCATATTGGTAGCTCTTTGGGTCTTCTAACATTGATTCCGTGCAAAAACTTTTTCCCAGGACTTCACGGTTCGGTGGGGGGGGGGGGGGGAGGGTGGAGGTCAAAGTACGTATTTTGCGAAATCTATTATGTGCTGTAACTTTTAATAAAAATACGATATCGACCCGGCACTGATACAAAAAAGTCATAAAAAATTCAAGCTTTCCAACGGTGCATAAGTTTATGTTATTTATTTATTGCTAACATAATTTTTTCACGTTTTTCGTGTTTTTCAAGGCGTAAAAAATTCAGAAAAATTGCAAATCCCAAAAAAAGTATCGTCTGATTTTAACCAAAAACGCTGCATTAATAGTACATTTCATGCCCTTTCGAATGGTGTTTGTCATACCTTGGGGAAATTATTCGTTTTTGAGTTATAAAGTAAAATGTGAGTAGAAGTTGAGGCGCGCGGTCAACTACTCGACCCATATATTCATTTCAAACGTGGAAAAAACGCTTCCTGTGGTAATATATACTTTTTGGAAGCGATAGTTCGTACTTTTATTTAAATATACACATGTTCCGTCCCATATGGTAAATATATTATCTTCATTTTCCTGAATTTTGTTTAAACGACGAGCTATACTTGATGTCTCTTGTTTTATTTTCTCTCTTGTTATGTTCCCCACAAAATGAGGAACAAACTTAGACATAATAATATCTTTCACTTCTGAAATTATTCTATATACCGTAGGTTGTGACTTATTTATCATAGCTCCAATGTCTTTTTGAGACGAACCACGATATAAATGCATTAAATAAATTGCCACCCTGTATATTCAGTTAGTGCCCTCGCTTTTTATTTTATAACTCAAAAACGAATAATTTCCCCACGGTATGACAAACGCCATTGGAAAGGGCATGAAATGTACTATTAATGCAGCGTTTTTGGTTAAAATCAGACGATACTTTTTTTGGGAATTGCAATTTTTCTGAAATTTTTACGCCTTGAAAAACACGAAAAACGTGAAAAAATTATGTTAGCAATAAATAAATTACATAAACTTATGCACCGTTGTAAAGCTTGAATTTTTTATGATTTTTTGGTATCAGTGCCGGGTCGATATCGTATTTTTATTAAAAGTTACAGCACATAATAGATTTCGCAAAATACGTACTTTGACCTCCACCCCCCCCCCCCCCCGAACCGTGAAGTCCTGGGAAAAAGTTTTTGCACGGAATCAATGTTAGAAGACCCAAAGGGCTACCAATATGCAGAGTTTCAGGAAAATTGGTCTTGGGTAATTTTGGCCGATTTTGAATCAACGCCTTTTTTACCTCTTTGATTATTTACATTTATTTAGGAGCATCGGGAATAATCTATTGTTTCGTTATGGAACCTTGAAAATTCTAAATTAACCAGAGCTGCTTACCGTTTATCAGAAAAACATGTAAGGCCAAGTATTTTCAACCGAATGAAATGTAAGCTAGCTCTCCAAGTTTTTAGTAAACGCGTTTCTTCAGCTATGCTCACAGCATGTACAATTGGAGCCGTTAATTCGAGTACCATGCAAGACACGGCAATCTATTTCGAAATCTTAAATGATTTGTTTGACAATTTAAATAGTAAAGTTGTACGTGACCCTAATCCAAACAAGCGTGCTTTATCTGCTTCTACAGATTATATTGCAAATAATCTGGAGAAGCAGTTATATGATATAGAAAACACCAAATGGACACAAAGTGCCACCTTGTTTTGTGGGGTTACGTCAATCTGTAGGTGCTACCGTGCAATTGTGGCGCGGTTTACAAAACGAGGGTGTCCCGTTTTTGTTAACGTCCCGTTTAAATTCTGACGTAATAGAGGCATTTTTTTCTATTTTGAGAATGCATGGTGGCGCCTACAATCGAAACCCTTCTGCAAAAGCAGTACGTCAAGCTTTTCGAAAAAGTGCATTCATGAATTTAAATTATAGTTTACCGTATGCAAATAATGAATGCGACGATGGCGTAATGCTTTTGCAGGAGGCAGCTATCTTAGCCGAACATGAGCAAGCCTCTGTAGATTTGGATGCCGCAGAAGTAGTATTAGAAGATGAGGGGGATGAAGAACATACAGATATCACAATCGGTGCATCTGTATGTTCACCATCCACATGTACTTTAGAAGCGTGTGCAATAGAGTATTTCGCTGGATACGTTGCGAAGAAATGTACAGAGAAAAGTAAATGTCCCGCGTGTTTAGTTTTCTTTGTAGATTTTAGTAATCATTTAACTCGCGATGAACAATTATTAATCTCCTTTCGTTCATATTTGTTGGACGAAAATATTCACTTTGGGAACTTAGTAGTTCCTACAAGTGAATTTTCGAAATTATTTTCGTTAATTAATACAACATTTGATAAATACTACACTTGCATGCGATGCGAAACACAGATTCTAGACAAATTATTTAGGATCATTGTTAAAACAGTCGAGCCCAATTATCCCAATTGGTTTGTCGATAATGATTGTGCCGAGCATCGCAAGGCGATGGTGTATTTCTTTATGCAAGTAAAAATTCATAAAGATACGCTGTGGCTGGGGCAAAGTTTACGTTTTCAGTCCAATCAAAGGTCTGTGGCTCGACTGCAGATTTTGAAAGGATTATAATTTTTAGCTTTTTCTTCTTCGTATGGTATATCGGCCATTTACTCGTGTAAATATTTTATAATTTATTATATTAAATTATATTAAAAATATTTTATCTATATTCTAGTGATATATTTTATTTATATTTTTTATTATTTTAGTAACATATTTTATGTACATATTTTATGTATATATAATAGTTTTGTGCATTGCTTCCGCTTTAATCACAATATACAATAATTACATTTCTACCAACGCTTTATCATCTTTCTTTGCTGCGTTTCCTGCTTACTCTAGTCTACGTGCTGCACGTTTCTGTTTTTAAGAGATTTCGGTAATTCTTTAGAGATTCGACTTACACTTCGATCTTATTCATTTCTGGATATGTGGTGTAATTTGGAATAGCGTCTTTCTTTGGAAGTATATGGCGGTTTCCTTTAGTCTTGTTCTGCTGCTACTAAATGATTATAGAGACTCCCATTTACATACGCTTTACAGCTTCTGCGTCACGCTTGCTTGAGTTTATTCAATATTTACTTCTAGGGTACGGGTTTATATTGAATAAACTCTGGGGTGCACAAGTTGCTGAGGGGAAGGGCGGAAATGAGGGCATGAGCAAAAGCTGGGGGAAGGCAAAGGGGGGGGGGGGATAGCACGGTTATGCTGGGAGGAAGTAAGGAGAAGAGATATGAAGGGAGGGTTAAGGGTCGGGTGGGAGAAGGAGAGAGGGGAATTTTGTAAGGAGAGGGGATGGACAAGAGAGGAGACGAACGAAGCGATGGAGGAAAGAAAAGAGTCAATAAGTGAGGAAATGAAAAGAAGAGATAGGAAGCTACAGAAAGAGGAAAGATGGGAGCGGATAGATGGTTCCAGGTACAATAAGTGGTATGGGATGGTGAAAGGGGAGGGGATACCGGGATATTTGATGAAAGGATGGGGGGAGAATAGGTGGCAGCGGGTAGCTAGGTTTAGGTTGGGAGATGAGATGAGGGGGGAAGGTATTGGTTGGATGAGGAGTCGAGAAAGTGTAGAGTGTGTGGATGGGTGAATGAAACGTGGGAGCATGTGTGGGAAGTGTGCATGAGAGTGGATGAAGAAAGAGGATGGCAAGAGAGGGTTGGAAGATGAGGGGGGAGGGGAGGTGTGGATGAGGAAGGTGGAAGAATGGAGAGAGGGTTTGAAATGAAAAAGTTAGGATGGACGACAAGCGACCGGAAGAGGTGGTCCAAGGGTAGGATAAGGGGGAATTATTAGGGTATAAGGAGAAGAGTAATAGCGTAATTTTAAGTATTGCAAATAGTGTAAATAGCGAATTCTTTTGTAAATAGGTTCTCTCTCTTTCTCTCTCTCTCTCTCTCTCTATATATATATATATATATATATATATATATATATATATATATAACAATAAAAAAACACGAGTGACCTTGAAAAAACGATTAAAAAATTACAATTTATAAAAAACGATTCTTCCATCTGATTTGTCTTTTGAAACCATTTAGATTACGTTAGAAACATTTTTTGCATTTTCGCAGGTAGAGGAGATATTTAGGTGTCCTGTTTTAGACGATACACCCTGTATAAATATGTGGTATTTATATTAGCGTGTAGAAAGTATCCGGACAACCTTTAAAAACGAATAACTTTTTTAAAGTTGATTCAAACGGCTTGAGTTTCTTTGAGGCGTTAGACGGATTCGTTTACTATGTAATTTATAAGAAGATTTAATTAAAAATTGCCATTGGTCGAAATTGCGAAGGAGAAGGTAATGGTCGTGATTTTTATCTATGATGAAAATTTAAAATATGCCTTTTGCAGACGTCAGTAAGATGTATACATGCTCACAGTTTCATTGAAATCGGTTGACGCGTGAAAAAGCTGTAGGCATTGAAAGACACAAGAATCTTTGAATTTTGGTCTTATGCCTGATCTAAATCAGTTTCTCACAATTTATGCCATTTCCAACTACTCATAGTTCGTAGCAACCTTAATCGATTTTCATGAAACATTGCATGTAGGTATACAACTTACTTATATCTACAAAAGGCATACCTTAAATTTTCATTATAGGCGCAAATAAATAGTTAAAAATCATAATCGTTACTTCTTTTTCGCAATTTCGACCAATGGTAATTTTTACTTAATTTTTTAGTAAATTACCTAGTAAACTAATCTTTCCAACATTTCAAAAGAACTCAAGCCGTTTGAACCAATTTTTAAAAAGTTATTCGCTTTCAATGGTGTCCAGATTCTTTTACTCGTTACTGTAAATACACGATGGTTCGCAAGCATTTGAATTCGCAATTACAGTAAGGACCTTCAACCGGATGGCATCAGAGACCTAAATAACATTAATGAAAAAACAGCGTGAGCACAGCGCACCTCGCGTAGCGTCATCACGACACCTTGAACGGTTTATATAACATGCATCAGCGTCAACAGCTATCGTGCAATATCTATTCTGCACGTTTACGAGGTACTTACAATACAATAAAATACATGCATACATTCAATTCTATGTCACAACGTCCGTGTGAAGCCTGTTCAAATCAACAACTTCAAATCGACAGTTTCTGTTTGTAGTTTCTGAAGGTAGGACTGCATAATTTTTCATTTCTAATATTTTCCATACAAACTTTATTACTCAAGGTATAAGGGAAGTCAAGCAACTTGAATAATTTCATATCACAGTAGTGAAAGGTGATTATTAATCATACATTTCGAGTTCAAAGGGCCTATCAAATATTTAGAGTAAAGTAAAAGTTTGTATCATTTAGTTATTAGTGAATTTTATAAGATAGATAATATTTATATAGTGTTACGTATGGAGACTGCGCCTACGAGATTTTTCGAGCCCTTCTTGAAACCACATGCTGCTCTAGAGAGGCCCGCTCGTTTATCCAAAAAACAACTCTCTCACGGGGGTGCAGCATCTGGAAAAATTCTTCACAATATTGGGGTATATAAAGGCCTCGATTTCACCCACGAGCGAGCCAAGTTGAAATTCAGTCACGTCGCGTTACATTGCATACAGCAAGATCGGGTATTAAAGTCCCCTTCAAGCATAATATTCACTAGTACTTATTCTATCGCGCAGTCAGTTTAATCACGGTTATCCCCGCATTTCTCAGTGCGTCGAAACCGAGAGTAAGGCTTTAGGGCTCGACTGCCTTTTGGAGAACTCCGTGGTCTTAAGTTGTTTGAACTTTTTTTCATGTGATCCTGTAGATATCGACGAAGACATTCCGAAAATGTGTGTATGGTTGTTAGGAATTCACTGGTTTATAAGTTATACGCGTGTAAAGATGAGCAGTTTTAAGCGTTTTTGACAGGTTAAGGCATCGCCATATTGGATATTCGTTGAGTGGTAGAAGTAGGTAGGTCTGTTCGGCGCATGTTCTGGATAGATCGTGAGTGTTCAGCGCATGTATTAGATAGTATGGTATATTTGCAGGATCGGCTAAATAGTAGTAAGAGTATGCGCTAGATGGCAATTCAGTGGTTACACATACTTTGTAAACATAAGCAATTTCAAGTGTTTTTCACAAATTAATTATTAATAAGTTTATTGTTGATTTTGAAATGGCTAGTTCAAGTATTAGCAATTTTAACTTTAGAGACATGCCAAGTAGTAAAGAAGAAGCAATTAGTTGGGCTGAGGATTGTGGATTGTTGCGGAAATTTAAAAAATGTCGCACTCATCAGTGCGACATGAAAATTTATAACAGTAAGCATGGAATCGGCCGTTTTCGGTGTCCAGTAATTAAAATATACAGGATTTCAAAAAGAAGGTACAGTCCAAGACGGTTTGGGGTTAGGTCGTTGTGGGAGCGGAGAAAGCCGGCCCGACCATGGTATAATGTTTCGTATTTTGATTTAGTAAATGTGTTATTAGTACGTATGTGTTTGTGCTGCCATCTAACGTATCTATTCGGAAGTATTTAGACCATTTTATGTGTATCACCTAGCAAATATATCAATATGGCGGCGCTTTAACCTGTCAAAAGGGCTTAAAAGTGTTCAACTTTATACGCGTATAATGTTTTAACCAATGAATTCCGCACAATAAGATTTTCATTTTCGACGTTTTCTCGTCGAAATCTACAAGGTTGTATAAAAAAAACTTCAAAAGAAAGAGTTCTCCAAAACGCAGTTAAACCGGGTTTAGTATCCGTGAGTACAAGTTACACGTAACAATTATAAACCCCTTTTTATTGAATACACTATAGTTTATTTTAAAGCAGTTCAAATCTCTTAATTCACATAATATTTTTATCCCAGCACTAGTATTCCCACAACGGTACGCCTTAGCCGCTCAATGTGTACCAACTTCTATTCAACGTTACGAGAGCCGATACCAATTTTCCATTTCCAAAACCACGCGGCGACCCGACGGTAAAGTACACGTCGGCCAGTCCCCGTGTCCTTACCCTTCCGAAGTGCCGACCCGTCGCGTTGGTGAAATACACGATATTACCTATCCAACAAACCACGTGGCGACCCGACGGTGAAATACACGAGGGCCAGTCCACGGGTTCCTAATTTATGGCGACCCGACGGTGAAATACACATCGGCCAGTCCATTGTTCCATATCTTGGAGAGATGGCGACCAGGTGGTGAAATACACACCGTCCAGTCCACAAAACCAAGTTCCCAATTAAAAACCTAATAAAACCTCGGTTACGCATCACCCGCTTAGACCTTGGCTCGTAACAATAGTATTAGAGCGATTACAATAAATTGTGTAATCATAATAATAACAGAGGAATACATATATTCACAAATGAATTAACAAAAACTCAGAAATCGATAGATCTATATGATCCGCCTACTTGTCAAATTGATTAACTCCACAAAATGAAGAGTAAGAAAAATCGATGAAATAAAATAAATTCATTTGGAATAGTCCTTTCAATGTTTGTCGTTCAATAGTATTGAGTCTAACTATTAAGGAAAATTTGAGTATGATCAAGTGTTTTGGCAGAGAAATGTAAAAAAATTGGAAAGGCAGTTAATTGATTTGGTTTAGCAACGGCTCATATGATTAAAACAGAATAACTTTTTTGTAATTGTACCAAACGACCTGATATTTGAATTTAAATGATGGACAAATAGATTTTCCAAAAATGTTTATTCTTGTAACTTTTTTATTTCGGCCCGCAATGAACATTTAAAAATGTTCGATGAAATTTTGAGCATGAACTGAAATTTTCAGCATGTGTATAACTAACATAGATCTACAAAACATATATTTTAAATGTTCATTAAGGGCCGAAATAAAAAGTTTAAAAAAATCCTCTTTTTATTTTTGCATGTAACCTGACCAATTGTAATTTTTGGAAAATCTTTTTTGCACACAATTTAGTAAAGCAACGCTTCCAATTGCTTACCAAAAATCAGGTCGTTTGGTACAATTACAAAAAAGTTATTCTGTTTTGAAGGGCTTACGAATACTCATGGGAGTCTCAGTACGTGTAATAAATATTTTTACAATTCTTGCTTGATATAAGTACAGATAACATATGTGGTACACAAAAAGTCAATATAAAAATTATGAATAAATCTGGAAATATAACTAAATCGAGCAGGGGCTAAAATTCCTAAAAGAACGCCAGAAAAACGACGAGGAAAAGGAAAAAGGAAAATTGTTGCTTATCTTCATAATACAGGTAAGTATAAAAAGTTTAGCGGGCGAAGAGTTACAGTTTTGGGATGTATGCATTAGTACAACCAGTACCACATCTCTCCATTTTATCATAAACTGCAAAGTATACATGTATTTTATTTTTATGTTAAGTAAGGATCCGAGACACAATGCTTACGAATCATCCCATATGAAGCGGATCACCTTTCTGCACTATGTTTCGGAGTTTGCTGAAACTGAGATATCTTATAGTCCATGAAAATATTGTTTAAAAGATACAGGCCGTTGTAATAGATATGCGGGCTTATAATAGAAGCGAATATAAGCGCTTTAATAGAAGCGAACTATTACATTAAATCCTCCCATCACATTAAATAATGTAGTGGGGACACAACATGGTGCAGTCGGTAATCAGCGGAAATTAGTTATATTTAAAAAATTCGATAGAAGTAGGAAATTTGACTCAAAAAATGAGCATAGTAACTAAAAAACTAGTAAAAAGTTTAGAAACAAGCGACGATATCGTCAAAACAGAAAAAGAAACTGGCGGGAATAGTCAAGTACAAGAAAACGAGTGTCTAATGGAGGGTCTAAATCAGTGCTTACCAACCGTTTTGTGCAATGCCCCACTTAAGCCTTTCTAAAATTCTTATGCCCCCACCCCCTCCGCCTATGTAAAATTAAATTATTCGTTGAAGTAAGTTAAACGGGAGCCCTCATTGTTCTCTTGGAGAAGGTTAACGACGACTAACAATATAATCTTCGGGTTTTCTTTTATCCGGGCTCGCTAATCCTATGGCCGCTGTACGGTTAAACTCTGAACGAGTCCATTTTCGAATTGGGCCCCACGTTGGAAAAGACGGGTCTAAATAAACCATAATCATTCCTCTTTGAAGGGAATGTCGTAGAGAACTGGAGAAAAATCAGGAGAGATTTTAAGCTATTCATGATTACACCAGGCAGACGAGAAGACACGAGACAATGACGCAATAGATCTACTGTAAACCATCAATCTAGAGGAAAGTGACAATGAAGATACTGACAAAATAGTTCGAGCCTTTCAAGCCTATGTCGAACTTCAAAAAAATGAGACATATGAGAGACTTCTATTCAACTCTAAGATAAGTCACTGGGGCGCTATGTAGCAGAATTAAAGAAAATGGCAGAAAACTACAAATACGGTACATTGATGGAGTCAATGATACGAGATAATATAATATTTCACATGACTGGTACACGATTGCAGTAATCACTTTTAAAAAATCCGGATCTTGAACTAGACTCTCGGATTAAAGAAATCTAAACACGCGAAATCGCCAAATAATAAACAGAAGAAATACAAGGAATACCAAGGAATACTAAATACCAAAGAATACTAAAAACAGAAATACGAAGGCACAGAAACGGAGAGAAAAAAAGGACAAATGAGAACGAACTACGGAGTAATTGAGGGAAAGAAGAGGAATAACATCAGGCTGATATGGAACAAGAGATTGATCTAGAGACAGAAGTATATTTGAACGCGTAAGGTGTGTGGAAACACGCGGGCACGACAATGTCCAGCATAAGGCAAGAAATGCCTTAAAGGCAAGCTTAAAGTGCAACAACTTTACAGAGGCCTGAAGAAAAGATAACAGATACAGTGACAGAAAATATTGCAAAAGTAGTGGCAGTGAAAGTGACTTTAGCATTGGTAGTCTAAAAGCAAGCAATGTACATTATTATCTCCGTGAGTGGCGGAAAGGTTTATGCTGTCAACGTCGAAGTTTTATCCCCACTACTGGGGGATCTTCCCCTGAACCAGTCAAGCAAAAAACACGCTGGACCATCGAGCCAGCGGTGGTCGAATATCGGTGAGACTCGCATTAATGCAAGCGAAGCAAAGGATTGCAACTTTTCTAATTTTTTTTTTTTTTTTTTGAAACTTTTATCATCGTATTCGTTTCGCTTATCTAATTAAAATGACACGGAACACGATATTATTACGATCATAATAACTTGCGAAACGAGCAATTAAAGTTTATATATCTGTACTGTAAATGTCAAGTCCGAAACTTTAATCGCTTGTTACACAAGTAATGATGATTGTAATTGTATCGTGTTTTCTTTATCAGAAAATGGGACGAATACAATGGTAGAACAAACCTTGGGCATATCCCTGGTGTTATAATATGTATATTTTGATGGCATACTAGTAGCAGGTACAACCTTAGAAGAACAAGATAAGAAGTTACAACTAATTGAAATAGCGCGTAGGAATAGCGTAAAATTCAGCCAAACAAAAGTGCAATACTGAAATGATAAAGTATATTATGCCGTGTATACAGCAGGGATGTGCATTTTTGTCGCAATTGAGGTCTCGGACATCGCGGCCGCAAGGAGCGCCACGTGCGCCTCGGCCCCGCACATTTGAATGCACGTGAAAGACAAAATTGGAGGTAGATTCTATTTTGTTATCTCGCAACTCCCTCAATCGGAAAGGCGTGAAATGAAGGCGTGCGCGGTCAAGTATTTACCAAAGTATCATAGACATACAGAGATAGACTGCGCGGCCTGTATGAAGCGCTGAAGCCGGGACAGGTCAGAGAGTTAGAGAGAGCAATAACAAGAGTGGTGCTCTCTCTTTCTAATTGACGAGTTGGTGGGGAGAGATTCTAATGCTCTTACTTGCTTGTATATAGCACAGAGTACTAGAGACTCGGTAGTCTCCCTCAATGTTCTTTTCGCCTGAGCCCCCACCAACTATAGGTGCGCGAGTAAGGTAGCACGACCCCGCGCCGCCATTGCGGCAAAAGATGTGAACAATATAGATAAGGTAGTGTAAAGAGAGTAATCTCTGTGTGTATGAGAGGGATGCCGAAACCACACGAGAGTTGCCGATCTTCGCCCAGGTCTCTGGTGTGCGGAGCGTAACACGGTGCGTGTGTGTGTGTGCAGTGTCCCGCGCTAATATTAAGAACAATTAAAACCTTATTACCGATACTGTAATACCTTCTGTGCATTGTTAAGTTTAAGTACTTTATTATACATTATACACTTTTGTGACCTTACATCACAACGATCTAATAAATCTATAAACAACAGGTAGCATATTGTTTGAAAAAGTACTTTCATCTTAGCGATTTAGGTTTATTGAAGCACTACTTAAGTATAGAAATTAGAAAAGATAACGACGGTTTTTACTGCATGAAGCAAACCGAATATATAAAGAAAATTTTAAATCGATTTGGCTTGCAGAATGTGGAAAGTTCTAGTATACCATTGTGGTATAATGTTTGTTTATTTAAAATATAAAATAGAAGGTATTGAATAGATAATATTAACGTCGGAAACAACTAGGTGATACAACTCTCGATCAACGCACACGTCCTTCACTCTCCGTAGTCAACGGAAAACTCTCTCTTCCCTTCAAGAATGTCCTTTTTAAGTTCTCGTTCACACCCACGCTTGCACTCATCCCTTAATCCTATCTATAGGTTTATTGAAAATTAATTAAACAGTATTTAATCACAATGGAAATAATTAATAATTAGAAACGTTAAACGTTGTGTCTTTTACACCGTTCAAACCCGAACTGTCTCCATTTTTTTTTCGCTCTGCCAATCGATTCGCAATTTCCATCGCCGCCCTTATCTTACACACACTTGTACATACACATATCACCACAGCTGCACACTTCACACGCACACGTACATGTTCATTCATTCATACAACTCGCCTAAAATACCTACATATCTGCGTCTCAGAAAATCCCAGCCTACCCTTGGGCCTGGTTTTCGTCAGGGACACTTTCTCTCTTATGGCCCTCTTCCTTTGAGTCTGGCTTTCGTCAGGGCCTCGATGTTTTATGGCCCTCTTCCTGGTATCGAAGACCCAACGACATTCTGGCTAAATTTATGTTACTACACCATTGGATTTAGGTTATATAAAGAGCATGGATGATTTATTGCCAATGCCAGATAGTTGTATGAACAATTAATCGGTGCATTGTTATATTTAGCGGTTAATACTAGGCCAGATATTTCAGCGAGCGTTGCGATTTTAAGTCAGCATAACAAAAGTCCTACTGCGGCTGATTGGACAGAGGCGAAAAGGATTGTTCGTTATTTAAAGAAAACTACAAATTACGAACTAAGACTTGGTCAACGGGACGATAAGAGTAATTTAGTGGGTTTTGCGGATGCGGATTGGGCTCAGGATAAGACAGACCGAAGATCAAATAGCGGTTATTTGTTTCAATACTCTGGAGTACCAATAAGCTGGGCCTGTCGGAAACAACCGTGTGTAGCCTTATCGTCTACCGAGGCAGAATATATTGCATTTGCCGACGCATCGCAGAAAGGGGTCTGGATAAGGAATCTGTTGGAAGATTTTAATAGGAAAGCAGAAGAAAGGACAACGATTTACGAGGACAAACAAAGTTGTCTTAAGATGATTCAAAACAAGAAATTTAGCAACACAACAAAACATATAGACACTAAGTTTCATTTTGTTAAAGAATTAAATGGGCGAGGAATTGTTGATTATAAGTGTGGGATTAGAATCGGGTGAAAATAAGAAACTCCTGATATAATAAAAAGAGAATCAAAAGAAGATGTATATTTAAAAATAATTTCGTGTGGTTCTTTATACGTTCATACTTCGACTCAGGGGGTGTCGACTCCTTTGTTAAAAAGCGGTACGGATTATAGTTGTTTCTCATGCAATTCTTATGCAATTACTATTGTGCATATCGTAAGTTACTTGGTAAGAATTCATTTAAACATGGGTGAAAAGGCTTCTTTAAGTTTGCAATAATTCGTTTTCGTTCCTCCTTATTTCTTTTTATTTGTACAATTAAATGTAAAAATGTCCCTGTAAACCTACCTGCATGTATTCTTTTTAATATTATTATTTCAATAATATTGTTTTAATATTCTTATAATAGAAGCACTTGCTAATGTTAATATGTACAGATAAAAATATTTATTTAGAAAGTAAATAGTTTAATAATGCATCGAACTATTCATACTGCATGTACTATAAAGTATATCATATACCTTTTATGCACAATAATAACTGTTTATATTCTCTATTATTTTCATTACTTGAATGCATGTGTCATCTTTTTTTACTATTTTTCTTTTCTACTATTGTAGAAGATTCTCGATTTCTGAGAAGATTCTAGCTTTATCCATCATGAAGCAGTCAGGAAAAAGTTACCGACTTTTGAGTGACTTATTTACATTATCCAGCCGCAGTACATTGAATGAATTACTTAGAAAAGTATCATTAGATACAGGTATAAATCCTATGATTATGGCTCATTTGAGAAAAGCGACATCAGAGATGAAACATGCTCGTAATAAATATTGCCTCTTAATGTGGGACGAAGTGTCGCTTGAATCGCATATTAGCTATGATGCGAAATATGATAAAATCATTGGGTTTGAAGATTGGCAACATAGAAGGACAAACAAGTTTGCTGACCATGCACTTGTTTTTATGTTACGAGGACTGTTAACTGTTTGGAAAATTCCCATTGCATATTTCTTCTGCGATCATCAAACAACATCGCAGCAACTTATGAAATGTATTAGAGATGCGACCTGTGCTATAAGTGAAACAGGCTTAAACGTTGTTGCAACTATTTGCGATCAGGGATCGTCGAATCGTCAAGCAATAAACGAACTTCTATTGCAAACAGCTCGTCAACGTTCTAAAACTGGAGTGCCAGACAGTGAGTAATATTTTGTAATATGTATTGTAATCTGTTGTAATATGTAAACGTTTCTAATTAATGCATTATATATTACAGGAAGAACAATTGATATAAGCGGAGTTGAAATAATCCCTCTGTATGATCCCCACATTCGATCAAATGCATTCGAAATAATTTGCTCGCTAAAGATTTGGAGGCGAATATTGGCAAAGTTACTGCAACTAGAAAAATTGCATCGTGGCGCGTGATTATGTTGGCATATGATATAGATTGAAACACAAATGTGTTAAACTGCCAACTCGAGAAGATCACAGAAGAGCACGTTTTACCTAGTAAGATTAAAAAAAATGCGTGTAAAATATGCTACACAAGTGTTTAGCAAACGAATGTCAAGTTATATAGAATTTTTAACAAATATCCAAGGTATAGTATTAATGCTCATATTAAAATGTATTGTATCAATCTTGTACTTTGTTAAATTAACAAACAGTTGTATTTTCTAGGGTCGTATCATATTGAAACACGTATTGGACCAAAAGTAATGCCAAAGGCAGAAGGAAGAGCAACGGCAAGAATCCTTAACTTCTTCAACAGCTTAATGGATTCTGTAAATGGACACGACATTCGGCCAGAAACACCCTTACGAGTGGCCATAACTAGGAATAGCCCCCATCATAAATTTTGGGAAGAGGCATTAACAGAACTACGTAATATGCAATACGTAGATTCTAATACGCATAAAAGTACCAGACCAGTACCATAATTACAGAATTGGATACATACTATCTCTGGTTTTCAACGCTTACGGACGCTTGTATCCAATGCAGGCTTCAAAAATTTAAAGCCGAGATATGTGAATCAGGATCCACTGGAGAACTTTTTCAGTAAAATTCGTAGTGTTGATGGAAGAAATAATAATCCCACATGCGATCAATTTATTGCCGCATTTAAAGTATTGTTGGTGAATAACCTCGCATCAAGAATAACAATAGGCAAAAATTGTGAGGATACATGCGATGGGACAATGTTATTTACATTGCAACAATTCCTCGAGGATGTAGATAACCAGCAGGTTTATCCACCTTTAGAGGACAACTTTGACGATGTATCTGTACCAGAGCAAGAAATAATCAGATGAAGAAAGAGCTATGATGCAAAATCGTATGGCAGATCGCATAAGCCAGAAAGCTTTATCTTTGGATGTCGTGAAAAACTGTTTTGATTGCAAGACCAGTTTCTTTAGACCACGTATTGCTGCAGATAAGGAGTCAAACTTCGATAAGATTATTCAGAATGTTCAGTTGGCTTTGCATTCGTACGTTTCCAAAATTTGCTTCAAGAGAAAACTCAGCATCCAACTGCAAGAAAAGATTCAAGAAGAATTGGGAACTTCTTGGTGTTTATGCAAGACACATCTCAACACCTTGAATGAATTTCTAAGTCCAGAAATAGAGAAATATTCTATGAAACACTTGTTTAACCCGGGAGTACGCGCGCCACCAGCACTTACGTTAGTAGACGCGTCGGTCATTTCGACCGATGCTAATATAAGAGAAATAATTGAATAAAATGACTAATATAGTATAAATAATGTGTAATATTGTATTTTAATTGTTTCAGAATTGTTTTACATAAACAATAACAATTTTTTATTATAACATAAATGGTCACCTGGTAACCAAAGTAAATTATAATAAATTATAAAGTAAATTACTGGTGACGAAATAACTAAAATATGAAATAGATAAATTAAATAAAATATTAAGTAACCATATAATATAAAATTTAAAATAAATGAATAAAATTAACTGTTGAAATAAAAAAGTAATAATTATTCGTCGCTTGATCATCTAGATTCGCTCGCATTATTACAACACTCGTGACAGAAGTAAACTGTATGTTCATTACAAATGAATGCGGTACAATTGGAACATTGTTTTCCTGTTTTTCTATTTTTTTTAGTAGAGCAAAAATAACATCTTCCAGAATGTACTAATCCTCGTTCATTATTTGGTTGTTTTATAATATTTTCTATTTCCCATTTCACATTACGAGGTAATGATGTGATTTTTGATCTAGCATGTATATGTTTTTGGATTAGATTAAAGGCAAGTTCTTTTAAAAATTTACGTCGCACAAAACTATTTTTATTATTAGTGCTAACAATTATTTGTGTGTTTATCCCAGCCATATTCAGAACTGAAAAGAATAATCTTAGAGATCATCTGTTACTTTTTCTCGCAACAGAGAACACCTTTCATCTCGTCTACAACATCAACCCCTGCCTTCGTTGAATTGTAATAACAAATAATTTCTGGTTTATTATTATTTTGTGGTATAATTGTATTGTTATGAAATTAGCCATCATTGCTACACAGTATGCGTCAAACTCGATGGACGAAAGCAGACTGACGTTAGTAGGCGCGCGACGGTCGAATAGACCGACGCGTAGCGATAGTATGTTTTAAAACCAACACGACTGCACTAAGTATCGCAACATAAGATAAACAAGTCGAGACCCCCTTCAAACGAGAATAGCTGGACGGAAAAAATCAACAGTCGAAGACTTAGATCGTATTTCAATATATAAGAAATCGTCGGTCAAAAAGACCAACGCGCGCGTACTCCCGGGTTAAACGTATCAATAGAATTTTATCTGGAAAAGAAACAACATTGCCTCTGGAAAATAATCTATTCAGACGAGCACTATCGAAGTACAAGAAACGCTTGCACATTCCAAAATCAATACTTTAACGTCAATGAAAGACGCAAAGAAAACTCAAAAAAAAAAACGCAACTGGAATTTTATTTAGGTACATCTCAAGTAAGACAACTACAAATTGAATGAGGTAAATGTCTTGTATAACCTTTTCTATCACTATATTTCTATTTTTAATCAATTATATAATTGAATTATTTTGTTCTTCTATGATTACAGTTACTTTTTGGAACAAATGGAAGGATAATAACTACGAGGAAGAAAATGTTATAATTAAGACATATATTTCACTTACATTGTATTTTTAAATCATAAAATTTATAATAAATATGTACACACTGGATAAACGGAGTAAATTAATTTTCGTAAGGAAACGTGTTAATACCTATGAATGGCAAGCGTAGAATACGATTACACATATATGTGAGGTTAGCTATGCGTGAGTACAGGTTTGTGTGATCACACACATATACGTTTTAGTTCGCTTCCGGACTTTAGCTGTGAGGGCGCTCTGAACAGTGTTTTCGAAAAAGTACGAGAGTCGATACCACCTGGGCCAGACTAACCGAAACGCATAAGCATTTTTGGAGTTTCTCTGTCGAACCGTCTCTACATCGCAAGGCAGCGACCGTTCGGATACGCCTGTACCATAAAGGCCTCCGGCTATCAACCACCCTTTCCCGTAATCTTCCTTCTGCGAGCCGCGAGCGGACGGTGGTAACATAGTCCTTCGCCGGTGTACTCGCATTCGCCTGTGCGACAGTCCGGTCATCAAAACGGTCCATAGGTCAGTGATGGTATATAGTCTCGGTTTTCTCGCGCATGCGCGACGATTTTAGAGTCAGTAAAGTACAAAGTTGGGCTAAAATGGGGTACCTTGGTCACCCTTCATAATTTCGAAAACTCTCTTTCGATTTTCAAATATGAATGTTTAACATGCGTACGTTATATCAAAATTTTATGTGTATGTACATATAATATATAAATATATCTTGCACTCTTCTGTCCGATTTCCTGCCAATAACAGTTCTCCCCTACTTTCCCCACAAACATAAGACGTATATATGTTCCTGCATTTAGTCGTGCATGCGCGAAAAAACCGAGACCATATACCATCACTGTCCTAGACACCCTCCTTGCCCCGTCCGAGCCGTCGAGAGCGATAGCTAAGGCACCGAGCACCTAGGGACTTCCGGCGGCGCCCTGGTAGACGAAAACCACACCAGAGCTGCGGTATCGCCTCCTGTCCGCTACCTGGACGCCGTAACAGGGTTTAGCCTAGACGTCCAGGCCAGCACCGTGGTTTTAAGACCGTAGGCTAAGTTAGGTTAAGGACGACGTTGTAATTTAGCGTGTAAGGTAGCTTGTAAGAACTCCGCTGTCAGTAGTACCACCAGTACTGTCCGTCAAACGCCGCTACTATCGCCGACCGTATTCGCAGACCGGGAATTCTGGCATACCGGCTGAGGCAGCTCGCGTCTCCCAAGTCACCGTCACATATTTAATGCTATCTATTCAATCTAATTGTAATATTGCTTTTACTTGGAATGAAAAAAGAATGAACAATATTTATAGTAAATAGTTTTGAACATTTTTTTAAGGTGATTCAATTTAAAAAAAACCTATTTAAAAAATACAAAATATGTTTCATTAAACCTGATCTTTTAAAAGAAGTTAGTGCAAATTTCACATTGATTTCTTTGTAAGTTGAAAAGTTATAGCAATATACAGGGTGGCCCACATAACTCTGAACAGCTCAATATCTCGAAAACTATGCCATCGATTTCAAAGTTCTTAGTCTTAAATTGCATGGAACTGAAGGGCCTTTCTGACTACATAAACGTGAAGTGGCCTCCCTTCCCCTTTAACGAGGGAGGGGAGGCACATTTGTAATTTTAAATGGAACCCCCTATAAAATGTTACATATTTAGATTCTACCGGAAAAAACAAGTCAATTTTGTCTGAAACATTTTTTTGTCCGATACTTCCACGATGAGATATAACAGTTTGAAGTTTCGAGTTGTAGGTACTTGAAGCTCTCGGAAACAGCGTTATGGAATTATACGCGCTTGAGTCCATTGCTTATTCATGAAGAAACACAAACAGTAATATTTACAATTCTTGAGTTTGACTCACTTATCTATGAAAACGTTTTCAGTTTAGAGCTGTTATTCAAGCAGTAACATTGTGATTATGGCTACTTTTGACACAAAAGTGAATATGTTATTAACGTTAGGTGAATGCCAAAAAAATTATCGGCGTGCAGCAGTGATGTTTTTTGAACGTTATGGGATCAAAAAATGTCATGCAACATTTCATAATTTAGAAAAGCGGCTTCGCGAGCACGGTGAATTGTGTAAAAAAACTCGCAATAAACCTAAAGCTGTCACTAATGAAAATAATAGTGGCAGTATTCTTGCTGCAATTACATTAAATCCTCATATTAGTCAACGTACACTTGCACAAACATCACATATTAGTCGTTCATCGATTCAACGAATTTTGAAACGGCAAAAGTATCATCCATATCACATGGTTTTATCACAAGAGCTTTCGATAGCAGATTACGATCACCGCGTAAGATTTTGTGAGTGGCTGCAGGGTGTTGTGGAAAATGACTTTTTGTGCAAAATACTTTTTTTCCGATGAGGCCACTTTTATGAATTCCGTGTTGGACCAAATGTTTGGTGTGGCCTAATAGGAGATTTTGTGATTGGACCTTATTTTTTTCAAGAAACTGTAACATCTGCAAGTTATTGTGATTTATTAAAAAATCATTTGCCTGCGCTTTTGGAAGATGTGACACTTCACGTTAGAAGAGAAATGTGGTTCCAACAAGACGGCGCTCCTCCACATTTTGCAATCATCACCAGGCAATTTTTGAACGAAAAATTTGGAAACAAATGGATAGGTCGATCTAACACCATTAGATTTTTTCTTATGGGGATATGTAAAGGACAAAGTTATGTTTGAACCACCGACGACAAAAGAGGATATGAAACAAAGAATACGTGACGCTTGCGCTTCAGTGACTCCCGAAATGTTAAAAAATGTTAGAACAACTTTGATGTTTCGAGTAAATAAATGTTTACAAGCCCGTGGTGGACATTTTGAACATTTAATTTAAAGTACATTTTATTTCTTCACGAATAAGCAAAGGACTCAAGCGCGTATAATTCCATAACGCTATTTCCGAGCGCTTCAAGTACCTACAACTCGAAACTTCAAACTGTTATATCTCATCATTGAAGTATCTGACAAAAAAATGTTTCAGACAAAATTGACTCGTTTTTTCCTGTAGAATCTAAATATGTAACATTTTATAGGGGGTTCCATTTAAAATTACAAAGGTACCTCCCCTCCCCCGTTAAAGGAGAAGGGAGGCCACTTCACGTCAGAAAGGCCCTTCAGTTCCATGCAATTTAAGACTAAGAACTTTAAAATCGATGGCATAGTTTTCGAGATATTGAGCTGTTCAGAGTTATGTGGGCCACCCTGTATAAGCCGCACCGCGCCGTACCGGGAATCGATTGCTCTATGTCCACATTGCGAATTGCGCTCGAAACTTCGGTAACATGAATTCTCGAGGAACGCGTCGATTTTCGATTGTCGAGAGTCGAACGTCGAACAGGCAGCACGCACGAAAACGGTAGAGATACGCTTGTGTGTAACTCGGTAGACACAAAGTAGGAGACGACGGTACGTCAGAGTGGGGATAGTGGATTCGCCCATCGCCCACGAAGATCCCATCCTTTTTCTTCTTAAATTTAACATTTCGTAATATTGTATTTACTAGTATGCTGTATCGATAAGACTAAATATCGTATGTTTCGGAATGTTTTTAATCATTCTTATTAATTCAGAAAAATAAAATTCGTAGCGCAGAAGCGAAGTTCTAAATTGAACAATGTTCGAACTTATACTAAAATAAAGACACACCATTTCCCGGTTAAACAAAACTTTTGCTTCGGCGTAAAAACCTCGGCGGATTACGAGGAAAAGCCGAAGCAAGGCGCATTAGATTTATACAATCAAAGGAAGTAATACATAAATTTCGTTATATGGAAGCTCAGCAGTTACACTGGATTTTTTAGATAATTAACGAGATTTCAGGGATTCAACGACTTAACAAACTACATACTAAATGGCCATTCTAATTTAAAACTAAGAGAGCTCTCTTACCGTTTATAACCAAAATCTCAACGCGCAGTGGTCCCCACAGTAGAGTTCCACCGGAACTCTCTGGACGATTGCCGGCTTGCCCTTAGGACATTCCTTCGCCGGCAGCACTACGGTTAGCCTTGCGATCCGTCCCAGCTTCGGTGTACACTGCAAAGGAGCTTCAGCGCTTCCAATGCCCTCGACTCTCAAATGTGCAACCGGCCTGGTAGAATCCAAGTCTTGCCGAACCGAGTGCGCAAGGACCCAACGTCCAAATCTCTCTTTACCCGGGACCACTCGCGGAACACTCCAGGCCAATAATTTATCGCGGAGAAAACCCGTGTCGTCTCGCACATTCCGTCAATCCCTTTTTTTTTCTTTTTCTTTCCAAAACACACTCTCTACTTCGCAACCGTCTCTACAACAACCTCACTTGTCAATCGTGACCAACGTGAATCGCTCGCAAGACTGGCGTATATACATCTATACGGTAAGACTATCGTCTTCCATCACGGTGAATACGATCGACATTAAAAACTCGCGAACATCGTGTTCTATGTGACTTCATGACTACACTCCTGGTAGTTTCTGCCAATGTTGCACTAGAAATGTTAAATGTATTTCTTTTATTTTTGCCTTTGCATGACCCTGAAGTCCATCGTATACTACATGGTTGAACTCGTTTTAATGGCCGCTTTCATATTAGGTTAAGTAAAAAGTTCTGAGCGTTTTTCGCTAGATGTCTTTACCGAGCCATATCTCACGATGTACACATCGCATCGAGGCATAGTTTACGGCGATTTCAAGGTGATATTAAACGAAACAAAAACGTTCTTTCTTTGTTTTGTGTTCGGTGAATCCAGTTGTGTGTTACAGCGTTCGAAAATGGAGGCAAAAAAAGAGAAAATTCGATCCATTCTTCGGTACCACTACGACCAAGGTGAAAAGGCGGAGCAGGCGGCCAGAAAAATTTGTGCTGTTTATGGACCCAATACAGTATCGAATGCAACAGCAAAACGGTGGTTCCAACGATTCCGTTTTGGTAACATGGACGTCGAAGATGAGGCACGCTCTGTTAGGCCAATCGTCGAAAATGTGGATAAAATCATGGAAATCGTCGAGTCGGACCGGCATGCGAGCACTTATTCCATTGCCCAGGAACCGAAGATTAGCCAGAAAACCGTTTGGAATCATTTGCACAAGGCTGGTCTCGAGAAGAAGCTCGATGCATGGGTGCCTCATGAATTGACGCGAAAGAACCTTTTGGATCGAATCGATGCCTGCGATTCTTTGTTGAAACGTATCGAAATCGACCCATTTTTGAAGCGGATGGTGACCGGCGATGAAAAATGGGTCACATACGAGAACAACAGCCGAAAAAGATCGTGGTCCAATCGCGGTGTGCCGGCCCAAACGATCGCCAATCCTGGATTAACGGCCAAGAAGGTTTTATCGTGTGTTTGGTGGGATTGGAAGGGAATCATCCACCATGAGCTGCTCCCATCTGGCCAAACACTCAATTCGGACCTCTATTGTCAACAACTGACCAGACCGAAGCAGGCGATCGACCAGAAGAGGCCAGAATTGGCCAATAGGAAGGGTGTTGTTTTCCATCGAGTCAACGCCAGGCCGCACGCATCTTTAACGACGCGTCAGAAGCCCCGAGAGCTTGGCTGGGAGGTTCTATCGCATCCGCCGATTATCACCTTTTCAAGCATTTGCAAAATTTTCTTGATGGTACAAAACTGGCCTCTAAAGAGGCTTGCGAAAATGAGCTGGTCAAGTTTTTCACCAATAGGGACGAGGACTTCTTCAGCCGCGGAATTATGAAATTGCCTTCAAAATGGACAAAAGTTATTGAACAAAATGGCGCATATTTGAATAATCCTAACTATGTTAATATCATCGTCGAAATAAAGCGAAAGAGCGCTCAGAACTTTTTACTTCACCTAATATTATGGAAAAAAATATGTAGCATTACATTTAAAAAAATGAAAGTCACCTTTGATTCTAGAAAGATATTGAAATTCAGAAAAATTGAGATATGCTATCATATTGCTAGTAAAATATACTACATCTTCCTCCACTCCCGTTTCTTTTAATGTTTACCGGTTACGAAAAATACGTATGTACAAATGATCGCGAACACCCTTTATACCAGTGATAGGCACGGTGGGGATCCTGCAAACGCTTGCTTCTCCCATCAACCTCTCTTTCATGCAGCGCGTTGTTTAGTACATATGTATTAGAGGTCTTGTATGCGTTTTCGCGTATCACTCGGACACATTAGTCTATTAATGCGACTTCAAACATTTGTTAATATTTCGATAACCGTTAGGTTTAGGACTTACGAAGGTCAACACTTTTGCACTTTGAATTTGAAATCCCATCGATTTGTGGTACAAAAGATAGGTTATCCCATTAAAAAAATTCAAGGTGACCTTGAATCTTTGAAACGCCTCCACACGCGAAAAAAAACACGTACAAGTTATAAGATGTGCCCCCTGATGCTATTTAAATTCCATGTCTCAAAATTGTCATAATGTGTATCGTTAAGTCATTATTCGAGATGATCAAGTAAGGTGCCTCGCCCTGTATACAAGAAAAATGTGATTTACATACGCAAGATAATATAATAGAATATGTAACATTACTGTTAAAATTTTGTGTTGCCTCCTTTATTTGCTAAAACAGCCCACATACGTTTAGGAAATGACAAACAACTTGTGGCGGCTACTTCCTGTGCTCGTCAACAGAGGGACATTACGACAACACCTTTCCCGCTACTACCTGAATCTTCCTCTGTTTGTATATATACCGTCCTAAATTGTCCTTACGACATCCCGCGTCTAAGGCACGGGTCCGCTAGATAGCCTTACCGACGAGTCCTCTAGCGGGCCTATGAAACGCTTCCTTCTCCTTTTTCCATCTTTCATTAATTTTCAGCCGCCATAAACTTTTAAACATATTTTTGCCGTATTTGTTTCAATTTTTGCTCAATACACATTCTTAAATCATTAAGGCATTGAAATCGTCTCCGCCTTCATAAACACTTCTTGACAGTTGTGCCCAACAATTGTCGATGGTGTTCAGTTCTGTCGATCTCGCAGGCCACTTTAAAACTTTTAAATTTGCATTTTCGAACTATTGTGTGACGTATTTTGCCGTATGAACACCGACATTGTCCTGCTGAATTGCAAAATTTTCACGTAGTAAAAGAAAGAACACGGGAGCGGACGCGAAATGTCATTTAATTATTACTTTACCTAAACTATTATTGGGATGTCGTAAAAGGTACAATGGTTCTTCCAAGCCTGCCGGTGGATAGCGGTCGATCCGTCGATGCAGTTCGAAGTACCTGAATCGCCGTACATCCGCAAATTAAGCAACGAAATTTCAAAGAGAAAGAATTCGGTTAATACTTTCTAACAATTCTGTAAAGGAAACTATTGAATACTATGTTATAAATTAATATTAAAAATTTTGAAATTGGGCCATTCCACGCGAAGTCGGACACTTTCTGAGTAGTGTTTCAGATTTTGTTCACATTTGAGTATGTTATAGTCTGTAGTGACCTGTCAACGAATCTCAAAGGATTTTGTAGAATAAGAAGAATAATTGCACATAAATTACATCATTTTGTCTTGCAGCAGGGAAGAATGTATACATATGGTATACATAAAATACTAAGTTGTATTTTTAAACCTTTTGAATGTTCGTCTGTATTGAAAATTTAAGAAGCTTTTTTCACAGACTTGTGTCAATTAAATACATTTTAAAAATATCATCGAAATCGGTTGACGCGGAAAAAAGCTGACAGATGAAAATCACGAGAAACTGCAATTATTTCCACCTTTCAATGTTTAATATTACATAATATACTCTTAAAACTCAGAAAAGATTGGTAGAACTTAGTTTTTCATGGGAAAAACACCGAAAAAATTGGTTTTCATTTCTTTCAACTATGACGCACCAGTCTCAGGAATTTGAAAACAAATGAGCATATTACTTATGATGGTATCTTATTGCTAAATTAAAGTTGTAGGTGTGCTCTTTCGTCTTCTATATGAAATCTGCATCTTTTCAATTTTTTTCATGTTCTTCATGTCTTAAAACCAAAATGTGCAACATCCACGACGAACTTCGAATAGTTCTACTTTATACTCGACGTCGATAGAAAAGCATCGGTAAAATAACGTTTTAAATCATACATTTATAATGTTTTTCTGCATTGGTGTAGCTACACCACGGCCAAAGCCCGGCCAAAGCACGGCGAGAAATTGCTCGCCGAGCAACTTGTCCGGGACGACGCCAAAATCTCGGAGGTTCTACCATAGGCATCCCTTGTGGTGTAGAGGGATGCGGAAAGTTCTCGGGTTTCGGCAGCAACCGACACGATTTCAAGACACCGCCCTCTCGAGTGGCCTTCTGCCACGCACGGTGCGCATGGTTTAGCCGACCGTGGTTTCCGGGATTCCCCGTCGCGTATAACTAGACCTTAAAATGGATGCAGTTTCTGGAAGTGTGTAGATCTTTTTTTAGTGCGCATACACCATGAATTGTTAATCATTAAATAGTTAACAGGTTTCGTTCGGACCAAAGGGAATTTTCGCTATTAGGTGGTAGAGAACCTGTTAAAAATATCAATTTTTTACAAAATGACAGTATTTTGAACTTACGAAGGTCGCATAAAATGATCTACTCGTCCGCCATATTAGATTAGTCATTTTGTTTTTAGGAACAGTGAGTTCAGATTCGCAATCTGAGATGCCGTTATCATGGTATGTATTACCAATTTTTGTAGCTCTACGAAGAGATGAAATAATTTTCACGAGTAATAATTCTCGTCCGCCATGTTGAATTGGCCGTTTTGTTATTAAAAGTTTTAAGATCTTGTCCGTAATCAGAGTATCTTATTACTCTTTATTTCATCATCCATCTAATATATCAGACCTAGGCAACCGGTGCTCCGAGAGTCGCAAATGTATGGCTCGGCTTTCCCCCACTATCGAGCTCCAGTAGCCCGGTCGGCCTGCCACGGCAGAGTGACTCGTACGAGTGAGAAGAGGGGAATACGAGTTTGCGTGAGAGCAACGAGATCGTAGTTAAGCCCTGTCCAGACTGACGAGCAATTGTCCGCGGACATTCTTCGAACAGTCTGCGGAGAATACACAGTAGAGATCGCGGTTTTGAACGTGTACTAAAATACACGTGTACACGGGGTACGTGAACCGTGTAGTTCGAATTTAAGGATCCGTGTACACGGATCTGGAATATGGATCCGTCTACACGGATCTGTGACTACGGAATACTTTTCGACTGTTGATGTTAGAAGTGAAATAATAATAAAGTCGCGGTAAATTGTTCGACGTCATATCACCGTATATTAAAACACACGTGTAAAATAAATACACGAGTATTTGTGAAATTAATATACACGAGTACCCGTGTGTTTAGTATTACGTGGATTAACCTTCGGATTCGTTTATTGCACGTGAAATAGGCACCTTTATTAGATTTAATTCTGGAAACGGGTAGCGCAAAAGGAAAAAGATACAGAATAAATTAGCGGTAATAGCGTACGAAATAAAACAGCTGTTAGAAGAGCGACGCGTTTATTACGAAATAAGGAGCGATATTCGCGTGAAAGAGGACAATACAAAGAAAAAGATACGATTACATAGTATAGATAGACGTAAGCGTAAATATGTATAAACCAGGGATTGGAAACTGTTAATATGTATAAACCAGAGATTGAAAACTGTTAATATGTATAAACCAGGGATTGAAGAACCGAAACGATGTTATAACTGTTACGAGAATATCGGTTCTGGATTTTGGTTTGGGGTTTCGGTTCCGATTTCGGTTCTGTCATTCTGTATTCTATTCTGTATTGTGTTCGGCGTTCGGCCTTCTATATTTATTATTTAAGTAGTTCCTTATTGTTATTTATAATTTAACCAATTTTTAAATAAATCAATTTTCATAATTTGTTTCTATATTCATTATTTGAATTATTATTTCGATAATTTATTGTTAAAATAATTGTTTCAATAAATCAATTTTCATAATTTGTTTCTATATTCATTATTTGAATTATTATTTCGATAATTTATTGTTAAAATAATTGTTTAAATAAATAAATTTTCATAATTTGGTTCTATATTCACTATTTGTATTATTATTTCAATAATAATTTATTGTTAAAATAACTGTTTAAATAAATAAATTTTTATAATTTGTTTCCATATTCATTATTTGTATGGTTATTTCAATAATAATTTATTGTTAAAATAATTGTTTAAATAAATAAATTTTCATAATTTCTTTTTATACTAATTATTTGAAGTATTTCAATAGTTTGTTGTTAAACTAACATATTTATTATTTGAATAATTATTTCGATAATTTAATGTTAAAAGAATTGTTTACAAAGTTAAATTTTCATAATTTGTTTCCATATTCGTTATTTGTATGGTTATTTCAATAATTTACTGTTAAAATAATTGTTTAAATAACTAAATTTTCATAATTTCTTTTTATACTTATTATTTGAAGTATTTCAATAATTTGTTGTTGAACTAAAATATTTATTATTTGAATTATTATTTATTTAAACTTTATTATTTAACTTAATTTATTTATTTAAACAATTATTCTAACAAAAAATTCTTGAAATAACCATACAAATAATGAATATGGAAACAAATTATGACAATTTAACTTTTCAAATAATTATTTCAACATTAAATTATCGAAATAATAATTCAAATAATAAATATGTTAGTTTAACATGAAATTATTGAAATACTTCATATAATAAGTATAGAAACAAATTATGAAAATGTATTTATTTAAACAATTATTTTAACAATAAATTATTGAAATAACAATTCAAATAATGAATATAGAAAAAAAATAATAAAAATTTATTTATTTTAAAAGTTTAAATTATAAATAACAATAAATAACTACTTAAATAATAAATATAGCAGGCCGAACACAGTACAAAATAGAATACAGAATGACAGAAGATAGAACCGAAACCCAGAACCGATATCCAGAACCGAAAAATAACTGTTTTAGAACCGAAATAATATCGGTTCTCGAGAACCGTCACCGTAACCGATATAAGCCAGAACCGATACTCTCGTAACAGTTATAACATCATTTCGGTTCTTCATAACTGTTTCGATCAGAACCGATATATAACAGTTTGAAACAGTTATTTCCAGAACCGTTTCAGTCCCTGCTTCTAACATCAACAGTCGAAAAGAATTCTATCGAAAAACAATAACGCTTCAGTTGTCGGACTCGAACGTGCCGAACGGATCCGTATTCGCAGATCCGTGTACACTGTACACGGATCCTTAAATTCGCACTACACGGTTCGCGTACCCTGTGTATTTAGATACACGTGAAATAGGGATCTCTAATACACAGTAGTTCACGAAAATATTCGAACGACCTTTAAATCGGAATAATTTGTTTACAATTGCAATAAACAACTTGACTTATTTTTAGAAATTAGATGCATTGATTTACTAAATGGCGTTAGTAAGTGGGCAAAGAATAGCACAAAAGGATTCGAGAAAATTGCAATTGCTATGAATTACATGCAAAAATAAAAAAGTCACTTTTTAAAACTTTTTTATTTCAGGCCGTAATGAAAATTTAAAATATGCATCTTGTAGGCCTATGGTAGTAGTACATATGCTGAGCCACTGTATGTGTATCGTACACAGATAACATGTGCAGTACGCAGAAATGCAGTATGCAGAAATACGGTCATTAGACCGGTATTTTTCGGTTAGACCTTATAACCTTTATATGTAGAAATCGAAATACCGAAATAGCGTTATGACGTCATTTAAAACCGAGATATGTACATGATACTGATATTTTCTGATACCTAAACTAAGATAAGACGTGTGCGTTCGCAAGTGAAGAAGAATGCGATTGTCACATTGTTGGAATTCGGAATATTATTAATTGCACATTTCAGATATTATGACTTTGCGACATCAAGCAAGCCACCGATATTGAAACATTGTATTCTTGTTTGCGGTCTTGTTCTTAAAATAATGCATACGCATTAGTACATATATTGTATTAGTAATGCTCGAGCCTTAAGCGAATACATGTTAGCACCAGTGAAACATTTTTGAAAATTGATTTATTAGTTATATAGCGTTGTATTCATTCTTGATTAGCTTTTTGTATTACGCACGGGTCGCGTGGAGTTATACTACCCAGCTCAAGCATACTGTTACAGCTCAGTTATAAGGTGGTGTTGGTTATATAGGCGTTGCATTGTATCATTGTACATTGTATCGTGAGATACGAGACAGAAAGAAACAGAGAAACTGAAAAATACCGGTATTTCATATCGATTACCGGTAAAACTCCGTTGGCCCAATACCGGTATGAAAATTTTACCGGTATTAAGTCTCGACCGTAGTACCGGTATGACAATGTTACCGGTATTAAGTCCCTGCGCGCAGCGTCTTTCTAATCTTTACTCTTTCCGCTTAACATTTTTACGACCACTTTGCACTTAAACGTTTATCACAACCGTTCTCAATGGTAACGACCATTTCGAAAGCGTTAACAAATCTCTTTCGAACTAAAGGTGTAGAATCTCGTTGTCGTAGTCGTAACATCATGTTCGATCAAAATGGGCCGAATCTACACTTTTGCACGAAAGAAGTAGTGACCTATATTTTTCCAATATGCAGAATTAAAATTCTGAATTCTAACATACATTTTTGGAATTTGTATCCGGTGGTCGGGATAGCCAATCAATGCTACAAGTTTCAAATAATTATTCTTTTACGAAGTCCATTTGTTTCCAGTTTTATTAATCCAATGTCAAAATGTATTGGTAATGTACTTTCGATACATATTACATTTTTCCATTACAGTCATTTTTGCAGAGATATCGTCAACACTACTTTGTGAGCTCGGAAAACGAATGGCCACATTCATTCTTTTCAAGAATGTTTTCCCTTTCTCAGTGAAGAACAGCCGAAGCTGTTAGCATGAGAAAGATGCCTTTCCTTTGGATATTTTCCCTTTTCCGCGAAGTGCACATCGTGTGCGGGCAATAAAATTGACGATTGCCAGAGCTTCGGCCGCCACGGATAGACTTCATTCAGCCTATGTATTTCTGGTAAAGTGCTTTCTCTGCTTGTGCTTGAAGCGCATAGACGTTTCTTAGCTCCCTTGTTTGTGGAACGACTTTAGCGTGTCCACGTAGCCCTTTTTTGTCTCGTGTCGGCGATACCTTTCGTAATTATTTAACGTTATTTTCCTCACGCACGCCATGGGTTTTTTTATTTGTCGTTATCATTGTTGTTATTATTGTTATCGTTGTTGTTATTGTTCAAGTATTAAAGTTTATTATATATTACACGCGAATACTATTTGGCATTATTTTTGACGTCCACAACAGTAAGCGTTTTTGAAAATAAAATGCTTAAAAATGAGATATCTATTAACAAATTCCCATACGTTTGAATGAACACATGTTCAGTCTATTGCTCACTTTGAATGTAATATAACTTCATGTGTTCATATGAAAAATTTAGAAAATAGTATATTACTAATAAAAAAGCTAAATATGACCGACTACTATTGGCCCTATGTGGATGGCTACTGAAACAGTTATTTTATTTAGGAAGTATAGATACTGTGACGTGGCAAGTGTTGCCTACGTCCCTCCGAACGCTTTTCCGAGGACCGGACCGCCCTCTGGCTAGACCGATAAGAACTCGGTCATCGTGAGCGATTCTCCGGGAGACGATCCGCATCGGATTGGTCACCTATTTGACGATTCGAGCGTCGCGCCACTTCGGCGCGGCGTGATTCCACAGGACCGGAGCCCGGGTTCAAGTGCCCGGGTTCATCAACTCTCTCCCCGCTGACGGAGGACCCGAGGACACAGCCGCAAAGAGGAAGGCCCGAAGAAAGCGGACCGCGACGAGGACTGCGAGGGATAGGGCGAACACGGGTCGAACAACCCGGAGGCGCCAACGAGGGATTTGGCCAAGCAAGAGCGACCATCGTCTCCCCCTCGCTGCCGCCTCGCCCCACAGTGGTTCCGATCCAGAAATATGGGGACATTTTGCCAAAAAATCAACTATCTCGCATAGATGTCTGTTGAATATGTTTTGTTTTCTCAATTTCCAGCAATCTCGAAAATGAAAGAAGTAATAAACTGCAATAAAAATTGTTACTGTTATCGACAGTTAAAGTTGGATGTTTTGAAGATAGCATTTTTCATGGAAGAAATTGGTTCCTTTCTTTAACATGTCCTGACGACTGTTTTCAATATTTTTCCACCACTTTTTTAAAAATGAAAAGTATATCTTTAAATTACAAATTATCACTGACAATTAAGCATTACTGTTTGTTATTTAAAACAAATTTAATGCTGACTCCATTGGGGGAAATCCTAAAAATTCTTAGTAATTCACATGGAATATCTTTTGACTCTCGAATATTCCCAGAATTTTACAAAGTGGACTATTCTCGGCATATTTTCTTTTATATAATCCTGCAAGAATCGGAATCACCTTCTTCCATTTTTACAAATTATCATTGTTTAAAGCTGCGCGCTTCGCTGTGCGTGTAGGTGCTATGGGCGCATACATCGTCGAGGCTATGCTACACTAAAATTCCTTTGGCCACACGAAGTGAGGTTTTCAGGACATAGAGCGACATCATAAGGAATTCTTCAGAAGATACACACTTTCAAATGTTTATGCTATAATATATATAAACCTTTAACAATGATATTCACTGCCATTCTGCATTCAGTTGATACAAAGCCATTCGAGAGTGAATCGTGCAACTGTTTGAGCGTTACATTGTAATTTGAATGCAATTATAAACGTATGAAAGCTAATTTAAGTAGTTCTACGCATAAAAGAGAAATGTTATCAGCAGAGAAAGCTCTTTGTACGTTTATAACAGCAGACCTGTCCAAATTTCAGTATACGTCCATTAGAAATGACGCTATACTATACAAAACCAATCAATGGCCGTCGTATGCGGCATTATTAAAAGAAAAAAAAATTGTTATACACCAAAGGAAGCTATAGATGTAACCGAAAAATATGCAAAAGTTGAGTTACAAAGTTTGTTAGATGACGCGGCTAAACGAATTTTAAAAAGCGTAGGTGATTTACAAAATAAGTCAATTGTCCGAAGAGGCCTTAGAGAGGAGACATAAAGATTTTCAAAATTATAGAAGTAATAAAAGCCGAAAATTTTCACGCACTGCTACAAATGAAGATATATTTCATAGATTATTACTAACTTCTGATCCATATATATCTTCCTTGCGTATAAAGTCCAACAATAAAAAACCTAAAACCCTGGACTCAGAGGCTGAGGAACTAATAATTAAATAAAAACTTTTAACAGAGAAGGTAAGAATAATTAATTTAATTCTGTGCCACATAATTCTCAACTGATCACGAATTAAACTTATTGTATTTATTATTGCTTATATTTTAATTTGTGCTTTATACAGGTACCATAGACTTTGTGAATTTTTAAATCTTACCTGGAGGTTCTGGAAAATACAGAAACACGTTTACTCAACTAGCGATTCGTTAAACAAGTAGAAGAGTATTATTAACTAATTAATTTTAACTAATTAATTAACTAAAATTTGTTATACTTGTACACATATTTAAAAATTGCAAGAAAGGCTATTAAATAAACATAAAGTATATTACATTTTACAGTATTAAAAATGAATTCTTGTTAATATTCTTCACTCCAAATTTCACTTCGATATCTTTAATAGTTTAAAAGTTATACCAAAATGTCCCCGTATTTCTCGATCGGGACCACTGTGCGCCCGGAGGAATGGCCAGAAGTCCAATCCGGAGCGGCTCGCACCGTCCCGCACCTCGTCCGGAAGATCCAGCAACATCCGCGGAAAATCCGTCGATCCTGATCGAAAATCGTAGGGCGTGGACCCGATCCTGAAGGATCCACCCGTGCCGCGCGCTTAGCGTTAGGGGTGCCGCGGGGAAAACCGGGGAGGAGAGAGCGTAGGGAAGTGGGGGACGCCTTGCTCCCCCGTTACCGAGTCGTCGACGATCAACCGTCGATCACTCTGTCGTTGGCCTTTGGCGAGTATCGTGTAATAGCGTCTAATACCGAACTTTGTAATCGCGAGTGCGAGGTCCTTGCTGCCGACCACGAGGGGCGAGGAAAACGCTGCTGCCGACGGTAAGCTACCCACGTATTAAGCGTTAGCGATTTCGTTTCGTGAGGGCTCGGTAACGATTTGGCGTGGATCCGGGATAGCGTCGCGTTCTTTGGCGAATCGTACGCGCCGCCGGAAAATCGCGCCGAGAATAGTGACGCGTGGCCGCGTGTACGACATATTCTGGCGACCGTACGCCGCACAGTGGTGCCGAGGCGGCCAAAAATCGATTTTATAAATTTTCGATTTAAAAAAAAAAATATTATTTTTGTATTACCAAATAGTGAATGTATAATGTGCCAAAGTCCGATTTTTTAAAAAAAATTTTTTTACGGAGATATTGGCATGGCAAGTAACCTATTTTTCTCTCTTGGAAATTCACCAGTTTTCAGCATCATAGTTATTTAATCATTGCGTCTATAATTGAATTCTTACAGCTCTGCAATTTGTAGGTATTATTACACATGCTTTAAACTATTAACTGGCACAAATAATTGTTCAATAAAGTTGTTTAACGTTAAGTAATATGGATAAGTCGGAAGCCTCTTTGCGTTACGCTCATTGTTTATTTATGGAAGCAAATCATAAAAGCTTTAAGGAGCTTCGGTGTGGCACTACTTTTGTTGGTAAGGTGATATATTGAAGTAACTTTGTGCAAAAAGTCTCGGGCAACTTCGGACAACCTTCGCCGCAATTTAAGTTTAAATATGAACTTTTAGAATTTCCAAGAATGAATCGCACGGAAATTACGATTATTTGGAGTTTAGGGTAAAAATTTTTAAGGATATATTAGTTAGTACAGTTAGTTAGTATGAATTGTTTGAATTAATTATTTTTGATAAATTGTTTAAATAAAAAAAGTTAATAATAATTTTTCATGCTGAATAAATAAAGTTTTCGTTCATTGGATCTCTGTTTTTCTAAGAGGTGGCAAAAAGTCCGTAAAGATAAAACTAACTAACAAATTTGTTACCATTTTATCGTACATTGACTGAAAAGTGTACCGCCGGCATTAGAATAACCCAAGATACACCACGAGGAGGTTGCACGGTCGGACTTTGTCGGAGCAAAGTGGGAAATCGCACGCGTAATTGGGATTCCAAAGAAACATTCTTGTTCCATAACATTTCACACAAGTCACTGTACATTATCTTGAAATCACACATTTTTGTTTTGAATAAGTATTCTGATGATACACACGTAAAACAAACTAAAGGAATTTCAAGCGAACTGGCCAGTGGTCACGGTAAAACTGTTAAGGCCTTTTAAAATGTCTCGGAATATAACCATTGAAAACGTGGCAGAAAACAGGGGTGGTACAACTAATTGTGAGAAAAAACCACATTTCTCATACCATAGAATCATCACAGGGATTTTCCCGCAATCTTCTTTAACAACACTTGGAAATCCAGAATACCTGGATTCTTGAATGTATCACTTTCAGGGAGTAAAAATTCATGTTTTAGGTGAAATTCTTAAGGGACATATCTTAAATAATAAAGAAAATTGTGAAGTTCATAATTAAAAGAATATTTATTTTCTTTTTTTAAAAATTGTTATTACAATTTTTTGTTAAATAAACAAAGTTTTCGTTCAATTTGCGACCACTGTCACAAAAATTCAATAGGAATTTTTCTGACAATATATAGTGACCTCTATAAAAATAACTTATGTAATATAAAAAAATTGTTATTAAAATTTTTTATACAAAAAGGATTAACAAATCATATACATTTCACATTTTTCTTTATTATTTAAAAATATTTCTTAAAAATTTTCACATTAAACTCCAAATAATCGTAAGTTCCGCGCGATTCATTCTTGGAAGTTCTAGAAGTTGATATTTAAACTTAAATTGCAACTGAGGTTGTTCGAAGTTGCCCGAGATTTTTTACACAAAGTTAGTTCAATACTATACCTTTCCAAAACGATTAGTGCCAGACCGAAGCTGCTTAACACTTTTATGAATTGCTTCCATTAATAAAAAATGAGCCGAAAACAGAGATGTCCAATTTGCACATATCACTTAATGTTTAATAATTTTTGAAAAATTTTCTGTAGCCATTTAAGTGTTGTACTTGTGGCAACCTATCCACAAAGTTTTAAACAAATTCATTGGATAGTTTCGGTTTTACAGATTTTTGACCGCTTTTTGGCCATTTCGCACCACTGTGCGCCGCTTTGATATCGCGATCGGGACGATCGCGAGGCCGCGTACGGGTTTTATTGGCGAGAAGTGACCGCGCGACAATAGTGACGTCTCCGCGTGGGACGCCGCGGTAGAATCGCGGAAACACGGAAGAAATGGTCGTGCCGTATCGCTCGTCCTACGCTACCGATAGTTCGTAGAGTTAAGATCGCGGGCGGTTCGAATCCGCCGCAGATTTCCTTGCCGGTTTGCCGGACAGAGTCGAGGAGGGAAGACGCGGGCGTGCCGAATATCTGCCGCGATACCATCTATGACGCGTTCGGCTATCACGACCGCCGCGGGGTGAACCCGCGTCTGTAGAATTTCGACAGTATAATAAACATCTGATAGCCGCTAAATTGCATTCGTGATTTTCCCGAGATCCATTCCCGCCGCGGGGAACGCCTCGCGTCCCTCTGCGTAGAACCCTGTGCCCGCTCTTGAGCTATTCGTCAGGCCGGTCCTCTCAGGCTTATTTCGTGTTGCCGAATTTTGCGTGACACCTCGCGTGTCTGGCGCCCGAGAAATAGACCGAACTGGTAATTTTGCCGATCTCGTAAGCCTGAGAGAAACCGTTTTGTCCCGGGTGGACTAGGGCTCGCGCGGCCGCCCGTAGCCCGGTCGAAAGGCCCGTAAAAACCCGGTGCCGTTGCCGAAGCCGATCGCGGCCGAAAGCAACGCGCGCGACATCAGTAATAAATGTGATTATTTACAAGTTTAAGTTCATGGTCGAATTTCTGTTACCGTTGAAATCTGAAATCTCGCTAAAAGTAAGTTCTGCATTAATTAGAAAATTTTAGAGTTCACGGTCATTCCAAGGTCGTGCTATTAAACATGGATGATGATCTTTAATTTTAATGTGCGATAAACTATTCCTCTCTCTCCATACAGTTTCGTATTGCTCATAAAAGTATGTAGTTGCGAACCATTTGCTATGGTATTTAAATTAGGGAAGCACGTTTGCCACTGTAGAAAGAACATCTTGTTCCTTTAAACTGCGGGGAATCTTCTGCTCAAGTATCACGAGAAATGCGAATGCTACAAAAATATGTTTTGATCGAAAGCTGTACGATACATCGGGGAGGGAAATACACATAAAATTCTGTTATTTACAATTCTTGCAGCTGACATCGAGACGTTTTCAACGTATTATTCAACATAATATATTTGTGTCTGTCGCACAATCTGTCGTATAGTGTTCAGACTTTTACGGCGATCGACAGAAAATTAATAAATTGTAAAATAATCCGTTTCCGATCCGGCTCTTTATACCTTTTTAGGCAAAGTTGCTGAGGATGTGGGTCTTCACCGATATCGATGACCGTGAAATATGATATAAAAAACTCGACATTTTGAATAACTTTTTCCTTTCAAATAGTTGGCGGCCGGCTTTAGTTTCGGAGAAACTAAACAGTAATAAATCGATAAGTGTCGCAAAATTCTGAACAAGAAGTGTCACGACACAATCCCCACTTCCACGGGGTATATCCCGTGAGAGGCCGTGAAGCTCGAGAGGTCTCGGTCGCCGGGAAGCGTAACATTATACGGGTCGAGTATATTGGTGAGACCACTACTTATCCAATGACAAAACTTCTTTATTTTTTATTATCTTTTTATGGAACCTTCACCAACGTATTCGTGGCATTTTTCTAATTGAAAATGATACCTAATAAGATATAATTCCGATGATATTTTCTTGAGTAATGGGCGATGAAATTTTCGGCCGCAAGGAAGGACAGCGCATGGGAAAGAAAATGACGCGGAGAATCGCGGTCGCCGGCACAGTTCAAAGGCCCGCGCGTCTTCACAGTGTAATGCCAATAAAAAATCTTTTTTATTATTACTTATTTTTTTATGAGACTTTCTCCAATATATTTGTGGCATTTTTCTGATTGAATACCAAACACGATATAATTCGGATTATATTTATAATAATTTTCCGAAACTTTCATCGTCCATTACTCAAGTAAATACCATCGGAATTATATCTTATTAGGTATCATTTTCAATTAGAAAAATGCCACGAATACGTTGGTGAAGGTTCCATAAAAAGATAATAAAAAATAAAGAAGTTTTGTCGTTGGGTTTATTGTTGTTTCCACATCGACATACTCGACCCGTTTTATGTTACACTTCTCGGCGATCGAGGCCTCTCGAGCTTCGTTGTCCTTTTCTACGTTCGGCGCAAGTCAAAGAATAGTATCATCTGAACGTTAACTGTCGCCGACCGGACCCGTGGTGGCGACGATTATCGATGAAATACTGTACTTAGGTAACTACACAACATTGTTCTTACACACTCAATTCTTACCGCGACAGTAACAATTGTAACAGAGCCAGTTTCCTGTAATATACAATTTGGTTCAAGGTAATTTTGAGTAACAATTGATTTTAACCCACCATTCGGATCCAGTAATTCTTAGTTGGCCGTTCCCACATGATACAATCGTACCGCTCAGGTTGTACCAATTAATTTATAATATTAAAGTTACGAGGCCGTTACTAACATATCCCTACGAGCTACCTGATCTTGTACCAAGAACCCAAAAACTGTTATCCAACCTATGCGGCTCCCTAATTTCGCATCGGGTTCGTCTGCGCGTCTACCCCCTAGTGGCTCCTCGATTTCGCATCGGGTTCGTCCACGAAGTCTGTCAAACATGCTAGCGACTCCCTGATTTCGCATCAGGTTCGTCTGTGCACCTTACTAACAATTGAAAACCATATTCCTCTTTGAACCATAAACCGCTCGCCGGCTACGTGCGCTACCAATCGGCCCAGGCATACTAATTATACATTATCTATAGTTACGCGTGTACTACCTATAGTAATGTATAATTTTGTATTCCATTTTGTAGTTACTTAAAAGAAATTCAAACTTACCCATTTTTTGCTTTGTGCCGTGTGTTGAATGCCCGTTCACGTGCATCGTAAGGTTCGAATTTTTCTTTTCATACTGACGCTTCCCCGGCGTTGACGACACTGTCTCTGCAAAAAATTTCTATTTATTACGTTTCTTCGAGTTTAACATTTTACTATTTTAGTATAGTTTTCCTAATTAATACTAGAACGATGGTCGACACGGGGACTTGGCACCGGCCGCATGGTCCGTTCAATCGCTCGCAGGGAACTCCCGCGTCAATCGATGAACATAATGGTATAAAGATCCTTACTATAGTGAGCAGGTTTAATGCCCAATTCAATCTCAATACAATAACCGACAATGAGCTTTTGTCAATAATACGATGTTTCCGCCTCTACTCTCCGTTATACTGTTACATGCGATGATTTTTCCTCCGTGACTTTTGACTTTTTCAATATACGTACATAAGGGGAATTAACTCGACAATTTTCAGCTCGTGAAATAACTTAGAATTGGAGTCCTTGACAAGCTAATACACTCCTGATAAGGGACTGGAAGGTATTGAGTTTCATTTGTTTTGTAAACATTTGATATTCGCAAGAGTTTCTCGTCTATTTAGAATATGCATCGGTTTGCCTCGATTTCGTCTCAAGTTCGGATACAACGTTTTTTACTTAGCGAATTCTATCTATTGAAATTTAGTATAGATTCTTATGATACAGGTATTTAACTGTTATTTTTTTAAAAAATTCGGAATTTCCAATTTCATATTTGACATTTGCACTGTTAGGCAAAGATAGTAGATCCTGTTTCTTATGTAGGCTCATGATAAAGCTATTGTAACTTTTTTGGTGTGAGCAGGTATTGTTACGAGCCGAGGGCTATGCAGGTGATGCGCGAGCGAGGTTTTGTTAGATCTTATTGGAAACTTGGTTTTGTGGATCGACTCGCTGGTGTGTATTTCGCTACCGGGTCGCCACCTCGCCAAGATATGGAAAGCTGGAATATTTTTCACGACGTGTATTTCACCGTGGGGTCGCCGCGTGGTTTAGGGTATAGAAGATCGATATCGGCTCTCGTGACGTCAAATAGAACTTGGTACACCTCGAGCAGCTAAGGCAGCGGTGCCCAGCGTAGGGGCCCCTTACGCGTCTGCTTCCCTTTCCTACTGTAAGTTTGCACAGGCGTAGCGTGTTCTCATCCCGCCGACCAAGGAACCGTGTAACCGACCCGCGCGTCATAGAACAATCGACTATCATCTTTCTAACGCGTGAAGCGAGTATATCGGTAATCGGTTCGCCGCGTCTCGGTGCTATGGAAACGAGGAACGATGGTGGGGACGGCGTTCGGATCCCGGAGCCGAGTTTGGACATCGCTGGGCTAAGGTGTACCGTTGTGGGAATATTAGTTACTGGAATTGAAATATGATGTAAATATGAAATTAAGAGATTCAAATGTACCAAATAAGAAGTACAATATATTCAGTAGAAAATGGGGTTTACAGTTGTATATGTGTGACGTATAGTCGAGGATACTAAGTCCCTTGCTCTCGATGTTGATGCATCGAGAAATGCGGGAGTAACCTTGATTAAACCGACTCTACTATAGTGAATACGTACTCGTGAATACTATGCTTGAAGGGGACATCCATACCCGATCTTGTTATACGTAACGCCACGCGACGTTGCAGAATTTCAACTGAGCCCACTCGTGGGTTAATTCATGCCCTTTATATACCCCGAAATTATCTATAAATTATAGTGTGGATAAGTGTGCATCTGGGTGAAAATTTCTGATAATTTCCCCAGCCTGCTACACCCTGGTGAGAGAGTTTGTGTTTTGGGTAAACAAGCGGACCTCCCTAGAGCAGCATGTAGCTTCAAGAAGGGATCAAAAAGTTAAGGCAAAGTCTCTGTACGTGACAGTGTATTCAAATTTTTACGGTAAGTACCCTATTCTGTAAGCATTGTAGTTATGATTAACTGAAAATTTATTTACAGCGGCTTGCAGCTATAACCGTGTCACAATTTTTTGTTTTAGAAAATCATTTGGTAATAAATAGGAGGTACCTATTTCATGAATTACGAAAAACGTGTACAATGCAACCTTGTTCTTTGGCCTCTCGTGAGGAAATGTATTAATTTCTGAAAAAGAAATTTAATATAAAAAACTCTCTCTCTCTCTCTCTCTCTCTCTCTCTCTCTCTCTCTCTCTCCCTCTCTCCCTCTCCCTCTCTCTCTCTCCCTCTCTCCCTCTCTCCCTCTCTCCCTCTCTCCCTCTCCCTCTCTCTCTCTCTCTCTCCCTCCCTTTCTCACTGGCACTCCATGTGCCAGTCGCACATATAATATGGAGATTGTACTAATATCCTTGCGTGATATTGCCAGCAGGCTCCATTCCATCAAAACAAAAGTTCCATAAAAAAATAATAAAAAATAAAGAAGTTTTGTCCTCGGATTAGTAGTGGTCTCACCGATATACTCGACCCGTGAAAGGAGGGATTGTTTTGCGACGATTCTTGTTCATAATTTCACGACTATTAACAATGAAATACTGTACTCTCCATATATACAAGTCACCTCTTTCTCTTGTCATTATATTGCATTTATGATCTTTGGTTTCTACGCTATTTTTGACTCACTCTTCTTTCCTTTCCTTCTTCTATTTCCCAAGATTTCTTAACCATTCTATGATCTTTTCATTCTTTCTCCCACTCATAACGCCCTCAATCTTAATCCCTCTTTCGATTTCCCAACAGTTCCCTTATCGAGTGTTCTAACCTACCAAATTTATCCCCACAAAGGTTACAGTTCCTCCCTTCCTCCTCTTCCCAATATCTGCCGCAAAATTTCCGCAGTCCGCCCTTGCTAACAAATGTTGATTTCCCTCTGTTCCCACTTTTTCAGGTATTCTGGCAGTCCTGCCACTCTGATATACATTGTGTACCTGGGATTTTATCGCGATTTCACTATCCTGCTACATATGTATATTGTTTCTGCAGTTTTACTTCTACATCTCTTGCTTTTAATCTCTCCCGCGTCTCTTCCTTCACTCCATATTTGTTCCATGCCTTCCTGACTCGGACCGTTTCTCTTTAGATATTCTTGCCTTTCCTTCGCCCTTCTGGTTTCTTCTTTGTCCTGTTCTTTCTCCCTTAAACATTCTATTACAATTTTCTTCTCTATTCCTGGCCTCAGATTTTCCTCGAATTCCAATGCTCTTTGGACCACTCTAATTCTTATTTTAACTCTTTTTGCTCCTTCCAGTACAAAATAATTTGGCGCATGACTTTTCAATCCCAAGGTCCATTTTATGTACATTATTTGTACTCGTTCCACCTTCTCTTTCTCTTTATATCTCCGCAGTTCCATTCCATATAATAACACTCCGAATACCGAAGTATCAAACAAAAACATTGGCATTCTGAAATCATTTTTAAACTTACACACCCCTGTTCCCCACACCTGATTTAATACTATATTTGCCCTTTTTTTATTCTTTCCCGTGTATGTTTTGCCCTATTTCCATTCTTCCGAAATATTATACCAAGGTAGCAAAATTCTTTGACCACTCCAAATCTTCCCCTTTTCATTCCCATTTTCTTCTTGTTGCCTTCCCTCCCTCTGTTCGACATATCATTACTTTTAATTTTTCCACAGTCATTATTAATTCCTACGTCCTTAGGTATTTTTCCAATCTTCTCATTATCACCTTGAACTACTCTTCCCTTGTCGCCAACATCACTACATCATCCGCGTATGCTAGTGTGCAGAATCTTTCACTCCCTACCATGACTCTTCCCATTATTCCCCTTTTCATATCTTCTTCTATATCTGCTAAGGAGATTGTGAATCGTTGGGCTGAGTGGGCAGCACTCTCTCTTCCTTTTTCTTACTGCGTTTCTCGTCTCCACATTGTATATTTCTTTTATACTTCTGATTAAACTCCTTATTCCTCTCTTTTCATCAACAATGTTACTACCTCCTTGGTTTACTCTACACATAGCCTCTACAGTTAAAGTGGTACAATAAATCTTAAAAATTATAAATTAGATTGTTTCTTCAAAATTTTATTGAGATATTAATTCTCATGAAGGAAAATGGTTTACCAATTCGTGTTTCACAAACAAGGATTTACAAGATCACTGATTATCTATCTGAATGCGCAAAAAAACTTCGATGACCATATCTGTGACATGTTCCAACAAAATTCATACCAAATAGGATATAATTCCGATGATATTTACTTGTGTAATAGACAATTAAAGTTTCGGACGTGAGGAAGGATAGCGTATTGGAAAGAAAGAGACGCGGAGAGTCGCAGTCGGCGGCACAGTTCAACGGCTCGCGCGTCCTCACAATGTATTACCAAGGAATAACTTTTTTATTATTACTTATATTTTTTTCGAGACTTTTGCTTATAGATTTATGACATTGTTCTGATTAAAACGATACCAAACACGATATAATTGGGATCATGTACAGGTGTATGGTCATTATGTATAGGTCAGGTACATAACATCGGTGAGGCAACGGTAATGCAATGACGACACTTTTTCATCTTTAATTAATCTTTTATGAGACTTTTACCGTCATATTTGTAATATTCCTCTGATCAAAATTTTTCTGATTATAAATACATACCTATTTTTTTAATTGACGATGGAGTAAGTTTTGGTGACGGACGAAGAGATAAAATGATAAAGACATTAAAGACACACTCTCCTGACTGGGACATTACGCGACTTTGAAAACGGGCAGAGGCTCAACTACAGCCACGTTAACCGTCTTGTCTTCTGCGAATTGGTTGATCATACATAGTAAGAATGCAGAGAAGGGAAAACCTAAGAAAATCCGGAGAAACCAATGTCGAGGTTATAAATTGGGGATGGTTTACGACACGGTCACGGAATTACATTTTGGATTTAGGCATGTAGATCCAATTTGCAACGGACGGCCGACAACTGTTGTACGGTGAATTTATGGGACCGGACATATTTTGCAATTGTTCATATTATCCAATATATTTTCAACGAGACGATGCGACTTGCAGTGTCCCTTTCTTTACTATTTACTTTCCTTGTCTGTCACCAAACCTTACTCCATCGTCGATTAAAAAGATAGATATGTATGTATAATCAGAAAAATTTTGAGCAGAGAAATATTACAAATATGATGGTAAAAGTCTCATAAAAGATTAATTAAAAATGAAAAAGTGTCGTCATTGCATTACTGTTGCCTCACCGATGTTACCCTAGTAGCACAAAATATTGTATACACATTCATATCATATTAAAAAGAGATTCAATCTTTTTTGAATATTCAAATATACATACAAATATTTATTTTATATTAAGTAACAAATATTCTTTTTAAATATACAGGATATATCTATTTCATGTTAAGAGAAAAATATTTTTTTCTAAATATTAAATGAATCTTTATTTCATTTTAGAAATGGAGTACCTGTTCCTAATATGCAGATAATATTTATTTCATATTATGAAAAAAATATTTTCCTGTTATTATAAAATGAATCTTTATTTCATATTAGAAATAGAATAGAATATTTTTTTAACGTGCAGATAATATTCTATTTCTAATATTACATAAAGATTCATTTTATAATAAGAAGAAAATATTTTTTTCATAATATGAATCAAATATTATCTGTATATTAGGAAAAAACATTCTATTTCTAATATTACATAAAGATTCATTTTATAATAAGAAAATATTTTTTCATAATATGAAATAGAATGTTTTTTCCTAATATACAGGTAATATTTAATTCATATTATGAAAAAAATATTTTCCTCTTATTATAAAATGAATCTTTATTTCATATTAGAAATAGAATATTTTTTTAATGTGCAGATAATATTCTATTTCTAATATTACATAAAGATTCATTTTATAATAAGAAGAAAATATTTTTTCTATACTATGAAATAAATATTATCTGTAGGGACTCGGTTAGAGGGCGAATGTATGGATGGTTCGATGTGTGACTGCGGAGAGTAATTATAATAGATAAATTGTAGCAAATTGCGAAAATCAGAAACCGGTATTGTTTAGTAAGGCGGGCGTTAGAGCAGAAGGGTCGCGGGAAAGAGGGTGTGATCAAAGAAAGTGTTAGATAGTGTAAAAGAGTGGGAAACAGAAAGTGAGGTTAATTTGGAGGTTAGGAGTGTGCACGTGTCGTGCGAAAACGATAGGAAAATGTACGGTAAGGAGATAAAGGAAAAGGGAGAGATAGAACAAGGGGATATAGATGATAAGAGAGAGAATACACCAAGCAGGTAAAATAGAAAAAGGGGAAGACCGACAGCCAGCGAGTATAGGCAGAAAGAGAGTGATAATTGTAGGAAGATTACAGATATTTTAAAAATAGAAGTAGTTGAGGGATCAAATGTTGGCAATGAAAGTGATGAGGAAAAAAAGCAAGATTGTAAGAAAACCCCGGAAAAAGAGGATAGTATTAAGGAGCAGGAAGGAATTGTGAAACTGTGGGCGGAACATAGGAAATCGTTAGATGGGGCATAGCGAGTAGAATGGAGTATGTATTAAGCTAAATAAACAAGGGAAGAGAAGAACTAGAAAGAAAAGTAGAATCAGAAGTCAAAGAAGTGACAAGGAAAATAGACAAGCTGGAAATGATGTGGAAAAAGAAGGAAGAAGATCTAATTAAAAGAGTAGAAGAGATAGTAAGAAAAGCAGAAGAAAAACATTTAGAGGATAGAGAAACAATAAAGGTAGAAAAGAAAATATGGATAGCAGAAGTGATGGAGAAGGTAGAGGAGAAAATATAAGAGAGTAGGAGGAAAAGTACGGGAGAGGAACAACAAGGGAAACAGATTGAGAGCTTGGACCATGATATACAGAGGGAAATGAAAGTACTAATAAGAAAGTTAGAATTACAAGAGAAAAAAGAGAAAAGGAATAACATTGTAATTAGAGGACTAAATTACAACAGAATAGAAGCTAAAAAGAATGTGGAAGAACTGTTGGGACAAAAATTTGGCATAAAAGGATAAATCATCTAGAAAGGCAAATCATTTATAACGGCATAAATCATCTAGAAAGCTGGGAAATGAAGCAAGAAATAATGAGTAGAAAAGAGAAAAAGGATTTGGGAAAAGTATTTATCGACCATGAACTGACAGAGGAGGAAAGGTGGATACAAGCAAGATTGAGAGAGACTGCAGCAAAGGAAAGGGGAGAGGGAAAAGAAGCCAGGATAAGGTATAAAAGTATATGTATACAAGGAAGATGGTTTGATTGGAATGAAGAAAAAAAGGAAATTGAAGAAAGGGAGTTTTTTCGGAGGGAGCCGAACCGGGAAAAAGAGGCAAGCAGCAGGGAGTAAGAGAGATAGAAATACAAGCAGTGCAAGAGGAAAGAAATGGGGTGTACTTGAGTAAGAGGGAAGAGGGGTTGTTGTTTTGGAACCTAGCTGGTATTGAGAATACAGACAGGGACTTTTGGAAGTATCTAGAGAACTTTGACTTTGTAGGTCTAACAGAAACTTGGTTGGAAGAGAAAAAATGGGGGACACTGAAAACAAGGTTACCAAAAGGATTCGTGTGGAGATGTCAACCCGCAAGGAGGGATAGGGAAAGAGGAAGGGCTAGCGGAGGAATTCTGTAGGATCTTAGGAAAAATGAGGAATTCCGCGTCGCGAATCGAACCCGGGACCCTCGCGGTTGTAGCTGATCAACTCTTACACATACCCACGGAACCCTCCTACTTTTCCTATTCTCCATACAATATTTGGTCTGGGAGGTCCTGATCCCACAATTCTGATAGATGTAAGAGACGACTGAAGGATAGTAGAAGAGAAGAGTGAGATAGAAGGGATAATAGGATTGAGGATAGGAATAGAAAAGGAGTTATGGAACATCTGGACAATATATTGCAATAATGGGCTGGATAAGATAACTCCAATATTAACTACAGAACAAATAAGTCAAGGGGATGAGATAATGATCGTTGGTGGGGATTTCAATGCAAGAGGAGGTGAAAAAAGAAATATTTATGATGGAGAGGACGAAGAGGATTCACATCCGAGAAGATCGATGGATAGAATAGAAAATGGGATGGAACAGGAGAATATACACAAGTAGGAGCAAGAGGAGCATCGGTTATTGACTATGTCGTAACCAATAGGGAGGGACTGGGGAAAGTGGAAGAGCAGCGAATAGACGCGAGAGTAGAGTCCGATCACATGCCACTGAACTTGCAAGCGAAAGACTCGAGAAAGAGAGACAAGGAAGAGGAGGAGATGACGGAGAAAGAAGTAATTTGCTGGAGTGAAGAGTCAATAGACAGATACAGAGAAGCCACGAATGAGGCAGTCTTTGAAGAGAACGAAGAAGCAGAACAAGTATGGGCGCAACTGAAGAAACTAGTGAGAGAAAAAGTTGAGAAGAAAGGGATCAAGCAAAGAAAGTGGAAGATAGGTCAGAAATATTGGTGGGACAAGGAATGCAGCCTACATAAGAGGAAAGTGAAAAGAGTGTATAAAAAAATGGAAGTCAGGGAAAATTGAGAGACAGGTATATTTGGAGGAAAAGAGGAAATTTAAGAAAATATGCGAGGGAAAGAAAGAGAGAAAGAAGCAAGAAGAATTCAGTCAGATAAGGAATGCAAAACGTGAGAAGCAAATATGGGCATATATTAATTTTGATCTGACCACCTGTGCGAGTTATGGACATTAAACATGCCGTCTCGCGTAAACTTCGCTTCATCCGTCCATAAAATTTTTAGTAAAAAATGGTCGTCGTTACGGTGTTGTTCACACAACCAGTGACAAAATGCCATTCGGGGGACATAATCGCGTTCTGTAAGCCCTTGCACTCTACGAACGTGGTAACGATTTAAGGATAAGCCCATTTTGATGTAGTATTCGACTAATGGTAGATCCGTTGATATCGTATTGTAGGGCAAGGTTCCTTATGCTGGTGCTTGGATCGTCGTTTATGTCTTCCAAAATCCTCTCTTCCACCCTCCTGTCAACTCTTCGGGCACGTCCTTCATGCTTGCGAAGTTTTTCAAAAGACCCGTACTCTGCGAGGGTCCGTTCGACTCTTTGAATGACCCTTCGATCAGAATGTCGACGATTAGGGTACCGATCTCTGTAATAAGTAACCGCTGCTAAAGCACTACAATTACACGCAACCAACGCAATAATCGTATCGATATACTCTCGTTTGCTATAAGTTGCCATTTCGACGGTATAATGAGAACTGGCGGCGTAATTTCATAAAGATGGGAAAAGAATAGGAGCGATAGAAGCGATATCATTATACTGGCAATGTTTTGTAAACATATCTAGAAATACGAAGGCAATTTCCGAGATATCCAGACGCGAGGCAGCGGAATCCGTTGAGCCGCAAGTAAGCCGAGTGCACGCGCACTAGACAAATTTTCAAACTCATTTTTCTCGAAAACAAAGCCTTGTATCAAAAAATTGTATTCTAAATTTTCGACTGAGTTTTTCATGTAGAATCATCCCCTGCTCGATTGTACCGCCAGTTACGGGATACCCTGTATATTACAACATATAGCTGAGAGGGAAGTGCAGAAGAAGAAAGGAAAAATTTTCGCCTTCTTTGTGGACCTGAAGGCAGCCTTTGACTCGGTGAAGAGAAATAAGCTATGGGAGCATATGAACGAATGTGATATCAGGAGAGGACTAACAGAGAGGGAGTGAAAGAAATCTACCAAGAAACGAGAAATGTGGTAAAGGTACAGGATAGAGAGACCAGAGAGTTCTGGACAGGGGATGGTTTGAGACAAGGTTGCCCCTTAAGTCCGACTCTGTTCACGATTTTTATAGCGGACATGGAAGGAAGCTTTAAAAGGAACAGAACAGGAGGAATAAAGGTAGGCGAGGACAAATTTTGGTCATTGGTGTATGCGGACGATGTGGTACTGGTAGCCAAAGAATCAGTGGAATTAACGGAAATGATGAGAAAACTAGAAGCTTACCTCGATGAAAAGCAGCTAGTACTAAATGTGGAAAAATCTAAAGTTATGGAATTTAGCAAAGGAACAGGAAAGAGACGAAAGTTTAAGTGGACGTGGAAAGGGATGATTATAGAAGCAGTCAACGAATTTACATATTTAGAAGTGATCGTACAAAGAGATGGGGCATTAACAAAACATGTTAGGGAAAGGGTAAGAAAGGCAAACGTGGTGCTGAACCAGACGTGGGGCATAGGCGAAAGGAAGTTCAAAGATAATTTCAAGATAAGGATGTACTTATTTGACTCGTTAGTTTCAGGGGTCTTAATGTATGGAGTGGAGATATGAGGCTACGAAGAAAGAAAGGAGGTAGAGAGGGTACAAACTGGATATATAAAGTGGGTCCTAGTGTTAAGCGTGCAAACACCAGAGTATATAGTATTAGAAGAGGCGAAAAAAGATAAGATCAGGATAACAACTGGAGTAAGAGCGTGGAGATTCGAGGAAAGGCTGAGGGTAGGGAGTGAGAGAGTATTGGTAAAAGAATGTCTGAAGGAGAAAGAAATCATGAGGTGGAAAACAAGAACCGCAAAAGTGAGAGAAGAACACCTGATGCGGAATGGACTAAGCCAATTAGGACTACAACAAAGGAGAGTAAGAGAAGAAGAGATAACAGAGGAATTGAAGGGGAGGGGATAGGAAAGTGTAACAGCAAGTGCAATACACAAAGATACAAAGTACAAGATTTAACCAAAGATATAGATACCTAAGAACATTAGAATTACCAGAGTACCTGAGAAGGGAGGGGAAAGATGGGAACCAACGATTACTAGCACAGGCAGGAGGGGGTTCACTAGAAATGTGGAATAGATATTGGGAGAAAGAGAAAAACCGGAAATGTGACTTATGGAGAGATAGCTTTGAAAATGTTGAGCATATGGTAAGGGAATGTAGGGAACTTGAAAGGGGTTTGTGCATAGAAAAGTTAGCGAGTGAGAGGAAGCGGTAGAATGGCTGAGGAAGCTAGGGGAAAAAAGGAAAGAAAAGAGTAGAGAGAAAGATAGGAGAAAGACGGCCAAAGCAAAGTGTATGAGTGAGTCCGGGGATGTGTGGAAGGATGAGTGAATTTAGCTATAATTGTAAACCGAGTTTTTATGGCCGGAAGGCTGAAAATAAAGCATTTCAGAAAATAAATATTATCTGTGTTGAAGTTTGAACCTCGCGCTCTCTCAACGTCGAGAGAGGATGACGTGTCGATACGCGATCAATTCCCCCTCTTATATAGTTGGTAGTCGTTGCCTGCGTCCGACCGTATAGAGTATATGGTAGAGTTTTTTTTTCGTCGTCCATGTGGACACCCGACAGTTAATCATTATTATAATGTTATAGTTTCTAACAAATAAATATATTATTCTCAAAATAATATATTAGGAAAAAATATTTTATTTTTAATATGAAACAGAGATTCATTTTATAATAAGAAGAAAATATTTTTTCCATAATATGAAATAAATATTATCTGTATATTAGTATATTATGTAATATTCTATTTAAATATTATCTGCACATTAAAAAAAAATTCTATTTCTAATATTACATCAAGATTCATTTTATAATAAGAAGAAAATATTTTTTTCATAATATGAAATAAATATATGTATATTAGGAAAAAATATTTTATTTCTTATTTGAAATAAAGATTCATTTTATAATAAGAAAATATTCTTTTCATAATATTAAATAAATATCTGTATATTAGAAAAAAATATTCTATTTCTAATATTAAATAAATATTCATTTTACATTCAGAAAAAAATATTTTTCGCATAATATGAAATAAATATTACCTGTAAATTAGGAAAACATATTCTATTTGTTGTAATCTATAGCGATGAATTGACGGGAAGTAAAGGTAATGGTATTGTGGAGTGTGGATGATTATATGGGTGAAGAGATATCTGGTAAAACGTGGTATATTAAAAAAAGGTCGGTACAATCAGAACAGGTGTTTACAAAGACAACGGAATCGATGATACAAAGAAAGATGAATTACGAAATGAGGTGAGAAGTGGGTGATGAAGTGAGATGATGCACACAACGTGAAGCGCACGAGGTGTGTCTGGTGAAGAATTCTCACGAAGCGCACGAGAATTATCGATGCGTGAATTACGATTGCGAAGCTTACCAATGTAAATAGAAAAGCGTGGTACGAGTATTATAGTCAAATAGCGACGAGAGCGAGCGCGGTTTCGACGGGCCTATTTATATTTGCCTGGGTCCATCGGTTAGGAAAAACTGAGGAGTGGGATTTTTGAAATTGCATGGATTTGCCAGCACCTAACGTTCGTTGGCAATCGGGGCATTGCCCTAACGACCGGTGCGGCGAGGGAGACAATGGAAAAAGGGGTTGGATTTGTAATATGGAATATCGGAAGGATGGCCCGCGAGACAAGTACAGCGTGAAATATAAAGAGACGGCGCTAAAGAGGTTTACAATCGCGGTCGTTCACCGCGATGCACGAGTCGAGCTCGTCAGCTGAGCTCGACGAGGTACAGAAAAACTGTCGAAACGCGAAGTTCTTATGTATAGGCAGTCGTTTGTTGCGGGCAAGGCTTGTACATAAGAACTCGTTGCGACAATCTATAAGAAATGAGCTGGCTCGAAATAGCTCGCGTAGCGGAACGTGATGCGAAACGATTTTTCAATATTAAACACTATTTCTAATGTTAAATAAAGATTCATTTCACATTCAGAAAAAAAAATAAAGATTTATTTTATATTTTAATCCAATATTTCATTCGAAATATGAAATGTGTATGTGTCCTCCATATTGTGGAACAAACCTTTTTCTATGATATATATAAAATATTTCTTGAATGTTTACGAAAAAATATTCTGTTTCGGATATTAAATAAATATTCATTTTGTATTTAGAAAAAAAATTTTTTCATAATATGAAATAAATATTACCTGCACATTACGAAAAAATATTCAATTTTTAATATTAAATAAATATTAATTTTACATTCAGAAAAAAAATATTTTTCGCATATTATGAAATAAATATTATCTGTACATTAGGCAAAAATATTCTATTTCTAATATTAAATAAAGATTCTTTTTATAATAAGGAAAAAATATTTTTTTCATAAAATGAAATAAATATTACCTGTATATTAGGAAAAAAATATTCTATTGTTGGATTATTTGTATTAATACGTTTGCTAAGAAGCTAAAATGAATCTCGTTATATTTGAGAATCACTGCGCTTAGCTAGAGCGATAAAATAGACGAGATGTCATCAGGCACACAGGCCTGTGACTGTTCATAGCTGGGATCTCGGGGTAGAGTCAAGATGCAGCCCTGGTCTTTTCCTGTTAAGTGGGAACAGAGTTTTCTCTTCACTTCTTATACGACTTTCGAAGCGTTGAGACGTCCTTCCAAGCTTGTAATAAAGCAGAATGTTCAAAGTTACGAATCTTTTATAGTTATTCATAACCCATTTCCAATAGGTTATGGGCCCAGTGAACAGATTTTTTATTGTAAGTAAGTTTGTGACGTGAAAACTATAAGTAGTAATAAATAGCGATAGTAATTAAGAAATTATAGTGATTAAATATAGTGATTAAACTGCTTAGTGTTAAACAATTCATGTTTACCTGTATTTAATAGCTTTTTGTGTGTGAGTTTCTTTTGTGCTAGTTTATTAAAAAAAAACATTTGAACAATGGAAAATGTAAAAGGTAAAAGGAACATCAAACCTTTTGATGGTGAGCGGTACAACCTTTGGATGCTGAGGATGCGTACTCTAATGAACGAATTAGATGTTCTAAGAGTCATCGACGAAGATGTTCCGGAAAAGTTAACGATGGAGTGGATCAAGGCAGAAAGAGTTGCGAAAAGCACCATCGTGGAGTATCCATCTGATTCCTTCCTTGGATTCGTGAGTACAGGAAGTACGGCACGAGAAATTCTGGCCAGCATGGACAAAATATACGAACGAATGATCATAGCAAGCCGGTTAGCGATAAGGAAACAATTATTGAATCTAAAACTACAAGGCGATACACCGCTCGTACGTCACTTTAATATATTTGATGATCTGATCACCGAATTATTGGCAGCAGGTGCGAAATTAGGAGAAACTGATCTAGTATCGCATTTGCTGCTCACGCTACCGAAAACATATGATGGCGTCATAACAGCAATAGAGACGTTATCTGAAGATAATTTGACTCTAGCATTCGTGAAAACAAGATTACTAGACCATGAGATAAAGTTAAAAAGTGAAAGTACGTTTACCAGTGCTAAAGTGCTTCACGTTCAAAAATTCACACACAACAAAACAAAAATTACACCACACGGAAAATCAAAGACGATTTAAAAATAAATATAGAAATAAGCAAAAAAACCTAGCATTCAAATTCGGGAAAAACGCAGCTCATATAAAATGTCACCATTGTGGAAGAAAGGGACATAAAATTAAGGACTGCTTTTATCATCGAAGAAGCCTTCAACACAACCCCGAAGATAGAAGATTTATACAAACAATTCAGACGTTGAATCCAGATGAACCCTCAACGAGTCAATAAAACACCTCCGGATTTGCATTGATGGCAGGGGATTACCGAATGTCGTATACGAACTCAACAACCTTTTTATTGGATTCTGGAGCATCGGACCACATTGCGAATAGAGAAGATTTATTTTCAAGCTACGTCGAACTACAACCAACGTTAAAAATTTCCGTGGCTAAAAGCGATACTTGTATCAATGCAACGAAGAAGGGAAACATTGATGTTCTCAGCAACCTCGGAGTCCAAGGCGTGCTTGAAAATGTTCTTGTGGGTAGGGGTTCTTCATGAAACTGTACTTGTTTTTGCGGAGTGAAATTAATGACTTTATTCCTATATGTACAAATCGTCTTCTCTCGACTCCTCGCGATTTTTATCTTCTGACGAAACGCGGCGAAGTGTCGTCTCTTATTTTCGTCTCCGCGTTTGCCCTGGTAAAATACCTAAACAACCCTGATTGGCTCACCCACAAGTTGGATCCTACCAATCAGAGCTGTTAGTTTTTCTGGCTCACCGCCTATTCCTTACGCCCTTGGCGTGCTTGTTTTCGGAACGTCGAGGTGTTCGGAGGGGATGAAATTGTCGTGGGACTTTCCTTCAGGCCACCCGCGCCGGGCCCACGTGGCGACGGGTCGATGAGTTCGGCCAAGTGCCCTTCAGTTAATCCCTTAATTTACGACGGTCTCTGTTTGCTATTGAGGACTTTTGGAAAGAACTTCTACTAGACATGCGATATCGAAACCTGGAAATTGTCAACTCAAAAATAGCTTCGACGAACGAGAGTCGTAAATTACGTTGGCCGTTTGCACGAAAGAAAAAACTCTCTTTTGTGCGTACGACCGGACGCTACATTCTCTACTGCCCCGAAGTCCCGTACAATCTGCTGTCGGTACGAAGAATGCAAGAGGCTGGTTTGAGTATTGTATTCGACAGTGAAGGAGTACAAATTTTCGAAGATGGTAAAATCGTAATGTCTGGTAAGCCCTTAAATAATTTAACAGCCGTTGACTTCAAAATAAATATAAAAAGGATAGGCAACAACTCGCAGGTAAATAGTACGGTGAGTTGCAATTACGAATTGTGGCATAAACGGTAGGGGAACGTGGGAAGATCGAAATTCTTAGAATTAATGAATAAGCAAATGGCCGAAGACATGCAATGTATTGAAAAGGTAATACCGGATGATAGCCTGTGTGAAGCTTGCATAAATGGTAAGCAAGCACGGTTACCATTTGAAGAGGTTAAAGATAAAAGTCACATAAGGCGACCATTATTCATTGTTCATTCGGGCGTTTGTGGTCCCATCACTCCACCTACTATAAACAATAAGAGTTATTTTGTTTTGTTCGTTGATGAATTTACTCACTATCGCGTCACATATTTAATTACTAAGAGTGCGCGGGTACCCGAATATACGGGTTCGGGCCGGAAACAGGTAGCCGGAGACATTCGGATTACATAGATTGGCCAAACTCGCACGCGATCTTTTTATACTTGAGATTGAACATACCATTCGTAATTGGCACTAATGCGGTCCTAAATTATGTGCTCGCTTTTATAAGACGAAATATGGTATATACAGGGTGAATCATGATTCGCGTGGTCAGTAGAGATTACTCTGTTATTAGCAGTCCTATGGAAAATGTTTTTATCGGGTATAGTATGGTTTCAAGTTAGCTTTCGCGTGATTATAGTGAATTTTTTGTAAAGAAAATTAAAAAAGGAACTTTTTGCAATTTTTTTAATGTTATGATACTTCCCGAATTTGCCTTGAAATCCTCTAACAAATGGCCGTAAAAAAATTATAGATGTATTTGCAAAAAATTTAAGATGACCTTTGTAAAATCATGAAAAAAACGAAAAAGCTATCGGCCGAAGAACATACAATGTATGCAAGCAACTAAATCAATTACAGGACGACCATAAAATCTGTTTTATGTGATAAATCACAAAAATTTTTCGACGAGATCGGGCAATTATCGATATCTCTGCCGCTGCAGTGATTTCGATGAATTTTTATAATGTTATACGAATCAATATATTGAACAAATAATCACACAAATTTGTATTATTATATATTATGTTACGGTTAGAGAACGAATTCTGTTGAACTTTCTCACAAGAATCCCTTCAATATCGTCTCTGGCAGGAAGCGCCCTAGATAACCTTTCATATCATAATTGACCCGTTTAACGATGAATGAACATCTGACCCGATTTTACTAAGAAAGTGACCAAAAATAAGATTCTGGCTAATGCATTTCCACGTAATAAACGGGCAGCACCCCCACTCATTTTTGGGCTATATAAACTCTTACATTTTTACTCTCGCAGGCTAGTACTAACGTAGTTACGAATCGTATAACGTCGTGCTGCATCTCGTAGAGTCGAGTTTCTTAGTGAGATCGGCCTAAAGTTCCCCTTCGGATCAAAAGTAAAAACCTCATAGAATTCCGCGTTGTTCGGTATCTATCTATCCGGCATTCTCGAAAGTTACTCCGAGACCTCGCACTGCCTGTGCGTCAACATTGTGCATCCATAGGTAATATAATCTTCTTTCAATTCCATCATTTATTCGCGACAATTCCAATTGTATTACACATTCTAAATATTGGAATATATTTGTGTTAATTGGCAAATTCGTGCAAATCACTAAACCCATAATTATCCTAAAATCCTTAACCAAATAATTGAACGTCCCCACACGATACAATCTAACCGCTCGGATTGTATCAATTAAATTATACTAGTTACGAGGCTCGCTACACCACCCTAGCGGCTCCCTGATTTCGCATCAGGTTCGTCGGTGTTCTCATCCAACCTCCCATCAGTTCCCCGATTACGCATCTGGTTCGTCTGCGCATAACCAATTTCCTAGAGGCTCCCCGATTACGCATTGGGTTCTTCCTCGACATCTACAATCCTAGCAGCTCCCTGGTTAACGCACCAGGTTCGTCCTCGACGTCTATAATCCCAACGGCTCCCCAATCTCGCATTGGGTACGTGCGCGCACCCCAATATAACACACTGAGTTACGCATATCTACTAACAAACCAAAACCATCTATATACCTGAAGAAATAACCCTTCGCCGGCCACTCGCCCTACTCGCGCCCTGGCTCGTAACAATTAGTTAAATTATTATCTATTATTATTCTTTATTTGAACAATTTTTGAAACACATAATATTTTATAATGCTTACAATTTTATTTACAGTCATGGACAAAATTAAGTGGACAGAACATAAATTCTGAATAATCCCTATTTTCATTTATTGTGTTATAAATTTATTGCAGATGTTTAAAATGAAAAATGTTTATACACAACGAAAGAATTTATTTAGTATGTAAAAGCATAAATATAATGTTTCTGTTAATTTTTATGCATATTTATTTGTATGGGTGTCTTTGAGACCGTGGACAAAATTAAGTGGACGCAGAGAACATTCTGTGTTGGGACGGAAAAAATGTAAACAAACGTTTGACTCTCGCATTGTGCGGTGTCATTCGTCCTCGGTAGACATTGAACTTTTGTTTAAACAAGATTAGAAATATAAACCGAGCATGTCTAAGAGACGAGAAGAATTTCCCCTTGCACCTGCGAAAGTTAATTGTTTCAGAGTGCAAAAATAATCTAAGTTATCGTAAAATGGCTGAAAAATACAAAGTTTCTAAGAGTATAGTGCATACAATTTATCACAAGTATTTACAGTATGATACTGTTGAAAATTTAATCGGTCGAGGACGAGAACGTAGCACAAATTCATACGATGATAGACAAATTGTAAGAGAAACTCAACGTATTCCATCGATAACATCACGAAATATTGTTGAAACTGTACAATTAAATATTTCTTCAAGAACTGTGAGACAAAGATTAAAAGAAGTTAATCCGAAGAGTTGTTTAACTAGACGCAAGCCACGCATTAGTAAACTTCATAAAAAGAGACGTTTAGCTTTCGCAAAAATATATGTGAATAAGCCATTATTATTTTGGAAGAAAATTATATGGAGTGACCAGAGCAAATTTGAGTCATTAAATTAAAAAAAAAGAGAACACGCGTATGGAGAAAACCGAATGAAGCTCTCAAGAAGCAGTATGCGTTGCCTACCATCAAACGTGGAGGGGGATTCATAATGGTATGGGGATGTTTTTCTTGGTATGGGTTGGAAATTTAGCACCCATCCATGGCATCATGAATGCAGATACGTTTGTTGAAATTTTAAATGAAAATATGGAATAGTCAACCCTAAAAATGGATTTCGATGAGGGATGGATGCTACAACGGGATAACGATCATAAGCATACGGCGAAGAAAACGAAAAAATTTTTATAAGATTGTGGGATAGATGTTCTCTATTGGCCTCCACAAAGTGCAGATCTTAATCCTATAGAAAATTTATGGAGCTTGTTAGATTCGGAAATACCATTAGGAAGACGTCATAATAAAACAGTATTTTTAAACGAATTGCAAATAAAATTTCAACAAATTGATCGAAGTTACCTCCAAAAACTTGTGGAAATCATCCCACGACGATTAGAAGCAGTAATTAAAGCAAGAGGTTACAATACCAAATACTAATTGCTTATTTTCTAAATATTTATAAAGTATCCACTTAATTTTGACCACCAAAAATTGTATACAATTTTGATTAATGATAATATATTCTATTATATTAACTTTTATTATTTATATTGTTGTTTATTTCATTAAAGTACACTTCGTTAACTTAAATGTACCGTACAATCCTAGTTTATTAAAATTATGTTTTAAATTGCGTTGATTTTTTGTTGATCATTAGACCTGTCCACTTAATTTTGTCCACGACTGTATATACTCATTATTTAAATACGTATTTATTATTTAAACAATTATTTAAATACATTTTCATGCTGCAAAAGATTACGTATACAAATTTGTTTATATACTTATTATTTAAATAGCTACTTATTATTCATTTAAACAATTTTCAAATAAATAAATTTTTATAATGTATAGAAACTTGCTTATATATTAATTATTTGTTTATTTATTGTTAAAATGATTATTTAAATAAATAAATATTTGTAACGATCAAAAAACATAATATATATATACACGCCTTGTACAATATAAAACAATATTATATAACCGACATACATATAACCGTTTTGGACAGTTATTTTCAGAACTGTTTCAGCCCCTGGATGGAGCGTATTACACATATAGAAAATTAATTGGGTAGTAAGTAGTAACAAAATATACAAGCATATTTATGTTTTCTTAGTCCATTTATTTTAAATTATTATGAAGGAAACATATTTGCTTCACATTTTCCGGTAATAATCTTGCTCTCGTATTTGTAACTATATTTCCGGATGTACTGAATAACCGTTCACTAGTTACTTGGGTCGCAGGTATAGCTAGAAAACGTCTCACCACTGCGGATAATAGTGGAAATCTTGAACGATTCGATTTCCACCAATGCATAATGTTAACATCCCTGGAAACAATGCTTTCGGACAAATACATCGCTATTTCCCTATCTTTCCTGCTATTAAATGTTTCTACATGTCTTTCTGTATTTCCTAATGTATTGTTTAGGAAACTTAATAATTTTGATTTTCTTTCACCTAATCAAGAATTTATAATATATACAAATGAATTACAAAATTGATACAATTAATAAGGAAATATTATAGTTATTATCTTTCCATTACCACTTGGTTCTTGGTTTTTATCGCTTGTCGGTTCTCTATTCATGGCAATTTCCTCATTGAGTTTCCTGTACATTATTTGTTTTTGTTCCATTGACAATAACTGATCCTTGCGTCTGGGGTCCAACACCGTAGCACAAATATATAGCGGATCTTGTCCTATTGGTTCAAAACGTTCCTATAAGTAAGATATCGTACTTTATTAAATTTTTGACTTTTTCCTATAAAACTTGTTTTATTTCAGTAGACAAACTATTCAAACTACCTTTAACGCGTTCCTAACATTATTAGAAATATCAACTATTACAGTTACTATTAGTTTCTTCCGTTTCTACTTGCAGGACATTCATTAACGCATAGTACATTGGGAAGTATTGTGAAATCGTTGGATATCTTTCTCCGCTCGTAATCTCCGTTGCGTCTTTCAAAGGTTCCAGAATTGTAATTACAGATTTTAAACAAATTCCATTCGTCTGTCGATAGGTTGTCTGGTGTATTTTCTTCACACAACATTACGTTTAATGTTGTGTGCAAAGTAATAAATCTTTCGTACATAAAATATGTTGAATTCCATCTGGTATCGACTTCTTGTACTAGGTTTAGGGGAGTAACATTTGGATTTATTGATTTCTGAAAATTTATTTTTTCTCTACTAGTGGTCGATTTCGAAAAAAACATTTCTGTCTTAATGCTTCGTATTGCGGACAATTTTTAAGCGAGCATTTAATAGCTAATTGCAAACAATGGCCGCAGCATGGAATTCTAGTCCAATTACTATAACTGTTAATGGCTTTCGCTATGTTGCGACCATTGTCAGTCGTGAAAAAAGCTGGTTTTTCTAAATCTATGTCCCAGGCGTTCAAACATTGTATTATCATGCTTTGAATATATTTATATGCATGTTTATGCGGTATATGTTTTAAATTCAACATGTTATGATTTAATTCAAAATCTTTTGTGATATAATGGACGGTTAAAGAAATATAACTTTGGACTGCTCTCGATGTCCATCCGTCCGTCGTAAATGCAAATACGCAATCTTCGTTCAATGTTAATATTAAAAAAAATAAATAACAATATTAGAAAAATAAAAATAAGTAGAAATAAATAAATAGAATGTATATAATTAAAAAATTGCGGTAAAGTATTCATAAAAAAATGTTATAAAGTAAAATATATGAATATTTCTAGGTATTTTAGGCGAGTTGTGTGAATGAATGAGCATGTACGTGTGCGTGTGAAGTGTCCAGCTGTGGTGAAATATGTGTATGTACAAGTGTGTGTAAGACAAGGGCGGCGATGAGAATTGCGAATCGCGAGCGGAGAGACAAATCGGCGGAGTTCGGGTTTTAACTTTGTAAAAGACACAGCGTTGAACGTTTCCAATTGCTAATTCTTTCCATTGTATTTAAATACTGTTTATTCATTTTCAATAAACCTATATATTTGTATATAATTCATACCTTTAGATATTTTGTTTTTAATTTGCTCTTTTACGACTTTGTACATGTCCGGAATTATTGAGCGAGCAAATGTACTTCTAGACGGAATTTTATACCGTGGATCAGTGATACGCACGAGTTCTCGCAATCCCACATCATTGACGAGGCTACACGGCTGTAAATCTAATGTCATCATACGTGCAATTGCATTTGTTATTTGTTTTGCACGAACTTAATTGTTGCCGAAATAGACAGTATTGGTATCTTTACTAGACCCTGCTTCGTTTGCTACTGTTAAATTGATTGCAGCACTATGAATAGATTTTAAATTCCGAAGAAGAGAACTTTTTTCAACAGTTTGTGACACATGGTACATTGTGCACTCTCAGCATTTATTTTTTTCAAAATATTGCCAGACATCGCTTTTAAATCTCTTTGCCCGTACACTTTAATCTATGTTACTCAGTGCCGTTACACAATTCTCACTATCAGACATGATTTCACTTATTAGTTGTATAATAAATTACTATTAGTAAAAAATATATAATTTTCAAAATTCCAGACCTAATAAATCACGCTAGTACACTCCGTGGCTGACACAAAACTCAGCTCGAGGCTTCCGCGCGAGACCTCCTTATATACCATCTATAATCTATTACGTACCTTCGAACATGCCGCATTTCAATCACACCACCGTTCAAACACCGCCGCGCTCCTTGATCGCTCGCGGCTCGGTCGGTCGCCGCTTTTGCACGTAGCTTCAAACACGCCGAATCTCAATCGTACCGCGACTTACTCACTCTCTCTCTCTCTCTCTCTCTCTCTCTCTCTCTCTCTCTCTCTCTCTCTCTCTCTCTCTCTCTCTACTCACTCTTTCATACACGCAACACACACAGACGCGCGCGCGTGCGCTACACTATACAGAACTATTACACTATATTGGATCAAATTATTATTATTAGAAATTATTAGAACTGTATAAATACTGTAAATGTCCCTGAAAAATGCACACTTCTTTTCTATTGTTCGAATCACAACTGAAATATTCATAATATAAAGAATAAATGTCAAGGAATACAGAGAAATTTATATCCAAAGACATCGGTGATTTCAATTATCTGGAAAAGTACCGAATGAGTAATAAATAAACAGTTGAAAATTTTAATGACGTGGCCCATGACGTGTCATTCCATGGGCCCTGTCCCGTAAGCCCGTGGGCCCTCGCTTTAGGGGGACCCCACGGGAACGGGGGCTTGCCTTGGCCGGCTGGCTGCGAGGATGATAACCTCTATAAAAAATCCCCAACCCCTAAGCTAGGATGCGGTGACAGGGGTTCTCCCGGGAGGGGGCTCCCGGGGGTAGTCAGTGGGTATACTGGCCATTAGCATACCCCTCGCGGGGTGGCATCTCGCGAGCGTAGGTGCCCGGCTTCGTACGTTATAGCACGCACTGTTTTACTCGTGGGAACAATATGGAATCACTAAATAAAACAACGGGTGGGGGGGAACGTGTAGATGTTGAGGGAGGAAGCGACTCTCCGGCAGAGAGCCAGAGAGTCGTTGTTGACGAACCGGCAGCCACACTGCAAACGACTCTGGACAACAGTCCGACTCCGGGTGGGTTGCCCGAGGGCGGGACGGAGCGGCCCCCTGGGTCGAGCCGTCCAGGTTCTCGGGTCGCCTCCACCGGGGCCGGACGAGGGAGCGTGGTGTCCGGCCGCGCCGGCGGAAAGTCCGAGAGCTCTCGGGCTACCCGCTACGCGCGCCGGACGCCATATGACGCCGACGCCGGTGTCATCGTGGGCTCCTCCGCCTCCGTGCCAGCAGTTCCTGGCCGGGCGGGGGGCTCCGGTGACATGGTCGTCGGCGCCCACGAGGAGCTGATCGCCCTCGGCGCTAGCCGCTCCTTAGGAGCTAAGAGCGTGGCGGGCGATCCGGGACCGTCCGTGTCGGTGGCGGGGAGCGTGGGGTCGGGCAGAGTGCCCACCCCAGACGTCCCCGTCGTCGACTTGGGCGGGGATGAATTCCCGCGGCCGGGGAGCAGGGTCCATAAGGATCCCTCTCCCCTGGTTGCGGAGATGGCCCTTGAGGTTCGGGCCCTAAGTGTCGGGGAGATCCTCCAAACCTTCTTAGAGAAGGTGCGGGGGGTCGAGGATACGGCACTTAGGAGCCGGAACCTTAAGGGCACAAGCGTGCGCGATCTGAAGGAGGCCGCGAGGTACGCCGAGGCGGCGTTCCTGGAGGTGCTGAGGCGGGGCGACTCACGCCCCCCCAGCGTCCGGGACGCTGCCTCAGTCGTGGCATCTTCCCCGGCTCCCGCCGCATCTGCGGATCTCCGTGTGGAGAACTGCAGCTTGCGGCGTGAGCTGGGGGAGATGCGCGCCACGCTTCGGGCCATCCGTGCGGAGATGATGGCCATGAAAAGGTTGGAGACCGAAAGGTCCACCACTTTTCATGTGCCGGATTCCGCTCGGATGGAAACCGACGTGGAGGCGCCGCTGCTGCCTCGCCCTCTGACACCGGGGGTGTCAATGGGGGACACACCAGCGGTGGTGGAGGTGACGCCGGGGCCCCTCCCCCAGGTCGAGCAGGTCCCTACCCCCCAAGGGGTGGTTGTCCCCGAGGCGGCCGCTCCCTCCCTGGAGGTTATAATGGCCGGTCTTGGCGCCATTTTGGACGCCAAGCTGGCCCCTCTAAGGGAGGAGCAGGCCGCCCTCCGGGAGGCCGTTTTTGGAGGTGGTGGACCCCGTGGGGACCCTCCCCCCCGCCAGGTCCTAACCCTTCCCCTTCTCCTTCTCCCCTCGTGGGGAAGAAGAGGAAGAAGGGGAAGGGGACGGGTGATCCCCCTCCACCCCCTCCACCCCCTCCGCCTAACCCCGATGACCCTTTGGGGAAGAAGGGGAAGGGTGGCGGAAAGAAGACCACCCTATGGTCGGAGGTGGTGGGGAGGAAAAAGAAGGGGAAAAAGGGGAAGGGGAAATCGGCGGGGCCGACCCCGACCCCAACCCCAACCCCTCCCAAACCAAAGAGGGACAAGGGCGGCAAGGTGCCCACCCCTCCTAGGACCGCGGCCATATCGGTCACGGTCCTGGAGGGGTCGCAGGCGACCTTGTCGGGCGCGATGGCTTCCGTGAAGGCGGCCATCGACCCGCGGAGTCTCGGCATCCCGGAGATGGATGTCCGCCGCTCCGTTACCGGGGGACTGCTTATCGAGGTCCCCGGTAAGGACGGCGAGGCGAAGGCGGATCTCCTCGCCGCCCGGATGGCCGAGATTCTGCGCCCGATGGGGGTGCGAGTCGCCCGGCCCACAAAGAGCGCAGAGTTGCGCCTACGTGGGCTGGACGACTCCGTCACCCCCGACGAGGTCCGTGCTGCGGTGGCTGCCGCCACGCAGTGCCCACCACAGTCCGTCCGGGTTGGGGACATTAAGTCCTCGACCGGCGGCTTGGGCACTGCGTGGGTGCAATGCCCGGCAGCTGCGGCGAGGGCCCTTGCGGGGGCAGGCAAGGTCCGGGTGGGGTGGTCCACCGCCCGGGTGGAAGTGCTGGCCGCTCGTCCCCTGCAGTGCTTCCGCTGCCTGGCCGTTGGCCACGTCAGGCAGCGGTGCACCAGCGAGGTGGACCGTAGCGGCCAGTGCTACCGGTGCGGTGAGGCCGGCCACCGAGCCAAGGACTGTGGGGCGCCCGTGAAATGCGCAATTTGCGCGGAGCTCGGGCGCCCATCCGGCCATAAGGCCGGCAGTCGGACCTGCCCCCCGGTCCCCAAGGGGAAAAAAGGGGGGGGAGCAAGGGGGCTCCGAAAGGGAGTGGAGGAAAGGAGGGGGGTGATCCACCCCCTCCACCCCCACCCCCGAGGTAGAGAAGCCCTCCGGCGGAAAGAGGAGGAGAAACGAGCCTCCTCCTCCGCCGGAGGCAACGGACACGGAGATGGAGGTTGTGCCGCCTCCATCTCTGGTGTCCCCAGTATTGGGGACCAGGCCGGGAACCAAGGGGCCCACCAATGCCCCATAGGTTCCCGGTGACGACGGTCAACCTCGGCCGCTCGTGCAGGGCCCTGGATCTTTTATTCCAGGGCCTTGCGGAGCGGGGGGTCGGGTTGGCCGTGGTCACGGAGCCCTATAGGGTCCCTGAAACCCCCCCTTGGGTTGGGGACCTTGAGGGCTCCGTGGCCATATGGGCCCGCATGGGCCGGGATTGTCCCCCCTGCTCCGTGGTCGAACGGGGCAGGGGGATGCTGGCGGTAAAATGGGGAGAGCTTCTGGCTATCGGTTGCTACGTCTCGCCCAACAGCGGCCACACCGCATTTGGAGATTATCTGGACCGGCTTGAGGCCTTGATCAGGCCACATTTAGCCGGTCCGGTGTTGGTCCTGGGGGACTTCAATGCGAAGTCCACCATGTGGGGAAACCCCAGGACCAACCTCCGCGGTGAGGCCCTGGAGGAATGGTCGGGGTGCGTGCGATGGAACGGGTGGTCCATAATCGATTTGGTTTTGGGCCACCCCGTCCGCCGTACGCCGTGTGTCTGCCTGGCGAGTGGATACAGGGTGGGAGACCCTGTCGGACCACCTCCATGTTACGATGGAGGTGGTCCCCGCTCGCTGGGCGGACATACCCCCCGAGGCGAGACCAAGCGGCCGATCAGCGCCCCCTGTGAGATGGGCGCTGAAAAAGCTAGACAAGGACGCGCTCTTGGCGGCGGCCCTCGCGCTTACGTGGACTAGTTCCGGGGAGCACGGGGTGGACGAGGGGGCTGACCGGCTCCGGGGCATTTTACAGTCGGCATGCGATGCCGCTATGCCCCGGACCGGTAACTGCCCCCAGCGGAAGTCCACGTATTGGTGGTCGGGCGAAATAGCGGACCTCAGGGTACACTGTGTCCGCGCCCGACGCCAATACACCCGTGCTCGTCGCCGCCACTTTAGGGGTGGCGACGGTGCGAGGGTGGACTCCCTGTACAGACGGTACAGGGAGGCCCAGATGGCCCTTCAAAGGGCCATCAAAGCCGCCAAGGCCAGGGCCTGGGAGGAGCTCCTGGGGTCCTTAGACGAGGACCCCTGGGGGCGTCCATACAGGGTGGTGCTGCGTAAGCTCCGCCCTGCGACGCCCCTGTTAACGGAGCTTCTGGATCCCGAATTTCTGGGGCGGGTCACGTCCACGCTCTTTCCCCCTGCTGGGGGGAGAGGCGTGTCGGTGACTCCGCCCCCTATGCCGGCGTTCGACGTCGGCAGATTCGGGATCCGGGAGGAAGAAATCTCCCAGGCAGCCCGGAGGATAAGGGATGGGGGCTACAAGGCCCCCGGTCCCGACGGTGTCCCCGGGCTTATCCTGGAAAAGCTGTTGAGCGTCCTTGCCCCGGTCTTGGTACAGGTGATGAACACCTGTCTGAGCCGGGGAGCTTTCCCCAAGTGCTGGAAGTCTGCCAGGCTCGTCCTCCTCCAGAAGGAAGGCAAGCCAGCTGATTCTCCCTCGGCGTACCGGCCGTTGTGTCTCCTCGACGAGGCGGGGAAATTCTTTGAGAAGATCCTCGCCGACCGCCTCGTCGAGCACCTGTCACTGGGTGGTCCCGATCTAAGCGACAGCCAATTCGGCTTTCGGAGGGGGCGTTCCACGGTTGATGCGATCAACCGTGTCGCTACCCTCCGGAGCCAGGCTGTCGCTTCGGGCAGGGTGTTGTTGGCGGTGAGTTTAGACATCACCAACGCCTTCAACACCCTGCCCTGGGACGAGGTAGAGAGGGCGCTGGAACACTTCCAAGTGCCCCTCTACCTCCGAGTAGTGATACGGGACTACCTAAGTGACAGGTGGTTCGAGTACCCAGGCCGGTACGGGGTTAGGATGAGGGAGCGGATGACCCGGGGGGTTCCGCAGGGGTCGGTTCTAGGACCGCTCCTGTGGAACCTCGCTTACGACCGGGTCGTCCGGGCTTGCCTTCCCCTCGGCGCCACCGTCGTCTGCTATGCAGACGACACTCTGGTGGTGACCGAGGCGGAAACGTGGTTGAGGACACGCAGCCTGGCAGAGGCCACAGTGGACTGCATTGTTGCCCGGATCCGGGGTATGGGGCTAGAGGTGTCTGCCGGCAAAACCGAGGCGATGTGGTTACACGCATTGGCTCGGGGCCGGCAGCCCCCTTCCCCACTATGGATCCGGGTTGGCGGAGCCGCCGTCGAGATCAGGCAGGAGATGAAATATCTCGGCCTGATTCTCGACAGTCGCTGGTGCTTCGAAGATCACTTCGCGAGCCTGGCCCCCCGAGTAGAGAAGGTAGAGGTCGCCCTTGGGCGACTTCTGCCTAATCTCGGGGGGCCCGAAGTCAAGGTCCGCCGCCTCTACGCGGGGGTGGTTTGGTCTAAGCTCCTTTATGGAGCCCCCGTATGGGCCCCGCAGCTTACGGCCGGCTGCCGCTCTATGATTCTTATGAATCGTATACAGCGGCGGCTGGCCGTGCGGGCCATACGGGGATACCGAACCATCTCCGGTGAGGCGGCGCAACTCCTCGCCGGTTTTCCCCCCTTAAGTCTACTGGCCAATGAGCGGGCGGCCAATTATGGCCATGCCCGCTCGGCCAGAAGGGGGGAGATAGACGGCGAGGAGCTCGCGAATTTGAAGCGCCAGGCCTGGGAGGAATTGCTGGCCCGATGGCGTCAACAGGTGGTTGACGCCAACTCGGGTCGGCCCATTTCCCGGGCCCTCCTGCCCATTCTTGATGAATGGTGCGGGAGGCGTGTGCGGTTGACCTTCCGGGTCACGCAGGTGCTGTCCGGACACGGTTGTTTCGGTCGGTACCTGTGTTGGATCCGGAAGGAGCCAACAGCGCAGTGCCACCATTGTGGCGAGGACCTGGACACGTCGTTGCATACGCTGGAGGAATGCCCAGCGTGGTCGGCGCAACGACGTGTCCTGAGAGGTCAGATTGGGTGGGACCTTTCTCTACCGGCTGTGGTCGACCACATAGTCGGTGAGGGAGGTCCCTGGAGCGCAGTGGCCTCCTTCTGCGAGAACGTTATCTCGCAGAAGGAGGCCGCGGAAAGGGAGAGGGAGGCCGACCCCCTCTCCGATAGAAATGTGTGGAGGTGGGCGGTGGCAAACGCCGCAACGGCTGCCGCCGTCCCACCTCCCTGACGCTGGGGGGTGGGACACCCCCCCCCCCCCCCCTTAGTCGAGGGCGAATAGATTGGGGCGATGCCTCCGACAGTGGGCGTTAGGGGTTGCCCACTGCCGGAGGCTGGGGGGAGGACGGGGTCTGTCCTCCCCCCTGGGAATGGTAACGGACCGGGGTGCCGCGGCGAGGAGCCCATATCTCTTTACTCCTCGCCCCGACACCCCGGCCCGGCCGCAGCGTCCCCCCCTCACCGTGGGGGGGAGAGACATGCGCTGCGGGAAAACGGAGAGCGGGGGCCCGCGGAAGATGGGCCTCCCTCTCCGTCGCGTATTGGAGGTGCTCGCCCTAGGCTTCGGCTCGGGGCGAGCCCTCCAGGGGCCGCGGGCGACACGCCTTGGGGGGCGTGTCGTCCATACCGGCGGTCCCCGGGATGGGGGGGCCTAGTAGATGAAATTTGGGGGGTCATGTCCCCCCCGTGCCTGGGGCGGCGGCCTACCGTTCTGGGTTAGGTCCAACCGGTATTGAGTCCAATCGGCATGGAGTCCAAAGGGCACGGCGTTAAAACGACACGAGTCCAATCGGCATGTAGTCGAAAAGGAACGCGTCCAATCGGATGGCGTCCAAACGGGGGTGTCCCGTTCTTATCAGCCTCGCACCAGTAGTGTGTCACCGTTCGGGATCTATACAAACTGGCGCCTCAAGGACATAAACAAATCGGCGGACACTACGCCTTTTCGGACAAGGTCCCATGTATCAATGATTTGGGCTGAAGAACTGCGATTGCAATCAATAGCAGATTATTCTATCGAGATTAGGTTAAATGCATTTAGGTACATAGGTTCAATCATGCAAATTCCTCACGATATTTCTCCCGTTAATTTCGGGGAAGGAGATAAATGCCAGGAACTAAGATTCTGTGACGTCATTGCAATATAATTACCTGAATATTCAATATTCAAAATCAGACTTCAGATTGTAAAGCTATGTAGCACACCGTGCCATTTTGGCTGCATCGACCCCACTGTGCGTCATATACCTGGTATCTATTGTTATGTTTTTCGAGCAAGAAATGCACTATTATGACTTTGTGTGAGGAAGTCCCCTCGAGCACGCGTTGATCGGGTGTCTTCCAGCTTGTTTTCATCGGTCGGTGGTTATAAAGTAATTTAATCGTCTCGGAAACTAATTTTTACCCTAGCTTTAATTTTACCGTTGACCAGAATTTTGACTTTGCCGGTCATACAATTTATGGCCTTAAGGCTTAAACCTTAATCCAATGGACCAACGGTACAGCACTTTGTACATTCATTATTGCCGTCTGCAACACACCTTGTCGAGTATCAAACATTACCAGAATACTAGAACCGCTTGCATGAATAGCTTTAATAAAATAACACGATACTTATCATCGGAACCATCGAGTTTGAAGAATGTAGAAGAAAACTCATTTTTATGTCATTATTGATAAGTATCCTGAAGTTATCCATACGTATACATTTTTTACTACTGCAAGACAAAACGATGTATTTAACTTGTTCAATTATTGTTCTTATTCTAAAAATTATTATTATTATATAGAGTCGTGTTGTGCGATTCGAAATGCGAGAGTCGATATACGGTCGAACGCGAGAAACAAATTGATGTACAAGATGTTTTTCATTTGTCTGCGATTGATTGCACGTAGCGCGCGTTGATATAATATATTTTTCCGTCACGGCCTTTCCTTACATCGCGTACCTAATTGAGTCATTTTTGCGGACCTTCAAAAGTTACCGTCAGGTAAGGCCGGGACACGGCGCAGCGTCCGGCGATTCAGGTAATTGTAAATGCACCGACTGATCGACCGCTATTCACGGGCCAGCTTGGAAAAGCCAATATCCTTCACACGACACACCAATAACAGTTTAGGTAAAATAAATGACATCTCGCGTCCTCTTTTACCGTGATCCATTTACTACGTGGAAGTTGTAATTTTAGGACAAACGCTGTCGATCCTCATTTCAGAAACTCAAAAAACTATTCAGCAATTTTATCGACCCAAAATAATAAACAGTTCCCGCGATAACGGACACTTGTCGGAGTAGTGTCTCGGATCTTTTTTTAATTTGAGAATGATGCGGCTTTTAGTGACCTATCAAGAAATTCCAAAAGATTTTTCGGTATCTTGCAAATTGTTGATTTTACAAATCATTGAAAATCAGTTTTTAAGAGCTTATTGCATGCGAAGGACATGCGCTTTGTATCGAAAGTATCGCTTAGTTTCTCGCCGTTCCAAGGAAAATTCTTTGGTACGATATTTTTCTGCGCGTCCATCGTCAACGTTTTTCGGGACGGCAAAGCAGCTGAACGTTCAGAACCTCCGCCGTGTTTAGTTGAGTTTGACAAATTATTTCACCGTACCGATTGTCCGATATTTATTGTTTTTTTTTTCGTTATCATAGCCGTAAATTTTTATTTTGTTTCTTATAACGTTTATGTCTCCTCTCTAAGGCCTCTTCAGACAATTGACTTATTTTGTAAATCACCTACGCTTTTTAAAATTCGTTTTGCATATTTTTCGGTTACATCTATAGCTTCCTTTGGTGGATAACAATTTTTTTTCTTTTAGTAATGCCGCATACGACGGCCATTGATTGGTTTTGTACAGTATAGCGTCATTTCTAATGGACGTATACTGAAATTTGGACAGGTCTGCTGTTATAAACGTACAAAGAGCTTTCTCTGCTGATAACATTTCTCTTTTATGCATAGAACTACTTAAATTAGCTTTCATACGTTTATAATTGCATTCAAATTACAATGTAACGCTCAAACAGTTGCACGATTCACTCTCGAATGGCTTTGTATCAACTGAATGCAGAATGGCAGTGAATATCATTGTTAAAGGTTTATATATATTATAGCATAAACATTTGAAAGTGTGTATCTTCTGAAGAATTCCCTATGATGTCGCTCTATGTCCTGAAAACCTCACTTCGTGTGGCCAAAGAAATTTTAGTGTAGCATAGTCTCGACGATGAATGCGCCCATAGCACCTATACGCACAGCGAAGCGCGCAGCTTTAAACAATGATAATTTGTAAAAATGGAAGAAGGTGATTCCGATTCTTGCAGGATTATATAAAAGAAAATATGCTGAGAATAGTCCACTTTGTAAAATTCTGGGAATATTCGAGAGTTAAAAGATATTCCATGTGAATTACTAAGAATTTTTAGGATTTTCCCCAATGGAGTCAGCATTAAATTTGTTTTAAATAACAAACAGTAATGTTTAATAGTCAGTGATAATTTGTAATTTAAAGATATACTTTTCATTTAAAAAAAAAGTGGTGGAAAAATATTGAAAAGAGTCGTCAGGACATGTTAAAGAAAGGAATCAATTTCTTCCATGAAAAATGCTATCTTCAAAACATCCAACTTTAACTGTCGATAACAGTAACAATTTTTATTGCAGTTTATTACTTTTTTCATTTTCGAGATTGCTGGAAATTGAGAAAGCAAAACATATTCAACAGACATCTATGCGAGATAGTTGATTTTTTGGCAAAATGTCCCCATATTTCTGGATCGGAACCACTGTGCGCCGTCTCGCGTAGCCTCAACCAAGTGTGCATGGGCTAAAACCGGATGCGGCCCGGTCCGGATGGGTGTGCAGGGACCTTTACCGATGAAATACTGTATATGTATGTGTAAACGAAGTTACTTGGGAAACTAGGACGCATTGCGTCTTTCGCGTTTACGTTCAACTCAGCGTAAGAAGTACGTGCATTTCGCCTCGCCAACAATTCAGAATGAACTGGTGTCTTTATTTCGTATCTACTGAACTACGGGTTTAACTTTTTATGTACCCTACCAAACAACAACGAAATTAACAAATCAACTTGAGCTATTGGAAGAGAATTCTATTTCCGTTGTTCATAACATCTATTGATGAAGATACATATTTAGTTTAGTTGCTCATGACAGTTGTCAGTGGGAAAAATTTATTTCGGTTGCTTCTAACAGTGTAGCTATTGTCTTTTATTCGGTCAAAATAATTTTCCATGTACCAACCAAAAGAGTGTTTTTGTTAGCGATGAACATAAATTACAAACATGAAAATTTGACTGACCGAATGCAATGAAAAGAATACTTTCGTTATCGATAATTACATAAACCAACAAAATAAAACTTTTTTCGTGTTCTGCAATATCTGTTGGGTGATTCTTTGAGAGTTTGAAATTCTAAAACCAAATCCGCCAATAAAATTTTCTAAAAGCATTGGTTTTTGTAAAAATGCATTTTTGATAAAAATTGAAATGTTACGCGGAAACTAAACATGCGAGACAGTTCGGGGTTGCGTCAAAAAATAGAGGAGACTATCCTCTACACTCTACACTACTCTACACTGTTCCTTCGCATGTTGTGACTTGCGTCTGTACGGTTATGTATTGTGAAAATTTTATTCCCACTACTAGGGAGTTCCCCCTTGGGCGGTCGGTCGTGCTACAAAGTAACACGATCCGAGGTAGACTATCGGTGAAGCAATACCAATCCAATGATGAAACTTTATTACTTTTAGTTATTTCGTTACGAAACCTTTACCAACGGATTGGTGAATATTTTCTCATTAAGATGAGACAAACGCAAAAATGTCTCGCTTCCTTCAAAGGGGACGTTCCGGAGGCCATTTGAAATGACATTTTCCTTTGCAAAAAACACGGACCAATCAGAGCGCGACCTAGAGATGTATTGGCAGAGACGGCCGCGCGCGACAGAAGTCGAGCGATGGTGATACACCGCGGTCAAAAGCAAGGAACAAACAAGAGAAGAAAATTTTTCGAGTCCTATGTCGGATAGTTCAAATTTGAATATGTTGTAGTCTTTAGTAACCTATGAACGAATCTCGAAGGATTTTTCGAAATCTTAAAAAATGTTGGTTTTACAGACATGTAAAGAACTTTTTTTCATTAAATTATAACACTACAACTAACGTACCGAGGACAATGAGTTTTTAGGAGCTTATAGTGTACACAGAAGAGTATCCATTAAAAATATTTTGATTTGGAAGAAACGGTTTTTTCTCCATTTATTTTCCAAATGTTTTAGACAAATGCAATTTTCCTATAGACGCGACTGTTTTAAAAATTCGAAAAAACGAGGTGACAGCTCCAAGTCTCCTCTTTACGGACCTATTTTTGAAAAAGCAGGCGCTTTAAAACGGAATTACGGAATTAAAATTATTTAAAGCGAACGCTCCACCGCAAGATTACAGTCGCGAACAGCCTCGAAGGCGCGTGGCACGAACAGCTGTTAGATACGCGATCACCTCACACTCTAACACCGTCAATACTGAGAATGACTTGTTTACACCTTGGTTCTCATGTAGAGCGCCAGCGAGGTGAAAATGATTCCTGCAGTCACAAATTATTCGGAGTGCAACATTGAACCTGCCTACTCGTAAAATTCACAAGACCATTTTAATTATTCGCTCTATGAAATTATCGAGCAGAAGGGATCAATGTCCATTCACTGTACAATCCGGCCCACATTGTTGATTTATTCACGATCACAGTAAAACTATTCACATATATCCATTGTGTCCACAAACGTTGAATGAAATCCACACAAATGATTCACAGAAGTCCACATATCACGCACAACTAGATCACATTTGATGCACGTAAATCGACTGTTTCGACTGCCCGTGCACGAAAAACCGTCCGTCCATGCTCGCGATCGTAGGAAGACTAGTTCAGAACAGCTGACGAGGTTAACGGCCTTTCAACAGCACACTGCCGATTTTCATTTCAGCAACAGTTCGATGGAACCGTGTTTTCAAATGGAATGAGAAGAGTAAATGACCGCTCCCAAATCGAGCGTCATTCAAGTACGCTTCTACCCCCGAGCGTGGCCATAAATCAGCGCCTTGTGTCGAAGGTCGACCTTGACGATGGCTCGACTTCTGGTTACCAAATGTGTAAAATAGGTCAATAAAATGCTAAAAGTTTTAACGAAGAGTAACGGCCCTTTCGGGAATATTGCTACTACGGGTAAGTCGGTGTAAGTCGTGGTATATGTCTGTTGTTTTGGAAAACGTGCAGGGCAGATGGGGCATCGAAGGAGCCCGCAGTTGAATTACCTGCAGTTGAAAATGCTCTTTCCGCACCCACGCAGGTTAGTGGTACTGTTAATAATGAGCGATATACTTTCTCTGAATATTTGCCGCGATGTACTTCATCGTCTAACAACTCGGTCTCTCGTCTAACGGTTTTGGATATATCTATTTTTTGTATTATTGTTCGTGGAAAATTTTTTTATTTATAGCTAATTGTAATTTCTTCTCGAGAATCAATTCTTTTTCGATATTAACATCATCATCATCTTCAACGAATTCTTCTGGATAGGTTTGTGTTTGCTTTTTATAAATGTTTTTGTGGAAATTGACGACGAACTTAATTAAATTTGACCTTGTTAGCTTCTTTTCTTCCTTTTCGATTTCTTTATTAAAGTCGTTATAACTATATAAATACCTTAAAATATTTTCTACTTCACTATGCCTTTCCTGTATACGAATTTTCAATGCACTGTTATAATTCCTCAGACAGTGGCGTGTCCTGATCTTTAAGTGATTGCAACATCAAATTTATTGTTGCATTCGCTGTTAATAAGTTGGAATCCTTTCGACATAATGCTTCCACAGCCAGCTTTGTTGGAAGCAGAGCTGATACAGTTTTTGATATTAAATCGAATTCGTTATCCGAAAAATTAATTTGTAAATTTGAAATAAGAGTAGATGCCCTAAAAAATATTTCATATTTATAGCTAATACCGAAAATATCAGTATTTTACCTTAGAAAATACCGGTTTCACGAAATTGCAAATTAGCACAAAATACCGGTATTCCGTATACCGGTGTAAGAGAGGGTAGTAGTAATATTCCCAAAAAGCCGTTACTCTTCGTTAAAACTTTTAGCATTTTATTGACCTATTTTACACATTTGGTAACCAGAAGTCGAGCCATCGTCAAGGTCGACCTTCGACACAAGGCGCTGATTTATGGCCACGCTCGGGGGTAGAAGCGTACCTGAATGACCCTCGATTTGGGGGCGGTCATTTACTCTTCCCATTCCATTTGAAAACACGGTTCCATCGAACTGTTGCTGAAATGAAAATCGGCAGTGTGCTGTTGAAAGGCCGTTAACCTCGTCAGCTGTTCTGAACTAGTCTTCCTACGATCGCGAGCATGGACGGACGGTTTTTCGTGCACGGGCAGTCGAAACAGTCGATTTACGTGCATCAAATGTGATCTAGTTGTGCGTGATATGTGGACTTCTGTGAATCATTTGTGTGGATTTCATTCAACGTTTGTGGACACAATGGATATATGTGAATAGTTTTATTGTGATCGTGAATAAATCAACAATGTGGGCCGGATTGTACAGTGAATGGACATTGATCCCTTCTGCTCGATAATTTCATAGAGCGAATAATTAAAGTGGTCTTGTGAATTTTACGAGTAGGCAGGTTCAATGTTGCACTCCGAATAATTTGTGAATGCAGGAATCATTTTCACCTCGCTGGCGCTCTACATGAGAACCAAGGTGTAAACAAGTCATTCTCAGTATTGACGGTGTTAGAGTGTGAGGTGATCGCGTATCTAACAGCTGTTCGTGCCGCGCGCGTTCGGGGCTGTTCGCGACTGTAATATTGCGGTGCAGCATTCGCTTTAAATAATTTTAATTCCGTAATTCCGTTTTAAAGCGCCTGCTTTTTCAAAAATAGGTTCGTAAAGAGGAGACTTGGAGCTGTCACCTCGTTTTTTCGAATTTTTAAAACAGTCCCAGCTATAGGAAAATTGCATTTGTTTAAAACATTTGCAAAATAAATGGAGAAAGAACCGTTTCTTCCAAATCAAAATATTTTTAATGGATACTCTTTTGTTTACACTATAAACTCCTAAAAACTCATTTTCCTCGGTACGTTAGTTCTAGTGTTATAATTTAATGAAAAAAAGTTCTTTACATGTCTGTAAAACCAACATTTTTTAAGATTTCGAAAAATCCTTCGAGATTCGTTCATAGGTTACTAAAGACTACAACATATTCAAATTTGAACTATCCGACATAGGACTCGAAAAATTTTCTTCTCTTGTTTGTTCCTTGCTTTTGACCGCGGTGTATCACCATCGCTCGACTTCTGTCGCGCGCGGCCGTCTCTGCCAATACATCTCTAGGTCGCGCTCTGATTGGTCCGTGTTTTTCGTTAATAACTCCTTAACAAAGCCGAAACGGCCATTTTTGCAAAGGAAAATGTCACTTCAAATGGCCTCAGGAACGTCCCCTTTGAAGGAAGCGAGACATTTTTGGGACACCCTCTATATATGATATCAGCACAGCAGTCTATATGAACAGAAGAGATTAAGTAATTGTGACCACACTCAGAATAGGTGACACCAACATAACCCATTCTTATCTTATCACCAAATCAAGTCGAACCATTTGTGATACATGCAACATTTAAGTATCCATCGAACATATTTTAATCCAATGTCCCAAATACTGAGTGAAAAGAACACAATATGGAATTGCAAACTTAGAAAATACGCTACAAGAAAAAATTCCTGCGTTCAGACATTAGCAATCCTGAAGGATATTGGACTTCATGAATTTAGAACCACTATATTAAACCAACATCACTGCAAATTCACTGCGGTCACTAATAACCTGAGAAGGACGAGTATACACAAGGAATGCAAGGCAACTGTCCCTATTATAGATTTTACAAAAAAAGCAAAATGAGGAAGGATTAAATCTTTATACAATAAAAAATTAACAATTCATTATTGAAAAGAACCACATTGGAGCTTTGGATTGGTGTCATTTGGGTACACGTCGAACGCAGTTAAATGGTTAAATTGATATTACAATGCTATACGTAATGCAAGTAATACCTGTGCGAAAGAGTGCCAATATGACATCTTGATAAGTCTAATTCGTAAAAATGAAACGTGCCAATCCCGTTAAATATGTTTCCTAGTTAACAGACAGTGTTAACTTAACTGGTATGCGTTCAAAGTAGATGGCATTCATTCATAAGAGTGGGACAGTGTGTTCTCAGTTTATTCACTGTCTGAATTAGGTCACCGATAAACTAATCTGAACTATTTGAAAGCTTTGCATTGTAATTTAAGTATGGAGATCAAATTTACATGACCGTACGAACATAAAATTGTTAATAACTATGTGCCTGTTTTTTCCACAATACATTCATAGTATTTATTAGTTGTTGCAAGTAAATAAAGAAAAACAGAACTTGAAAACAATTTAATTCTTCGAAATTCGACGAACTTCATAAATATTCAAGCAGGGTAAATCCCTTTCTATCCGATTTTGTTTTAACTAACCTACATTTCAAACGACTTTATTTTCGTCGAAACTTTCTCCTGCAAATCTGACATCCGGTGACTATGTATACTGGTATCAAATACAGCAGACTGTGAAGGTATCATATCATGCCGTTCTCTATGTCAATGGTCGTTTTTCTTCACCGTATATACTTTGCAAACATTGACATTCAATACGTATTATACATATTTATTAACAACCCATAAACCAACCGCGCATATATTTGGATTATGGAAACATTCGGCCAATCTGCTGGTGATCACTTCCTGCATCATAGAATACAGCCTTTTCAGGTGCAAAATTATAAATGGATTCGAGTTTCCGGTAGAACTGCGAAAAAACGAGTACAACAGTGTAATGGGCGCAGTCTTGTTCGACCAGGATTTGGAATTTTAGGCTTTGAATGCTCGTGAATGAGCGAGAGGAAATTTGAGAGTGAATGGCTGGATGAGAGCCAATGGTAACTGGATGGATTTTAACGAATGAATTTGAACTGGAATGTATGGAAGAGAATGAGTGTATGAATATCCGGATTTACAATAAATTAACTGTATTTTGCACTGATGTTACAATGATTGTCAAAGTGTGTGAACAATGTAATGTGATGAATGTAACAGAGAAATAAAGAGTATAATGAAAGAGAGCAAGACAGAATCACTTTATCGCTTTGACGTGTGCACAGCTGATGGCTTTCGATAGACAGAGAGAGCCGGTCGCGTTCTCTCTCTCTCTCTCTCCTTTCATTTCACTCGCTCCTTCTGGGATATTCGTCACGCACCGGTGGTTTCGGTTGAGCGTGTGAGAGCATTCCAGAAGGATCGAGAGAGATCGTTGACCAATCACGCGGTTGATCGCTTGCCCGCGTGAGGTTTTCGACGCCGCTGATAGGCTGCGATTCGCGCGGTGCCGGAAGGGCAATATGGCGCTCGGGCGCGCCAATTTATCGCCTATCGACTATTTTGGCGGGATCGCGCGCTGACAACGAGTCCATCATGGCGCTCGAGCGCGCCAATCTCGAACAAACAGTAAATAAGTGTTTATGTGAAATATAGCACTAGAATATTTTTGAAAGGATGAGCGAGTCAGAACTGTGTTTGAACTGAATTAAACCCTGACGCGACGCAGCGAACCATCCGCTGGGTTATCAAGAGAAACTATTGTGACCGAGATTAGTTCTCGGAAACATTTGGATTATTCTTTTTTATTCGTTATCAATTGTTGGTTCTCTATCCTTACCGAGTTTCATGTAAAAATTGGGAAAAAATTTCGATGAATTGTGCACTATAGCAATTCAATATGGATACAGTAGTGCTTCATTCTTAACTAAAATCTGCTCGGTTAAATTTACACAACTCCTTTCCCCACTCTTCTTTCAGCATTCTCGCAACAAAGAATATTTTATATTTGAAATGAGTCCAAACACGAGGTAAATCGAACAAGTTTTACCAATTTAATGTGGAGCAGTTTATGTTTTAACTTAAAAAAACAAGAGGGAAATTATGGAAATGAACAGATGTGTCCAATGGATACATGTAAGACAAACATCTTAGAATTCTGTCAAATAGACGACGTCTTTCCCGCTAGTACCTTATCCGTCATCGATTCATATACAGGGGGTATCAAACATTTTGTAAATCCTTGAAATGGCCGGTCCTTACCGCTCGGCTTGCATCAACTAAATTATATTATTAGATTTACGAGGTCTACTAATAATTCTAGCGACTCTCTGATTTCGCATCAGGTTCGTTCGCGACATACCACATTTCCAACAGAAATTTTTACAACCTAGTGGCTCCCCAATTTCGCATTGGGTTCGTCCGCTCTGTCCTACAAACTCCTAGCACCTCCCCGGTTTCGCATCGAGTTCGTCTGCATACATATTCCAAAGGTGATAACTCTTCGCCGGTTTCAAGCGCTGCTCGCAGCTCTGACTCGTAACAATCGCTTTAAACTCCAGTTATCGTTTAAACTTCGTTTATTCATTTAAGTTAAATTATACTCGATCCTAGAACATAATTACTCCACGGTCATTGGAACGACAGAATTTTCTGACGAGGAGTTGGTTCTGATTGTTGTCGCGTTAGACGCAGAAAAAAAATTGAAGCCGAAGAAAAAGGAAAAACGAATCAATGTGGATTCATCCAAGTTTAATAGCACGACCTTGAAATAACCGTGAACTCTAAAATTTGCTAATTAATGCAGAACTTACTTTCAGCGACAATTCAGATTTCAACGGTAAGAGAAATTCGACCATGAACTTGAACTTGTACATAAACACATTGTATCATTCCTCTGTGTACATAGAGATTGTGAGAGATATGTATTTTAGAGTTTGCTCACTGCTAGATTTCTCAGTGTATCGACAAGCGATCCCTAATGCGTTATTCGGAACAGGAGAAAATTCAAATGGTTTTAATTTAATAAACACCCTGTAGTACTCTTCTCAGTATAAAATGCGAAGTCTATTAACGCTCAAATGAAGAACATTAAGTTCGCATAAAATAAAAGTAATGATAGTAACAATATTAAAATAACAATAAAATCGGTCCGTATATTTCACATCAATTACGATCTAGTATTCATAATAAAGACGATGCGCTATTAAATTGTCTGGTCTCGCTCCAATGAAATATTCTTTCCCACGAATCTTGACCGGACCGAGACCGAACCAAGATCGCCTTTGGCCGGGTCGATTGCGTATACCGGCCCTAAAGCCGACCGCTCCGAACATGCAAAGCAAAAAGTTGTTCAAAACGTTGAATTCTATCATCAAAAAAATCATCGAAGCTAAATACATCTACGAGTGAAGAAAATTGGTACCTAAATCGAGACGAAACGTACGGTCGCACAGTGGTGTCGATTACGAATCTAGCTGGACAAAAATCAAAAATCACATTTTTCACAGAAGAGCGCAAAACGTATTGGGACTTCCTTGTAATGAAACGGTTGGTAAGAGTCAATGGTCATTTACTCGAAGAGGTGTTGTAAAATGCTTGTAATGCTTGCGTGCCTATTTTAAATGGTTAGATATGGATAATTCTAAAAAAGGTATGTACTAATATATTTCACAGAGAAACCAATAATATCTACGTAAATAATTGAGTTCTGTATCATTATTTGTAAGGTATTATATTTTCTGTCTTAGCAAGTTGCTTTACCTTTAGGTAAAGTTACAAAAAAACTGTGCAATCCTTTGTCATACTTACACTCTCAAATCGTACATTAAATATGGTAGAACCATTGTACAAAAAATTATCGCCGGCCCGTATCAACCTTGTTTGGCGCAGCGAAGCGAACGTTGCTAAAGGAAGTGCTTGTGTATATAATTATGTAGTGAACTATTTCAATTTAAAAGACAGTAGTGCTGGTGAAAAGGAGTATATTCAAAAAGTGTGTGATAGTTTTTGCGTTAATTTTAAAAAACAGGTGGCAGAAAAGTTACTGTAGTGTAACTAAATTTCTAAAAAAAAAATTAACAGTGATTGGACGGTAAAGTGAAGTTTGCAAATAAAAGTATAGAAACAAAATCTTCTGGTAGAGGACGTCCAATGAAACAATTCGACGAATGTTCTGACAAGAGCAAGAAACGAAAGATCGACGCATTTGTGAAGGATATTAGCAGCGAAGAACTAATATTTGCAGCTGAAACTACATTACGATCAGAAGGTAGACGAGATGCAGCTAATATTTTGAAGAATATATCGCAACATTCACCACGACGGGATACAAACATTAAAAAAGCATATATGTCGCAAAAGTCAAAAATGCCGGTGAAGATCAATGTAGAAGAAGCGCTTGCAATGTTTACCGACAATCGCTTAACAAAAACCCAATACATCTCTATTTATCGTCAAACGAAAGCACATAATGCAAAGATATATCCATCCTACAAAAAAATATTACATGCGAAAAAACGGTGCCACACGGATGATATCCAAATAAACGAAATATCTGCTGAAATTAGTGTCCAAAATATTGTGGATCATACGATAAAACGATTGGTCTCGGTACAACGAGAGGTTTTGGAGCAATGCAGAATTGGCATAGATACACCTGCAGTTATGACCATGATCTTTAAATGGGGATGTAACGGATCGTCGGGTTTTAGTGAATACAAGCTGTTGAGAATAATTATTGTGAGGCAGTTGGTATGAATGAATGGTATGGATTGGTACGACTGTGCGGTATGGGTTGGTATGAATGAATGACATTGATTGGTACGAGTGAGCGGTGTGAATGAGCGGAGAGGGAAGTTGGCGGGCCTCTAGCGTTTTCGAAGCTCAACACAAGCAATTGTATATGGAAAAGGAGAACATATTCTTTCACGTTTTAGTGGGTCTTTAGTGTCGTTGCAATTGACAGTAACTGGTTGTGCTAGTACCAGTAAAGGTGAACATACTAAGATATTGAGGCAAAATCCAAAAGCTTCGTCCACCCGATATCGTCGACCCATAAAATTACCATGTGCTATAGAAACTGCGGAGTTAACGAGAACCGAATTCAAAAAAATTCAAAACCAAATCGGTAATCTATCTCCGACTAAAACTGAAATAGAGGGAAGAGACGTTTTAGTCAAACAAACCTTATTAATGACTATGGTTGATGGAAAAGCATGCAGTTCCATTGCAGTCAAATCAGCGCAGAAATGTTACGTATGTAATGCAACGCCGGAAAACATGAATAACTTGGACAGGCATAAGACAAGTATTTCTGATATTTCCACATACTCATTTGGAACATCCAGTTTACATGCACGGATGAGGTGTTGTAACGCGACAAGGAACGAGAATCCTTGCAGCGTGACGAGGAACGATCAACAAAAGAGTCGCGCCCGGCAACGCGGCCGAAACCTCGCGAACGTTCTAGAACATCTTGGACCGAGAAGCTTCTCGACCCCTAGTAACGCGTTATCGATAAGGTTAGCAACGCCTTGATATAAATATCGGACGATTATCGCGGAGCGCGCACTTCGCTGCACCTGTGGGAGAGGACGAGGTAAGCCCACGGCCGCCCGCAGGATGGGAGAGTACGAAGCAATGCTATCGGACGCCCTGCAGCCCAGGAGAGGACAGTGGTTGCACCTGGTCGCCTCTCTGGATACATGGGAGAGGACGGTTGAAATTGAAGTGGATAAGGTAGTATAAAATAATAATAAGATTGTCCCCACTTCGTTTATTACAATATCGGTAAGCGCGAATGTCAGTACAGTGCTGGTGTTACAGTCTCGGAGGCTTAAAATCGACTGGCGACTCTCGTTGCATTCTTAAACAAGTCGAAGTTAGAAAAGGCAAAAAGATAGGAGAGAAAAAGAAAAGAGAATAGAAAAGGAAAACTTGAGAAGACAGTGACAGCGATAGGGACAGCGGAAGAGAGTCATAAACAGAGAAAGCTAAGAGGTAGGCGAAGGACCGAGACTAACGAAAACCAGAACTCTGGCGACGTTCTCAAGGATGCGTTGGAAATACGTGAATTGCTGGACACCAAATGTGCGACTAACAGACAGGAAATAGAGAATAATAGAGTTGGAAAGGAAAAAGGAATTCTTAGAAGAAATATATGCATTGGCGTACGTGGTGATATCGCCACCACAAAATAAACCGGCCGCCCGCCGAGAGGAGAGAACAGGGTAGCTTTCTGGCCGCCTGAGGGTGAAATCACCTAGTGCCTACAGCACGCTTCGGAGAGGACGGTTGAAATAAACCGACCGCCGAACGTACTGGAACACGCGGGTGGAGACCCAGACTCTGTCGGAGGGAGAGTACGGTTGAAATAAACCGGACGCCCGATGATGGAGCTTCGTATGATTATTTTAAATATTTGTTCAAACGAAAGGTTGCTAACCTTCTCGACCTTTTGATTCCTTAAAATTCAAAGTTCCTTGTTAATACAAATCCTAATCGTTTATCTAAAACTTCCATTATATGCACAAATCTTACAATCCTTGTAGAGAACCTTTCCTGAATCAAATTTATGTTCTGTGTTCCTTAGATATTACATTCCTGTCTAATTTCCTTACAGTGTTTTGAATGCATGTTACACCTTTCCTACAGATTAGATGTGAAATCGTGGCAAATTAGAAACGAACATAAAGAAAAAGTAGAAGTAAGAAAAAGTTATATTCAAAACTGATTTCGCGAAGAAATGGGTTTATTAGTAGATATTCCTAAACAAGGCTTCGGGAATACAAATGATGGAAACGGCTAGGCGGTTTTTTGAAAATCCATCTCTAGTTTCTTCCATCAAAGGAGTCAATGATGAATTGATAAATAACATAGGAACTATATTGAAAACCATTTCAAGCGGACGTGAAGTAAATGTTGCGGAATTTAAAAAATTTGCACTGTTAACGGCGAAGTTATACATAAAATATGATAATTGGTATTATATGCCAATTACTTGGCACAAAATATTAATTCATGGAGGCGACGTTATTCAACATGCCATATTACCTATCGGGTAGCTATCGGAAGAGGCACAAGAAGCTCGAAACAAGGACTGTAGGCGTGTCAAAGAGCATCGTACAAGAAAATTTTCCAGACAAAAGACAATGGAAGATTTGTAGAACACGTTGTTGGTGTCTTCGGATCCCGTTATTAGTTATTACAGAAGATTACCGGAAAAGAATTGCAGGACCCTACCAAAGGAAGCGCGTAAACTGCTCGCCGATCCAGCTGCTTTTGACATGTTAAGGCTTCGAAAACAGTTAGATTCACTACCTAGCGACGGAGGATTTTTAGTATAAATGCAATTTAGTTTTTAAGCCAAAACAGATGTACGTCGGACTAGGACCCCGAAGATTGCTTTACGATTTCCAGTTGGCACCCACGTGCATCTCGGGTCTCCTAGCCTTCGAGCTATAAAACAATAAACTTGTACAGCGCCAGGTAAACAGCGGTCAGGCGAGCGAACCACCCTAACGGGCCTTGCCGTCAAAAACCCCCCACAATGAAAATTCGCCAGTTTCTTCCCTCCTTGGGCCCGTCCACAGCGGCCATCTTCTACCCCCACAAGGCTTGTAGTGGGTGGTGACAAGCAAATGCGAAAAGGGCATGGCTCAAAATCCACTTGATGCCAATAGGCTAATAGTTAGATCCTCCCAAAAACCGATTTGTATATAAGCGCGACAGACTTAGCGACAGTGTGATTCATAAAGTCCGACTCGTGTAAAACACATTGTAAATACACATTCTCAGTCCACGTAGTTGTCCGCGTTTTCTATCCAACCTATTACAGTCCACTTATACAACCATACTTCTCGACAGGACTTCATATTCGGTGAAGTTCCTCCGCGTTGTTCGATCGTCGCTAACCTAATTGCCGACGCCGCGACGCACATACATGACAATTATCGTGAAGAGGGCTACGATTCGAACAGTACACGTTCGCACATGTCAAGTTCAGAATCCGAATAAAATTTATACAAGGTATAATTATATAAAGAAATTCATACAACTAATATAATTATATTATGATAAATTGCACAGGCTATTCTTGTAAAGTCGATAACATACCCATTGCACAGTGTATGTCAAAATTATGTTAACAATTTAATGGAACAAACATTTTATAAAGCAATTACTTGCTATGACCATTTCCATTACAAATATAATGCAAATGTTTTGAAATAATTGCTCTAAAACAATATATGAATTTTGTCCAGCTAGATTCGCAATCGGCACCACTGCGAGTCGGTGTGGAAAGTATTTGTACAGTGACAAATTGAAAGTAAAACTGTGCATATTCATGCCAATAATTAATTTTATGAGGAAAAAATGATTAATTAATATTCTTAGATATTTGTAGAAAAAATGTAGTGTAATCAAAATTTTATTTACCTTCAGCATTAGAAAAGGAATCTCCAAAAACGGAAAAATATGCAGAAACGGACGTGTAGAAAGTATTCGTACATCTCTAATATTGTATACTTAATATAGATATAAACACAACACGATCTCCGAATATAACGAATATTAACAAACCTGCTCAGTTTGCACAGAACACTCGTAGAATTAAAGTCGAAAATTTGATTGGTCTCAACATGGGTCGTAAAGGTTCCGAAACAACGGAAGAAGTGCGAAACATTATTGTTCGGTATGCACATTTCTTAGCGAAATTGCTCGCATAGTAGGTAGACCAAGGTCTACCGTCCAAAGTATTATCGACAGATCTGGATCACGAAAAACAGTTGAAAATAAAAGAAGATCTGGACGTCAGCGAAAGATAAACGAGTGTGATCGACGACTAATTATTCGTAAAGTTAAACAAACTCCACGTATAAGTGCCGCACAAATTGCAACAGAGCTTAAAAACAACAATGATATAAATGTCTCGGCTAGTACCGTGCGTGATTACTTACGAAGTAGCGAATATCACGGTAAGGTTGCACGGAAGAAGTATTTTGTAAATGAAGTTACTCGTAAGAAGCGACAAGAATTTGCTAAACAGCATGTTAACGCTCCAATACAGTATCGAAAGAAGCTAATTTTCACAGACGAAAGCAAATTCGAAACATTTGGGACCAAAAATCACTTCACAGTATGGAGACAAAAAGGTACAGAGTTCGATAAAAGAAATTTGCGACCCACGATAAAACACGGCGGGGGCTCTGTATTAGTCTGGGGTTGCATGAGCGCAGCTGGAGTGGGATCTTTACATTTCATCGATGGTATCATGGATCACAGAGTCTACATTGACATCAATAAAAATCACCTCAATTTTACTGCAAATAAAATGGGACTTAACAACGATTTTATATTCACCAATGACAATGATCCAAAGCATTCTGCAAAAAACCATACTGTGTAAAATTTTAACCCTATATCTTGATCGGGAGGGTAGTTATGGGGTAAAATTGAAAAATCAGTTTTTGGCCTATTTTCCCTAGTTAACTGAGTTTAGAAATTCTGAAAAAAATCTGAGACATGTCAAACACCCGAATACATATTCTGCAATTCGTTTTAGATTTTTAAATTGAAAATCCTGCTTGTAAAACATCAAAAACTTCAAAAAAATTGAAAAAATGCAGATTTCACATGGAAGTTCTAGAGTGACTAACTTTATATTTTTACAGTACCGATATATTATTATAAGTATCATATATGAATTTTTTCAGATTTTTAAAAATACTGCGCCGTTGTTAAAAAAAATAAAAGCCGATTTTTTCGCCATTTTTTCCGTGAAAAACGAAGCTAACCTTCAAATTGTAACATTTTATTCATTCTGTGAGCTTATTGGATACTGTTATACCTTGAACATTTCACAGAAATAATTAAAAAATGAAATTAACTTAATTAGTATTCTACTACGCCAGTGCATAACACCTGAAAATATTAACCCTGTTTCCAACAGCCCGATTGGGTCAGCGCGTTAGGCGCTCGACAGAGACTCGTTGCAGCGAAGCAACACCGTTCGTACCCGAGTGCAACTTAAACAGTGAAAATTTTGTGTTCTTGTGCCATAAAGTTCCAGTGTTAACCGTTGTGACACAGGCCCAACGGACCCCCCAAGGGGAAAGGAAAAAAACAATCCTTCCTCTCCATCCATGGAGGAAATGGATGCCTTCACGCCTAGGACCAAGCGTACTCACTCACCGGACATCTCCAATAAAGAAAACGTCACACCGGAACGGCTCATCAGACTCAGGGGTCAAAAAACCCCCAAACTTAACTCCTTACAACTCGATAAGCTATATAAAAACCTCCTAAAAGAAAATAACGCCCTCGCTAACACAAATAAGGTTACCCCTAACCTAAACGCAGCGCGTGGCCAAACAGCGCCTCCACCACCAGAGGCAGGAACATCAAGCCTATCGAACAAAGAGGCCCCTACTTTACCGACCTCCGATTGGGAAGCCCCCAAAAAACCACAAAAATCGGTAACATAGAGAATGACCATCCCAACGATATCAATGCCGACGACAACCGATTTCTCCCCCTGTCGGACGACGAGGGAAATATGGACCATGATACCGACCCGAACAAGGATAACAACTCAAACATTCAGAAACAAACTAATCACACACGGCCACCACCCATTTACACAACCATGAACATCCCTAACGACAAATTCACTGTCAAAGAGACAGATAAAACCAATCACACAATTTACCTAAATTCCATCGAATCCCACCAACGCACCAGTAATCTCCTGATTGAAAAAAAATTCCCCACTACACCTACACCCCCAAATCGTTAAGACCCCGCTCCATTATCCTTAAAGGAATCATAGGTGACTTCTCAACGGAAGACATATTGAATGAAATATTAGCCCTACAAATTCCTAATTTCGAGATAATAAAGCTGACGCGCTTCCAGTTTGACAGAAATCATTTGGACCGATACCACCACCTCATACAAATCTCTCCAGGTAGCAACCCAAAAGAATTGTACAAAATCAAAGTTTTAGCCCACCAAAAAACACGATGGGAGCAACTTAAAAAACCAGCAATTTTCCAGTGCAAAAAATGCCAACGCCTTGGTCACTCGAGCAGAAACTGCCATCTTCAATACAGATATGTAAAGTGCGCCCAATCCCACGAACCAGGCCAGTGCCCAATTCCCCAAAATGAAAATAGGCTCTCTCTTAAATGTGCCAACTGCCAGCAAACAGGTCATCCAGCCTCCTACAAAGGATGCCCATATATGAAATTTGCTATTCAAAAAAAGAAGGAACAAGATACCTCAAAATACCATTCAACTGCTGCGAAAATCACTCCATAGCATCAACTCTTCGTGTAAACATCTCCTACGCCCAGGCAACCAGAAATATTCTAACACCGCACAGCGAAGGCCATCCACACACAGCCCGCATCTATAACGAACATCAAACCAGAAGACCCCCACCCATTGAAACGACGATCAACCAGCATCCACATCCTCATCACAATACCCAAACCCCTGAGTGGGTTCACGAATTAAAAGGTGATATCATTAACATATTCAATACCCAACTGCAAACACTAGCGTCCCAAATAGCCGCAAACACCCAGAAAATCGAATTCATCATGAATTCCCTCTTCACCAACTAACATTCACTCCCCCTACACCCACCATAACCAGATCAGGCTCGCGGCTATAAATGTCAACTCCATCATCACCAATCACCGAAGACTTGAATTACTCCACTTCATCCAAACATACAAACACAATATCATATTCCTCTCAGAAACTAAGCTCACCCCCAAACACAAACTATCCTTCAAAGAATTCGATATCATCCGAACCGACCGTCCCAATTCCAAACAAGGAGGCGGCACAGCCATAATCATCAACCGTAACATCCCATATGAAACCATCAATCTCCCAAACTCCTTCCAAATTCTCGAATACACCGCCATAAAAACCAGAATTAACAACAATAAACGACTAGTCCTTATCAGCATCTACGCAAGATATGACAATAGAAACCTATTTATTACTGAATTAAACACACTATTCGACGAACTAAACCTACAATCTGAAAATAACTACTTTGTCGTGGCCGGAGACTTAAACGCCAGAAGGAAAGCATGGGGTGACCGGATAGATAACCAACGTGGTAGATACCTCCGACAATGGGAGGATAACTACGCTACTTCCTTCAAAACCAGGATAATCACACCAGCCTCTCCCACCTTCAAACCTGCCCAATCATACCTCGACATCTGCCTAGCCGATGCCAGAATTACACCCATCAACAACATCAACGGTAAAGTTCCAACTCTCCCATATGACAGCGACCACTCTGCAATATCCCTCACCTTCAACATACCTGAATCCACATCTTTTCTCTGGCATCCCATCCCTGAAACCCACAACTATAACTTCAAAGCCACTAATTGGCGCAAATTCAACAAAAAATTCACTAAATCATATAAACACACAATCCCAAATGACCGCAATCTATCCGTCCCGGAAATAGACAACCATCTGTCCACCATCACCAACTCTATCTCAAGCGCTATATCCAAACATATCCCTAAATTCAAACCCATCAATAGCATCCAAAAATATCTAAATCACAGAATCATCAAACTCCAAAAATATAAACATTCCCTAGTTTCCATACTCCATGACCTACGCCCTCACGACCCATACCTCCAAAACTCACTCTCTAAATCCACCAAAACCCAACTAAAAATAACCTCAATAACACTGCAAATAGAAATAAAAAATCTGTGGAAACATACTGGACAAACCTAACAAACCAGATCGACTTCAGAGACTCCGACTCCTTCTTCCCCCAAATTAACAAAATGTTCCGACCCAAGCAACCCATCTCCATTGCAGATTTACACATCTCAAAAAGCTCAATCAATTTGCTTCAAAAGAGCGGCTGCAACCTAGCAATCGCCAAAGAAACTAACGATCATTACATAATCTCCTCCCCTATAGACAAGCTAAACATTATAGGAGCAACCTATGAAGCAATAAACTCACCCAGACATCTTAACTCCAACACAGCCCTCAAACGAATAGTTGACTCCTCAGCCGAATCCATAAAAGACCAATTTTCCACTTTCCGAGCCTCCAGAAACACCCACATACAATTCAGCGACTCCAACCAAGCCTCCAATCCTAACTCCACTTCCAGCCTAGACCTCCACCCTTTCTGCTCCTACCAACAGACCGAACACATTCTAAAACACCTCCCAAATAAAATCTCAAGTGGACTCGATGGCATCCCTCCAATAGTCTTGAAACATGTACCCAAACGCCTAACCCTCAATCTAACCATATTATTTAATAACGCTCTGAACCACTCCTACTTCCCCAAAGCATGGAAACAAGCGAAAATTCTACCCATCCTTAAAAAAAACAAAAACCCACACGACCCCTCCAGCTACCGTCCAATCAGCCTCACACCCAGCCTCAGCAAAGTATTTGAATCCACAATTAATCTCAAAATAAACTCCTTCAATATCACCAACAACATTATCCCTGACAGCCAATTCGGTTTCAAACACCATCACTCTACCACCCACGCCATCCATAAACTCCTCTCTGACTTGAACACCACCGTTAACAAAAGCTATTTTGTAGGAGCTGCCTTACTCGACCTAGAAAAAGCCTTTGATTCCGTCTGGCACAACGGCCTCTTATATAAGCTCAATAAAAAAAATGCCCCTATGGCTTCTTTTCACCATATGGGACATGATATCAAATAAATCGTTCGCCACATGGGACGGTAAACACCTATCCTCCCAAAATTTTCCAATCCTAGAAGGGCTTCAACAAGGAACGGTTAACTCGCCAATTCTCTTCAACCTCTTCCTCAGTGACCTCCCTAAACTGTTCAACTTCAACACAAATCATTCCCAATACGCTCTTGCATTCGCAGACGACCTAATAATATACACTTCCGGCAATAATGTTAGAAAGGTCCGCACCAACCTTGAAGCACTTACCGAAAAAGTAAAGAAATATTATACAGCCTGGAACCTAAAACTAAACCCCAGTAAAAGTGAAACCATACTCTTCAAAAAACCAGTCAACAGTCTTAATTCAAAAGCGAAAGCTGGCAGCACCAGCTTCGGCATCTACACCACAACTCCCGGTACAACCACAAAAAAACTTATCCCCCACCGAAAAACAGTAAAATACCTGGGAGTACATATAGACTACCTTCTACGGGGTAACAAACACATAGATATCCAAATAAATAAAGCCCGCCAAGCCTTCATCTCCAATAGCCGCATCTTTTACAATAAGTTTCTGACAAACCGCACTAAAATTATCCTCTATATGCTCCTCGTCCGCCCTCTCATCTCCTATGCAGCCCCCATATGGTGGAACTGCAACCATACTACCATGGAAAAGATCCGATGCTTAGAAAGAAAATGCCTCAGAGCCTGCTTAAAAATGTATAGATCCCCTCAAACCGAATGGCAACACTACATCAGTAATAAATCATTATACGTGACAGCTAACATCCCCAGAATTGACTCCTTCCTAACAAAAACAATCCGAAATTACTACAGCAAACTCCCATATATAAATAACAGCATCATACAATCTCTATCCCACCTAAGATCCAGTCACCTCCCGTAAACTCTGTTTCACAGGATACACTACACCCCAAACCTTCTTATATTGCGACAAAGCGGGTATCATCCAAAACTCCGAAAACGTAAACTTACTGTATCACTGGAAGAGAAATAAAGCTGATAAACGCATTTCCCTCCAATTACTTGACCACGTCAATGAAAGCGACCACTTTACATTCTCCCGAGCCATCTCGCTATCAGATTACCATGATTTTCACCGTCTTGATAAAAAAAAATACTGGTGGCTCTCCCCCGATGACGACCACTTAAAAGAACTCCGCGAGCGAAGAAATAGACTCCTCCATCAACCCAGAGTTTAACTAATCTATCAAGCACAAGTTCCCTAAATATCAACTGTGAACCAGTCCATTACCTTAAGCATATCAGCAATAATTCCAATGTACATATGTAAATATCTTCAATGCTAAGTCTAGTTTTAAGTTAGTTCATAAGTTAGTTCTAAGTTATATATTTGTAAACCAAAGACTGACACGGGGGTTTTTGATTATTATATTTTTTTCCCCCGCTCTAAACACCATATCCAGCCAAGTGCTTTCAACTTAATATTACTCATAGTTCCTCTTAACCGCCCAAAGAAAATTATATCTTAGAGTTTCGTACGCGTGCGAACATTAAGTTATCTACTGCAATATAGAACAGTATTTTTTTTATGTTTCTTGATACTAGTCATAAGATTGTACAAGTTCAAAAAAGCAATAAACATTTTAAAAAAAAAAAAAGTTAGGCGCTCGACTATGACCATGCGTATACTAGGTTCGCGCCCGGCATAAGTCTACTTTTTGTTTTATTTAATCAATTCCTTTTTTTTTCGTTTCTTGACTATGTAATAATCAATGATATTTTTGTAGAATTCTTTTAGAACCAATATTTAAATATTTAGAAAATATTTTAAGGTAAAATACGTCAAAAAATAATTTCGGAGCAATCGCTATTTCATGAATTTTTAATCTCTTAATCTATTGAACTATTTCATCAATTTTTAATCTCTTTAATCTATTAAACTATTAAAATTACCAGTTCGCAATTTGAATAAAGAAATTACAAGAGCTTGAGTAACGCCACGTTGCTGCGTATTTCGCATGGAGTCCTATTAGATTTTCCCAAGTTAATCCAGTAAACACTTTAAGGCGTTCCTCTAACAATGTAAAATTACCCACTTTATCTTTAATACTAGAATCATTATTGATTACAAGATAATCAAAATAATTTTTAATACAAACAAATACGTAAGCGTTCAACAACATCTTCGTAAACAAGGTTATATACTATTAAATGCTCGAGACAGTACCGATATTCTACGCATGATGAACACTTGTTTTCTCGCTTCAGAGGGGACCGTGAGAACATTTCTTTTTGATCCGCATATAAAACAATAACCGTGAGTTGCAATAACACTTGAAAATGGCATTTCAACATATGAAAGATTTTGTTGTGAGGGAGTTCTTGAATCTAATACAAATGATGTGCCTCTAACGGATGAAGAAGATGGATCAAAGTCAGATGAAGAATTTTGAATTGAAGATATATTGCCTAAGCTTGACGATGACATACCAACTGACATATCATTGCCGCACGCTTCACTTGATGATTCTCCGCCTGAAGATTTTTCGACCGGGGGTATTATTATAGAGAATTCGTGTGGGCATGATTCTAACACAGGTGTTCTCGAACAAGGTGACTCTAGAGAGGAAGTTCCAGCTGTGGGTGTTACTGGAAGCGATACACCGATTGAAGATATTTCGGAAGAAGTTATGTTTGCTAAACTAGAGGATGCTTCAACATTGGATTCACCAAATTCTTGAGATCTTGTTTCGTGTCTGTATATAAGAAGGCGGCACTTATTGCAAAGTGTATCACCAACACTGACCACTTCATTTAAAATTCAGGACCACCTAACTGACTCAATACTTGTAGCTATTTGTTTTGTTTGGCCATGAGGAATTTAAGGAACTTAAAAATGATTTTGATTATCTTATGCATATAATAATGATTCTAGTATTAAAGATAAAGTGTGTAATTTTACATTGTTAGAGGAACGCCTTAAAGTGTTTACTGGATTAACTTGGGAAAATCTAATAGAACTCCATGCGAAATACGCAGCAACGTGGCGTTACTCAAGCTCTTGTAGTTTCTTTATTCAAATTGCGAACTGGTAATTTTAATAGTTTAATAGATTAAAGAGATTAAAAATTGATGAAATAGTTTAATAGATTAAGAGATTAAAAATTGATGAAATAACGATTGCTCCGAAATTATTTTTTGACGTATTTTACCTTAAAATATTTTCTAAATATTTAAATATTGGTTCTAAAAGAATTCTACAAAAATATCATTGATTATTACATAGTCAAAAAACGAAAAAAAAGGAATTGATTAAATAAAAAAAAAAAAAAGTAGACTTATGCCGGGCGCGAACCTAGTATACGCATGGTCGTAGTCGAGCGCCTAACGCGCTGACCCAATCGGGCTGTTGGAAACATGGTTAATATTTTCAGGTGTTATGCACTGGCGTAGTAGAATACTAATTAAGTTAATTTCATTTTTTAATTATTTCTGTGAAATGTTCAAGGTATAACAGTATCCAATAAGCTCACAGAATGAATAAAATGTTACAATTTGAAGGTTAGCTTCGTTTTTCATGGAAAAAATGGCGAAAAAATTGATTTTTATTTTTTTTAACAACGGCGCAGTATTTTTAAAAATCTGAAAAAATTCATATATGATACTTATAATAATATATCGGTACTGTAAAAATGTAAAGTTAGTCACTCTAGAACTTCCATGTGAAATCTGCATTTTTTCAATTTTTTTGAAGTTTTTGATGTTTTACAAGCAGGATTTTCAATTTAAAAATCTAAAACGAATTGCAGAATATGTATTCGGGTGTTTGACACGTCTCAGATTTTTTTCAGAATTTCTAAACTCCGTTAACTAGGGAAAATAGGCCAAAAACTGATTTTTCAATTTTACCCCATAACTACCCTCCCGATCAAGATATAGGGTTAAAATTTTACACAGTATGGTTTTCTTGGATGTCCTATCGAATGACCCATCCGCGATATAATTCGGCTCAAGGGCAGTTTTGACCATCTTATCCGGCTATACCCTTTATTGTTGGCATGAATATGCCCAGACAGCACGAGTCGCCTTAGAGACGACAGGGATCAGCTATTTAAGGTCTTTCCCTGGGCGACGCGCTCTCTTCCGCGCTCTCTTCTGAGCTCTCTTCTGCGTGCTCTTCGTAGTGCTCCTTCTTCGCGACTCTTCTTCGTGCGCTTCCTAGTGCTCTCCTTTCGTGCTCGCGCTTTTCGCTCGGTTCGCGCCTCGCGCAGTATTTTTCAGCTCGCGTTTTCTATTCAAGTTCCTTTTGTGATTCGCGCTCGGCTCCGCTTGTGTCGCCCCTCTTCTCGCTCGCCCTCTCGAATCACTCGTTTCTGCCTGCGCTTTTGAAAGCCAGCATCGACGATCTTTTTCCAGAGCGGTCAGCGAGCTCGACGTGCGCCGATTCAACTACGCTGCGTTCTTTCCGTCGCGCCGTCCCCGTGCTCGCTCCGATCTCGCGGTCGCGCCCACCATTTCGCGACAAGATCTCCGTCGTCGCGTTCAAGATTTCCGTCGCGGGCGGCACGCGTTCACGTGCCGTCTCAAGATTTCCGTAGCGGCCCCTGAAAGAAGATTTCCGTCTCATGCGGCGGAGCGAGTCCGGTTCCCGGCGTATTGCCCCGTTGTAACGTGTACCGAACGATAGAAAAATAAACGCATTTGTGTTCTTTCGGATTCAAATCAAGAGTTTCTCTCCTCATACCCCCTCTCCTTACGCGCGCGTTCTTTCCTAGAGCGGTTCCGGTGTCAGGCGCCTCCGAACTCGCTTTCGGTCGCCATCACGCATGGATGATAAAAGTAGAGAAATTCCTTTATAGGTGTAGCGGCTGCTTGTAAATATTCCTACGGTAGAGACAGGTTTCCTTTTGCCCTGGGCACGGGACGGGCCTCTTTGTCTTTTGGCTACGGTTTGGGCCTGTCACCGGCAGTCAAACGGGCGGCATTTCCGCCCGTCCCGTAGACAAAGCCCACTTTCTGTAACTTCGAGGAAAACTTTCACCGCGTCAAGGGTGCTTCGCCAGAAGCGGCTTAGGGTTTTTTTTTGCCAGCGCACTTCCCCCTTGTACGTGCCGAAGACGAGGCCACAGCACTCGACAGATGACCGGAAGTCCCCGAATCTGACGGCACGGTTGGACTCCGACCTCGCCACGGCCACCCCCTTTGTCACCCAGCCGCGTGATCGTAACCACCCTTGCCGGTCTCGGGCCCGTTTTCAGAGTCATCTCTCCCACGTGTACTTACAGGAGTAGGGAGAAAATTGGAGAAGGGAAGGGAGGACCGAGGCTTCAAGGGCGACAACTCTCGGCCCTCCGAGAGACAATTGCATCATACTTTAGACAGATTCCAGTCAGATAGCGGTCACACTTTCGTTAGATCTTAGACTCCGATAAACTCGTTCCTGCGTACAGTTCCATTTTCGATACCACCGCGCTTGTTAATAACCAGTTATTATACTTTTAATAAATTGTTGTGTTTTAACTTGTGTGGTTTAGTCCTTAACGAATTATCTGAGACGACCGTAGTATATTTTTAATATAATGTGGCGGCTTCCTCCTACGCTCGTCACCAGATGGACAGAGAGACAAGATAACGCCTTTCCCGCTAGTATCTGATCCGTCGCCGATTCGTATATACACCGTCCTAAGCCGTCCTTACGATATCACTGTTTCCAAGGCAAGGCACGCTAGATAACCTTACCGATGACGAGTCCTCTAGCGGGCCCAGGTCGAAACACACTTTATTTCGTTTTCCTCCTTACCCACACATTTCAGACGCCGCCAAATTGGAGACCCCGACGACGAGAGCACAACGGCAACAACCGTAGCAGACGACAAAACTATAACCAGGAAGCCCCATGGCAGTAGCCAACAACTACTGCCGATCTTACTCGTCCAGGCCGCCGCCGTCGATATGATTTTTTTTTAAATTCCAAAACAGTCGTCTTTTAGGCGCCTAACAGACCCCCAAAATACGCCTAACAGATTCCCAAAAGACGCCTAACAGAAACCCAAAAGACGTCTAAAAGACCCTCAAAAGACGTCTAACAGACTCCCAAAAGACATCTAACAGACCCCCAAAAGACCCCGAAAAGACGCTTAAGAGACTCCCAAAAGACCCCCAAAAGACCCCCGAAAGGCGTCTGAGAGGCGCCTCAAAGGCGTCTGAAAGGCATCTAACAGGCGCTCCAAATGTGTCTTTAAGACGTACCGTTTTGTAACAAACGATGCTCCAGCGATCGTCGAGTCGTCTTTATGCCGCCTGAGTGTCGAATACCTTCCACACCGACTGTAAATAGAAATAATATTATAAATTATGTGCTCATGTCAATATTATTTTAATAATCATTAATATTGTATATTGTGCATATTACATAATGTACTCTGCATAATGTGTAATAAAGCAATGTCTCTTTGGAGAAAGTAGAATTGTACTAATACAGTATAAAATTTGTATTGGGTTTACATTTTGATTAAAAACATTGTAACAAAACTTAACATAATTAACTTCATCTTAAATTGTTAAAATTAATGAATTCTTATTTCTTCAGACATACAAAGAATACAAGTACAATCGAGTATATTTTATTGAAGTTGCAAGTACTTATTTAGAAAGAAAGTACTAAGCAAGTAGAGCCAAGAATAGTAATTATGTGTGTACGCATTCAGTAATTGCATGGATTACACATGTATTGACATAATTGCAAAGAAATTAAACATTGGTTTGAAGTATGTAAAATTATTGCAATATATTATCTGTAACGACACGAGTAATAAAACTATTGTTAAATATAGAAACCAACTTAATTTTACTATAATTCGTATTTTTGAAATAAATCCTTCATAAATACCATTTGTACCGTTCAAATACACGCGCCATATGCATTTGTAGTAAAAGTAAAGTATACAGAATATTTAGATCATGCTAATATATCTAAATTGGTGAACTATCGGTAACATTGAACGCGACACCGAAATGGTACAGGAGGTGTCAGAGCTCTCCCCCCCCCCCCCCGAGACCTAGAGCAGAAAAGCCCATAAGATGCAATGTCTGTATGGATCATGCTTGCCAAACAGTACCCCACGCGTAGGGTGCACTCATGACGTCACATACTAATGCGACTTGCACGCACGATGCGGTGAACGTAGTATTGTCCGCGCAACGAGAGTTGGCACAAAATCTCGTCAGTGGTGTGCAGGGGGAACGGCGAGTCCCCACTCTTGACGCAAGGCTGCGGATCCCACCACTGACCAGTGGATCCCACTCTTACGCTTACGTTTTGGCGGGAACGGTCGATATTAGCGCTCAGCATCACCACCTTTTTACTTCATGGTCACCGCATCTCTCTGTTACAGTCACACTCGATACACTCGTTTGCTGTCTTCCTCAAGCGATTCGGCCAATCGCGGAAGACGCGCAGCGCGTAGTGGGAGCAGCATGTGGTACCCACAAGTTTCTCTGTGCGAACTCTCGTTACGCGGGCTACATCTAATCCGCCGCTACAGTACTCCCAATAAGATTGCTATGCAATGCCATCATCGTCCACTGATCTGCTATATGTATAGATCGGTGTCATCGTCGCACAACCGTGTCGTGACTACACGACACGACCACCGCACCATATTTTCATTCTCCTCGCCATTAACTTTGATGTCATAACTGTACCCTATGCCGCCATGATTACTCTACGTCCGGCAAGCTTAGAATGGGACGTAAAATGGCTGAAAGCAACATAATTTCAATAAACAAGGTCGAACCTCTTACAAATATGGATTATTATGTATGGTTATTGAAAATTAGAGCGATATTAAGAGGTAGACAGTTGTACAAGGAAATAATAGATGTAAGTTTGAACGGTCCCGCCAAAACTGACCATGCGACGAGAGCCACATTACTGGTGAGGTTAGGGAACCACGAGGCGCGAGAATAAGTGTGTAGATTAAAGCGTGATATTAAAGGTTGAACAACAAATGTACTGAGTATCGACAATTTGTGTAGATTCAGGTCAGTACATATTGAGTGGTTTATATGTTGAGTTTATGTACATAAATGTTATATTAAAATTACAGTTGTGAAAACTACATCCACACGTGTCGGTATTTATTCCACCCGTCTGAATTGGAAATTGAGTCTTACATAGATACTACCGTATCTCCAGTAGTTGCAAATTTAGAATCTCCCGAAGAAAAGATTAGAGCCACGTGGGAAACAAGGAACGACGGGGCACTTAATCTTATAATCTCAACATTATCGAAGGAGCCAGCAGAAAAATAGATGTGGACCTTGAATTAAAAAATATAAAAATAAACGATCAGTAAACGGTGCAAGAATATTGTTGGCAACCAATGAGAGACGTGTTCAAACCTCTGTGAGAAAGAGGTCGCCTGGCGGAAATGTTTGTTGGTAGACTGCCGTTATAGTTTTAGTAGCATTAGGTTGTACAGAACATTATAAGTGACTATTTTTGTATTCCTATGTAAAATAACCATCGCAACACGAATCTGATAAATACTGATACAACAAATATATTACACGTGCTAAAAACATTGCGTCACGAAGCGCGGCGTTAGGTCAAATAATATCTGATAGAGAATTGACCTTTCATATAGTAAAGGGAATTCATCCCCAAATAGAAGAAACCGCTGGTGTTTGAAACATTCCAACAAGCTCTATTAGAAGAGGAGGCACGAGGTCCAATACAGAATGCTGTATCCTCAAACACATGGATAGGTGAAAATGCATACCGTATTACTGAACACAAAATATGGGATGTCATACAATATATGCGGAAGAAGAAACCACAAGGCCCAACACTATTATTACGGATAGGAAAACTCTAATAGGACTAGTGAAAAAAATAAAAGCCAAATAAACCAAAAGAATACTTACAGTAAACCGAATAAGCAAACCAAAAGAAGTGTGAATAGAAAATAGAAGACAAAAAGCACGTGTAGTCACTGGAAGCAAAGAATTTCATTCGATACATTTAGCACGAATAAAGTTGGAGATTGGAACGATGATTTCCAAGAAGCTTGGACTATAGAAAATGCTGAAGAAGAAAAACATATCTGAGAATGAAGCAATTCAAGACTGCTCGAAAATCACATATCTGAATTCAAAACAATTTACAGATTTGATTTTAGTTCACGGAAATCTACAAAAAAACGCCTACTTAAGTATTTTGGGAATCCATTGCGGAATACAAAAGTTTTCAACAGGATCCATGAAAACTTGAACGGGTCGACGGATCTGTAGAGTTCATTAAGGAGTCAACTAAATATGATCTACAGTGAGTGTAGAAAGTATTCGTACACTGATAAATTTCAAACAAAACTGTGAAATTGTTGTTTATTAACTATTTTTTCTGTAAACAATGAATATGTACATATTCTGAGAAGTCTATAGAATAGATACAATGCAACAAAAATGTAATTTCTTGATTAACTTGCGAAAGTAATAGGGAAAAACAAAAAATTGACTGAAATACACCAGCAAATAGTATTCGTACACTCCTTAATTCGAACTGCGCAGTTCTTAACGTAAACACACCATGTAAACATAAGCAAATTGCGGTGTAACTATTGTGGCGGCTACTTCCTATGCTCGTCAACAGAGGGACATTACGACAACACCTTTCCCGCTACTACCTGAATCTTCCTCTGTTTGTATATATACCGTCCTAAACTGTCCTTACGACATCCCGCGTCTAAGGCACGGGTCCGCTAGATAGCCTTACCGATGAGTCCTCTAGCGGGCCTAGGACGAAACGTTTCCTTCTCCTTTTTCCTCCTCTCACACACTTTCCAGCCGCCATACTATGATTGATCTCCTCAGTATATTTAGAAACGTTGTTGGCATCAATAGCATTTCAAAATTCTGAAATATTCAAAGTTATCGTTGAAAAATGGGACGGAATCGTGCGGAAACAACGATTGTCTAGAATTGTCTAGACATTGTGTCTGGGCTTGTGCTACGATCGAGTGGGGCATTGTCATTTTTAAGATATTTATTGGCGTGCTTGGCCCTAAGAATTCGTTACGGACTTGGGTACGGCTGGAAGTTACGTGTTTTGTTTTGAAACGGGAAAAACAGACCAGCCGTACTCCGCTCAATGACAATTGACGCATCGCAGGCCCACACGCAGCGAAAAGGCGACACCAAGCTCGGGGAAAGGATCCTTAGACAAGGATGTTCTGTGCAACGTCCTGCGAGGCTTACGTGGGAAAATGAATTCACGGAGCTTGTAGGCGTTGCACAATTTAGGATTACGTCCCGAACTGGTGGTTCGTTCCCTTTTATCCCTACCAAAGGAATGATCTCTTCCTGAACTTTGGTAGGGAATTAGAACATATCGAACCATAGAACAGAACATATCGAACCATACAACAGAACATATCGAACCTTAGATCGGAACACATCGTACGTTAGAACAGTACAACGGAACGAACGTTATATCTTAAATAACGGTAGAACTTCACGAACTTTTGAACTGTACGAATTATAGGACATTCGCATTTTAGAACATACAGTCGTGGACAAAATTAAGTGGACAGATCTAATGATCAACAAAAAATCAACGCAATTTAAAAAATAATTTTAATAAACTAGAATTGTACGGTACATTTAAGTTAACAAAGTGTACTTTAATGAAATAAACAACAATATCAATAATAAAAGTTAATATAATAGAATATATTATCATTAATCAAAATTGTATACAATTTTTGGTGGTCAAGATTAAGTGGACACTTTATAAATATTTAGAAAATAAGCAATTAGTATTTGGTATTGTAACCTCTTGCTTTAATTACTGCTTCTAATCGTCGGGGGATGATTTCCTCAAGTTTTTGGAGGTAACTTCGATCAATTTGTTGAAATTTTATTTGCAATTCGTTTAAAAATACTGTTTTATTATAACGTCTTCCTAATGGTATTTCCGAATCTAACAAGCTCCATAAATTTTCTATAGGATTAAGATCTGCACTTTGTGGAGGCCAATAGAGAACATCTATCCCACAATCTTATAAAAATTTTTTCGTTTTCTTCGCCGTATGCTTATGATCATTATCCCGTTGTAGCATCCATCCCTCATCGAAATCCATTTTTAGGGTTAACTATTCCATATTTTCATTTAAAATGTCAATAAACATATCTGCATTCATAATGCCATGGATGGGTGCTAAATTTCCAACCCATACCAAGAAAAACATCCCCATACCATTATGAATCCCCCTCCACGTTTGGTGGTAGGCAACACATACTGCTTCTTGAGAGCTTCATTCGGATTTCTCCATACGCGTGTTCTCTTTTTTTTAATTTAATGACTCAAATTTGCTCTCGTCACTCCATATAATTTTTTTCCAAAATAATAATGGCTTATTCACATATTTTATTGCGAAAGCTAAACGTCTCTTTTTATGAAGTTTACTAATGTGTGGCTTGCGTCTAGCTAGACAACTCTTCGGATTAACTTCTTTTAATCTTTGTCTCACAGTTTTGGAAGAAATATTTAATAGTAGAGTTTCAATAATATTTCGTGATGTTATCGATGGAATACGTTGAGTTTCTCTTACAATTTGTCTATCATCCTATGAATTTGTGCTACGTTTTCGTCCTCGACCGATTAAATTTTCAACAGTATTATACTATAAATACTTGTGATAAATTGTATGCACTGTACTCTAAGAAACTTTGTATTTTTCAGCCATTTTGCGATAACTTAGTTTATTTTTGCACTCTGAAACAATTAATTTTCGCAGGTGCACGGGAAATTCTTCTCGTCTCTTAGACATGCTCGGTTTATATTTCTAATCTTGTTGAAACAAAAGTTCAATGTCTACCGAGGACGAATGACACCGCACAATGCGAGAGTCAAACGTTTGTTTACATTTTTTCCGTCCCAACACAGAATGTCCTCTGCGTCCACTTAATCTTGTCCACGGTCTCAAAGACACCCATACAAACAAATATGCATAAATATTAACAGAAACATTATATTTATGCTTTTACATACTAAATAAATTCTTTCGTTGTGTATAAACACTTTTCATGTTAAACAACTGCAATAAATTTATAACACAATAAATGAAAATAGAGATTATTCAGAATTTATGTTCTGTCCACTTAATTTTGTCCACGACTGTAGTACATAGGATATTGAACTTTAAGTGTATTTTTTACGAATGTGAAATATACCTTTTTTACTGTTTTTAAACTAGAGCGTTAATTGCCTTGAACCAGCGGCAATATTGAACAGAACAACGCTCGAAACAACGATAGAAGAAAGACAAATTATTATTAACTTGCACAATCAGTGTAAAAGTTTAGCAGAAATTTCGCGTATTATAAGTAGACCTCGATCTACTACACAAAGTTCAATTGACAGGTATGGCCTACGAAGAAGACTACAAAATAAATCAAGAAGTAGACGTCCACGAAAAATACACTGGTAGAGTTATTATTAGAATGGTAAAGACAAATCCAAGAATAAGTGCAATCAAAATAGTTGAACACATTCAAAATAATTTAAACATTGATGTATCTGCTAGTACTGTGCGCAGTTTTATACGAAATTCAGGATATCACGGACTGGTGGCCCGTAAACAATTTTTCGTAAGTGAAACGAATAGACAGAAAAGATTGGAATTCGCAAATAATTATGTAACTACACCAGCGAAGTACTGGAATAAAGTGATTTTCACAGATAAAAGTAAATTCAGCATTTTTTGATGCAATGGACACTGTACCGTTTGGAGAAAAAAAAATACAAAATTGAAACCACAAAACTTAAAACGTACAGGCTAACATGGTGTAGGTTCGGTACTCGTTTGGGGCTGCACGAGTGCAGCTGGTTTTGGCTCATTAGAATTTATTGATGGAGTAATGAACCACAGTGTCTATATTGACATTTTCAAACGCAATCTAGATCCCAGTGTAGAGAAAATGAATATTAAAGTGATTTCGTTCTCACGCATGATAATGATCCGAAGCATATTACGTATAATACTAGAATGTAGATACTGCATAACACACCGGCGTATCTTAAAACTCCGCCACAATCTCCGAATATCGATGTTATAGAACACCTGTGGGATTATTTAGAACGACAGATCAGACAACATGAAATTTCTTCAAAAGAGAGCTTAAAAAATGCACTGAAGAGCGGAACAAGATCCCACAACGCGTGACCTCAAATTTAGTAAATTCAACAATTCTATGCAACCAAATATTAATTAATAAATTTTTAATGTCCAATTAATTTACATTACGTTTTTTTTCAATTTGTAAAAAGTTAGAAACTGTACGAATACTCTTTGCTGGTGTATCTCGGTCAATTTTTTGTTTTCCCTTATTACTTTCGCAAGTTAATCAAGAAATTAAATTTTCTTTGCATTGTATCTATTCTATAGACTTCTCAGAATATCTACATATTCATTGTTTACAGAAAAAATAGTAAATAAACAACAATTTCACAGTTTTGTTTGAAATTATCAGTGTACGAATACTTTCTTCACCCACTGTATGTCTTGAATAATGATGTAGCGGTCTTGCCGTGGCCATGTCTGCATCTCCAAATCGACCGATCCCTACTTTCCTGGGTTTTCCCCAAAGTTCGGTGAAAGCCAGGTTCTCGCAGATTTCCACATCTGGCAGGTAGGTTCACACGGGCCCACAGTTTCCCGTTGGTGAAAGCGGACCATTTCATGCCTCTGTTCCCCCACTCAAGAAGTTGGCTGTCTCTCTCTAGGGCCATTCGTATACGTACCCCTCCGAAAACAGTGAGGAGGTTAATACTTGACTGCCCGGTGCGGCGCCTTGTGCACTCGTTAAGGTCCGTTTATACAGAGCTGTCCGATATCGGACGCATTTTTGGAGTGTTTATACACTGCCTTCAGATCTTTTAGGCAACTTGAGAAGCGTTCGAGATGCTCGAACAAAGGCCAAGTGCCGAAGATCGTGTCATTTGCTACCCTAACCCCAGGGGTCCCGAGAACCTTTTACTCCCCTCTATACCTCACAAAGTATCGTAGTCGGCAAAATCACACCATATGTTTCGCTAAAATTAACATTTTATTATTTTCCGGTGTATCTGAAATAATTTTTCATATCATATACATATTAAAAGTTGGAAGGAAAGGTTTGTCGCATTTTAAATAAGCATGTAATTTTGCTTGTACATCGAAAACACATGTTGTTAATTAGTCATTGGGATACGGAACTTAAAAGGTTACATAAAAGATGACAACAAGTTGTTACAAATAATGGAAAAAACGGGATTTCAAAGAGGACGAATCGTAGAATAAAGGCATATTTTTAAAAATTTGTTCACACTCGAACCGATAGAAAAATTTGCAGAACAACGATATGTCTAACATATTTTCTAATAATTATTTTAAATCATTATTTAAGAAGAATTCACCAAGTGGCAGGAACGTTCCCTATTCCCATGATGCTGTAAACGAGAGCTACCGATAATTTACCTAAAGTAGTTGTGGAGCCCACAGTAACCTTTTTTTTTGCTTTAGGGAGTCTTCACCCGCTCGAAATTTATGACCTCTCAGACTCGAAGAAAAAGTATCGTTGAGAAGTCAGTCTCCGATATCGGCTTGCGAAGACTCCCATTTAAACCTGGGTAAATTTTTCTGTCGGATCCGATAAAATCGTCTGTATAAACCGACCCTTAGTCGATTTCCAGGAGTTTCCTGCGCGCTAGCTAAAAAGTCGATTCGGTATCATTCTGTGACTGACAATCTCACGCCGATCCGAATCACGGTTCCTGCGTACATACTCTTGCGAATAAAGATCGTTTCGAATAAGTTAAAACGGAGGTGTGAGTAGGACGGACTTTTTTATTCCCTATTCCCCTTCAGTGATATTCTACTTTTAAGTGTGGGTGGATTGAAGAAGTCATATAGAGACGAACTGTTGGAAGCCTCTCGCGCAATGTATAGGAATAATATACATCAACATTTTTTTTAAAAAGTTTATATCTGTGGGATCAGGAGCTCCCAGACCAAATACTGTATGGAGAATAGGAAAAGTAGGAGGGTTCCGTGGGTATGTGTAAGAGTTGATCAGCTACAACCGCGAGAGTCCCGGATTCGATTCCCGGCGCGGAATTCCTCATTTTTCCTAAGATCCTACATTTGGGGGCTCGTCCGGGATGGGGGGAACACCGATTCCCGCATGGTGACAGACGACGAACGAGTAAGCAAGCGTTGCGAAGACGGTCGTACGCGAGCGAAAGGACGACGAAGCGAAGTAAGGGACACATCCAGGGAAAACTGCTAGAGAGGGCAGTAGGATGGTGTTCCCGAAAAGTGACGAAGTTGGTAACGAGTTGTGTTGATGGCGCTGAGGCCAAAAAGACGATGGCGCTGCGACGGACATTCGAGGGCGAATGCCGGAGCAGGATGGCCGAGTGTGGGATCAGGAGCTCCCAGACCAAATACTGTATGGAGAATAGGAAAAGTAGGAGGGTTCCGTGGGTATGTGTAAGAGTTGATCAGCTACAACCGCGAGGGTCCCGGCGCGGAATTCCTCATTTTTCCTAAGATCCTACATATCTTTCTTAATCGGTCGAGTTTACAAATGGATTCGTAGACATACTCTAACATAAACCGAACATCCCCCCTTGTCTTTTAACCCGTAACCGCTGTTGATGGGTCAATTTGACCATATACATTATTAAGATTTGAATTACCCGCGTATCTGTTGAATCAGCGCAGGCTTCGTTCAGCAGTGTGTCAAGTACTTATAGGTTAGTCGAGTGTTAAAGCAGCTGGAGTGTAGCTGTCAGTTTGACAAATTTATAAATATATTATTCTTTTTCTGGTCAATTTGACCCATATACAGGAACTACGTTATTGGAATTTTTAGAATGTTATTATATATAGACTGAAATTGTAGAAGATACAAAAATGGAAAGCCGTACTAGCTGTTCGAAAACGGTCAAATATACCGATGACAACTTTGAGGCTACTATGCTAAAATGGTACAACGAGGCGGAAGATTATGAAGAAAGCTACAACGAATTTGAAAATTTTGAAGATATAGATAGCGATCACGATTGAAATTCTCTTGAAGAATGTGGTGAATCATATATAGCGAATTTAGAGGATGAGCTAAGTGAAAACGCAGATAATTAAAATGCAACTTTTCATGGAAAGAATAACTTTGCTTGGTCAGCAGAACCAAAATCTAGATAAAAAACAAGGCAACATAATATTATTCGAGAGCGTCCGGGTTTACGAGGACCTGCACGTCTTTCAAAAGCTAGTCCAGAAGAGTTGTGGAAGCTACTTATCGACAATATATTATCCCAGATATTACGTTGGACAAATTTTCGAATTGACAAAGAAAAAAGAAAATATAAAAATGAAAATCGGCCTGAAATGGCTTATATTTGCCCATATCAAAAGAGTAGAAAAGCATCTCATGCTTGCGTGAGTTGCAAAAATCCTGTGTGTTCACACTGCTCGCAATTAATTTGCAAAAATTGTGCTAATTAGAGTAATTTTTGTTATATGCGTTGTTTTGTTTCATTATACCAACAACAATTGTAATTAAACCAAGATATTTAGATATGGCCAAATGACCCACTAACAGTAACTATGTAACTAAAATAGGGTCACAGTGGTTACGGGTTAAGATCGACTTGAACTTATTACCATTTTCGAGTTCCCGTGAATCGTCACTTCTGCAGAAATTCACCTCTTTTTACAATAACATGTGCTTTTCAAAAAGTGATTGTGACAAAATATGTAATTATACTTCATTCGCCTCGTTCTCGAGATTATGGATGTAGTCCCCCTTTCGCCACCCAGGATTCACAGCGCCTCTGAAGTGGAAAAACAAAAAACCCCTGCCCCGCTGCACTTTCCTCATTCTTTTTTGCTGCGCGCTAGGAGCCACACGTTATTAGAGTGAGATTTAGATATTATAGTTTAGGTATTATAGTGATAAGTAAAAGTAACGAAAAGGACTTAGAGTGTGGAAGAGCTGATGGAATAGTATAAGAGGCTGAAAGAAAAAATTGATGCAGTAGCAGAGCAGGAAAAAACGCGGAAGACGCCGTCGCCTAGCGAAAGCAAGGACGCATCGGAGAAACATAAACACAAATGCGTTGATTTTCTGAGTGACCCGTGGACTCGTTAACGTGTCTCTCAGTCCTTTGCGAGATTTTGTATTGTACAAAGCGTGATCGAGTTGTGCTTGCGCGGCGGAATTTGTTTATCGTGTGATTGTGGACCGACCGCGTGTACAGAACAATGAGCGAACCGTTTGAAGATACTTTCGGTTAACCTCCGACATCAGAAGTGGGATCCTTGCGGGAAAACTCAGCTCCGCAAGTTTCCTCGACAGAGAACGATGGGACAAACTGGAAATTAATGTTCGAGATGCTATTGAAACGGATGCAAGGTCCAACAGTGATGCAACCAATACCAGCAACAACCCCGATATTTTTACCAGAGTTTGACCCGGACAATGGAGATTACAGTGCGTAATCTTGGTGTAGAACAGTAGATGTTTGCGTCGCGGAGCGGCCGATACAAGGCAGCGAATTGATTATAGCACTAAGCAGAGCACTGAAAGGTGGCGCATCCGCGTGGTTGTTACAAGTGAATTACGCGGGAATAAACTGGAAAGAATTCAGGGAAATCTTCCTGGCCCAATACGATACCGTCGAAACCCCTGCTGGAGCAACGATGAGGATCAACGCGGGAAAACCGAGAGAAGGCGAGCGCGTGTCTTCATTTGCAAACTGAGTACTGGCGGCATTTACGAATTTGTACGCATCAATGTCAACGGAACAAATTGTTGTTGCTTCAACATTGACACATTGCGTGCAGTTAGATCCTCGGCTGCAGCGACTCGCGTTCACAGCAAACATTAATACACGGGCTTCGTTACAAAAAGAGCTCATGACTTTCGACTTCCGTAAGCGGCTAGACACCACCGACGGAAGAGACTCAAAATCGTCGGACAGCAAGAAGTCGAGGAGTGTTGCTACATGTTTTACATGTGTCAAGATGGGACATAAAACTGCGGATTGTCATCGACGCCAAGGAGCTACAAAGGTGTTGGGACCTAAGCCTGGTACGAGCGGAAGCACAACCGGGGCCCACCGAAACAGCCGGTTACCTGCTTTAAGCGAGGAGAGGACGGTCATATTGCCCCGCAGTGCAAGAAGGAGGATGGAAAAACACATCCGAGGACATCCACGGAACGCCGGATCAACTTGTACAGTATCGCGCCGATAACTGCAGAATTTACAGAATCGGGTGAGATCTATAAGTTTTGCTTTGATACGGGCGCAGAATGCTCTCTGATAAAAGAGTCTGTAGCAAATAAATTTTCCGGTAAGCGATTTGAATGCTTAACAAGGTTGATTGGTCTTGGCAACGCCAACGTGATGAGTAGCTTACACATACTGTCCTAGGTGATCATACAAGATCACAGTGTTGAAATTCTTTTTCATGTTGTGCCGGATGAGCACTGTTGAAATTTCGCGAAAATACGGCGGTTAATCCAATCAAAACAGGGAAATTCAAAATAGAAATTTCTACTGACGCATCAGACACGGGCTGGTGCGCAACAAATAATATTGATAGCGTTCGTGGAATGTGGACGAAGGAACGAAAAAAGTCATTCTATAAACTATAAACTATAGAGAACTGCTAGCTGTCAAGTTGGGGTTGGAACAGTTATGTAGTAATGAAAAAGACTGTCAAATTCTGCTCAGGGTGGTTGCTAACAACAGCTACTTCATATATTAACAAAATGGGAAGTGTGAAATACGAAAAACATAATAACTTGGCGAAAGATATTTGGCAATGGGCTGCATCAAGACATATTATCATTTACCCGTCTTACATAGCATCAACAGAGAACAAAAATGCAGACTGGTTATCTAGGACTGCTAACGAAGATACGGCATGGGAATGAGCAGACGGAGCCTTTAAACAAATAGTCGAAAAATTTGGTTTACCGGATATAGATTTATTTGCAAATAAGTATAACACAAAGTGTGACAAGTTTTTCTCGTGGAAGCCACAAAAAAAACTTTTAAAGTGGATGCATTTACAACAGAATAGACAAAGTTTAAATTTTATGCTTTCCCGCCATTTAATTAGATTTTGAAAACACTAGTAAAAGTAAGACAAGAAGGGGCAACAGGGATTATAGTAGTACCAGATTGGGCAAACCAACCTTGGTACCCCCTCTTTTTATCCTTGCTAAGAAGCGGATCACTAAAATTTGAACCAAACAATAACCTGTTGTTCTGTCCCTGTAGATCGAAACATCACCCGAAAGCGAAGTCGCTATCCTTGCTGGCCGGCAAAGTATCAGGGAAGCATTCAGGAGAAAGAACACGCCACTAGAATCTGTCGAAATTCTTCAATCATCTTTAACAGATTCAACACAAAAAAAATACGAATCAGAACTGAAAAAATGGAAGTTATTCTGTATCAAGTCCAACTATGAAATTTGCGGCCCTACACGAGAAAGCTTGTTAGCTTTTGTAACAGAAAATTATAAGGCAGGCGCGTCATACTCAACATCGAATACATATGGATCACCGATTTCGTTGTTATTGCAAGATAAGATAGGCGAGGATTTGTTAATTAGCCGTAGGTATAGCAAAGCTAAAACCCATGTAACCGAAGTACGCAATAACTTGTGACGTGTCAATAGCTTTAACTTTTTTAAGAAATTGTAAAACTGGAAGTACAAGTCTAAAAATGTTAACAAAGAAGACTGTGACTTTGTTAGCACTAATAACAGCCCACAGGGCACAAACTTTAAGTAGTATGTGGGTAGAGGTTCTTCTGAGAAATTGTACTTGTTTAAATATCGCGTTAGTTTGAAACGTGCTTGAATTTCGATCTATATTCGTTGGTGATCTCCTCGATGTTATTCTTCTCGAGGAGCCAAATACCCAGCAATAGCTCAAGTAAAAACGGCGTGACTTTCTGCCTACCAGCTAATGTCAGCCGATAAACACGGCGATCGGTGGATCAACGTACAAAACGTTCAAATCAAACTCGTGTCGCGAAGGTATAGAGAGACAAAGAGAACAACATACAAACATACGCTGAACAGAGACAAGCGAACAAGAGAGAGACAGCGCCGCGTAGCGGGTCAGCTGACACTCTCGCGACGCTTCGCGGCTGCCGGTCTGTTCGCGCTCACTTGCTATCGAGGCGCGCACGCGAACACTTCTTCCGAGTCTTCGCTGCTGTCAAAACTCTCCAGTCGAGCTATCGGATGATGCGGATGATCGGACTGTGCGACCGGAACTAACTCGGGTTCGAGATCGTTCCACCCGCTTTAAGAGAGCCGACGAACAACAAATACATATAAATCGAGCTCCGGACTTTCCGAGCTACGTACAGACAATAGTGCACCGTTGCGATAGCTGCTTAGACATATCTAACGTGGCTATTGCTTCAACGCCTAAAAGTGTATTTCGGTGTGGTTGACGCGAGATTCGTGTTCGTTCCCCGAATTCACTTCCCGCCGGGAATCGTCGTTTCCGATTCCGTACGGCCACCCGTGTAACACGGAGGACACTCTTTCCGAGCGCAGCAGATACCGAGACTCGGATTGTGAAGGTCAATTTCCCATACGCCCTTGACTTTTCTACGGAATTCGCATATTATACGGTGTCGGAATTGACTGGTCCAGCCACAGGTCCCGCAGGTAAGGCCTAGCGCGTCCCCCCGCCCCCACCCCCTCCTCTGAATGAGCGAGTGCGGCACAGCTAGGCAGGCTTGACCCGGTTCCACCAATATAGTCGCACCTGCCATATACGCCGTCGTCATTACGACGGAGATAGTATTGAGAGTGGGGATAGTGACTGGTCTGAACACGCTTACAATACGCCCCCTCTATATATCTCTATATATAGTCGCTTTTGTGCAAGTAAGTGGTGAGTTGGACCACGTCTTCCACCGAGATTTCTATAGCCGCGTGACGTATTGAGTCACTCGCGAACTTTGAATCAAGGTTGTTGACGCACGGGTTAATTCGGCTGGATTATCGAACTTGGAGCCTTACAACCTCCCTGTAAGATTAACCGCCACCCTTACGCTGACGCCCACGCGGTAGAATCGGTTTAACCGTGACTACGCTAGTGCGAGCGGACGGATTCTCGATTATCGAGATCAACATATACAGTCCACTAACTCCCTCCTTCGATAGCGATTCTCGCAGTCAGGAGCGCACGGAAAACAGCGTCTCGAACGGATACGCATCGTATCGAATAGGTGTTTTCACATCTGCGTTCGATTCTTTAATTTACAGACGCCAACGTCGCTAGGCGTCCGAGAACGACCCGGCGGACCAAGGAGGAGTCGCGACCCGCCAGCCTCCACGGGGATATATTTTTGATTTAAATAAATGGCCCACCACTAGGTGGGTCACTATCAATATAACCTCGCTGTACAACAGTTTACTTTCCCTCACACTCCTATCTCCTCATATTCGAGCCACCGTTGAAAAGTCGTTGGATTGTATTACACAGTCCACCTTTTTAACAGTACTCGTTTTGCGGAGTGAAATTAATGTCTTTAATAACTATACAGGGTGGCCCACATAACTCTGAACAGCTCAATATCTCAAAAACTATGCCATCGATTTTAAAGTTCTTAGTCTTAAATTGCATGGAACTGAAGGGCCTTTCTGACTACATAAACGTGAAGTGGCCTGCCTTCCCCTTTAACGGGGGAGGGGAGCTACCTTTGTAATTTTAAATGGAATCCACTATAAAATGTTACACATTTTGATTCTACAGGAAAAAACAAGTCAATTTTGTCTGAAACATTTTTTTGCCAGATACTTCCATGATGAGATATAACAGTTTGAAGTCTCGAGTTGTAGGTACTCGAAGCGCTCGGAAACAGCGTTATGGAATTATACGCGCTCGAGTCCTTTGCTTATTCGTGAAGAAATAAAATGTACTTTAAATTAAATGTTCAAAATGTCCACCACGGGCTTGTAAACATTTATTTACTCGAAACATCAAAGTTGTTCTAACATTTTTTAACATTTCGGGAGTCACTGAAGCGCAAGCGTCACGTATTCTTTGTTTCATATCCTCTTTTGTCGTCGGTGGTTCAAACATAACTTTGTCCTTTACATATCCCCATAAGAAAAAATCTAATGGTGTTAGATCGACCTATCCATTTGTTCCCAAATGTTTCGTTCAAAAATTGCCTGGTGATGATTGCAAAATGTGGAGGAGCGCCGTCTTGTTGGAACCACATTTCTCTTCTAACGTGAAGTGTCACATCTTCCAAAAGCGCAGGCAAATGATTTTTTAATAAATCACAATAACTTGCAGATGTTACAGTTTCTTGAAAAAAATAAGGTCCAATCACAAAATCTCCTATTAGGCCACACCAAACATTTAAAGACCATCGATTATGTCTATTTGCATGCCCTGAATTCATAAAAGTGGCCTCATCGGAAAAAAGAATTTTGCATAAACAGTCATTTTCCACAACACCCTGCAGCCACTCACAAAATCTTACGCGGTGATCGTAATCTGCTATCGAAAGCTCTTGTGATAAAACCATGTGATATGGATGATACTTTTGCCGTTTCAAAATTCGTTGAATCGATGAACGACTAATATGTGATGTTTGTGCAAGTGTACGTTGACTAATATGAGGATTTAATGTAATTGCAGCAAGAATACTGGCACTATTATTTTCATTAGTGACAGCTTTAGGTTTATTGCGAGTTTTTCTACACAATTCACCGTTCTCGCGAAGCCGCTTTTCTAAATTATGGAATGTTGCATGACATTTTTTGATCCCATAACGTTCAAAAAAGGGGGTTTCATTTAAAATTACAAAGGTACCTCCCCTCCCCCGTTAAAGGGGAAGGGGGGCCACTTCACGTTTATGTAGTCAGAAAGGCCCTTCAGTTCCATGCAATGTAAAACTAAGAACTTTAAAATCGATGGTATAGTTTTCGAGATATTGAGCTGTTCAGAGTTATGTGGGCCACCCTGTATATACAAGTGGTTTTCGGTGTCGACTCCTCGCGATTTTTATCTCAGGACGAACCGCGACGAAGTGTCTTGTCTCTTATTTTCGACTTGGCGTTTGCCCTGGTAAAATTCCTAAACAACCCTGATTGGCTCACCCACACGTTGGATCCTACCAATCAGAGCCGTTAGTTTTTCCGTCTCACCGCCTATTCCTTACGCCCTTGGCGTGCTTGTTTTCGGAACGGCGAGGTGATCGGAGGGGATGAAATTGTCGTGGGACTTTCCTTCAGGCCACCCGTGCCGGGCCCACGTGGCGACAGGCCGATGAGTTCGCCCAAGTGCCCTTCAGTTAATCCCTTAATTTACGACGGTCTCTGTTTGCTATTGAGTACTTTTGGAAAGAACTTCTACTAGACATGCAATATCGAAACCTGGAAATTGTCAACTCAAAAATAGCTTCGACGAACGTGAGACGTAAATTACGTTGGCCGTTTGCACGAAAGAAAAAACTCTCTTTTGTGCGTACAACCGGACGCTACAAGTATTAGAATTAACTATATTATAAGTACGAGTAACGGGTTACAAGTCAAAATCCCAGACGCGACAAAAACATCTGGTCCAGGACGTTATCAGCCGTTGATTATACCAAAAAACGCCCAAGACCTTGGTATATTCATTGTCATCACATGTATTTTATTAGGACACATGGCAAAGACCAAAGACATTAGAGGGAATGAGGAAAGACTGTCTATATCGTTCAAAGCAGCCGGTTCACAAACTTTAAGTAAACGGATTAAGGACAAAGACTTACAATTCAATTGTAAGAGCGGCATAGATACATCCGCGGCCTTAGCTAAAGGCGTCGATATGGGTACGATCCGTCGCACAGCAGACTGGGCAGAGAATTCGCAAGTATTTGCACAATTCTATAACAGACCTATAACACCAACTAGGCAAGAGTTTGCTAAGGCAATTTTAGAAATTTAAATCGCAGTAAGTAGGCTTAACGATATTGCGCAAGAAAATTGTAATACGTAATAATTTAATCTATGAAATATAATTAACAATTTTAAATGGCTGACTCTAAACAACTACATCCTTAATCTCGAGAACGAGGCGAATGAAGTATAATTAAACGATCAAACGAACTTACTTGTACATGACGTTCGATCGTAATTATACGAATAACCTCGTTCGAAAAGATTCTCTCCCACCCAGTAATATGAGATAATGCCTTACCCTTACATTGCAGCAATTTTAAAACTTTATAATAGATTTAGGTATGTGTGTGTATATATATATATATATAACAATATACATAATAAAAATATTACTAATATAACAACTATACTCTGAAAAATGAGGAAAGCCAGCCGTACGCACCGAAGGTGCAGCGAGCGGCCAGGCAGTGGTTTTTTGTTTTCCACTCTAAAGGCGCTGTGAATCCTAAGGGGGCGAAAGGGAAACTACATCCATAATCTCTTCGAACGGGGCTATTCGTATAATTACGATGGAACTTCATGTACAGGGAAGTTCGTTTGATCGTTTAATTCTATTTCCAGATTTCCAGATTTGTATTTGCGACAGGAAACTCTATGAACATCGTTGTTCCAGTGGATGACGTAAATGTCAAAATTCGTAATGTGTGTGCATTGCTAGGTGATGAAGTCACCAATCTGATAAAGAAGTTTGTTGCATCTTTTTCTAAGCGCGCATTATTCATTTTTGAAGAAATTTCCACCAAGACTATCTGATTTTAACGGGATTTAAGAAAATCTATAAAAACTATAACATCTTATTGAATAATCAATCGATTTAGGTCATTATAAAATAATCTTACGATGAGGTTTAAGTACAACCTCTTTATGTATGTGACAATTTTGTTAATAAGGCCGAATTATAATAACTATATTTGTTTAAATTAAGCGTTAGTTTGAAACACGTGCTTGAATTTCGCGATTATCGCGATCTATATTCGTTGGTGACCAACAATAAAACAATTAAAAACGGCGCGAAGTTCGAAGGAAACCGTCCAGCTTGCCCGATTTCTGGCGTGTCTAGACGTCCTCTAATTAGAAAACGTAACGCACGGCGTAATTGTATTTACTAAATGAACCTAATTTGATCTATTATTAACATTATCATAATGGTATTATCACCTATCGATTGAAAATATTTTCCCGATCAAAATGAGCTCCAAAAAACTGCATAAAATGGATAATAATATGCGTAGGTTGTATTTAAAATTTCATCCCAAAACATTTCCGACGACAAAATCTGTCTATGGGTGCCGACGGACTCTGAAAAGTCTCGAGCTACATGAATGCGGTAAGTAGCACTTGTAGGTGACAACAGTTGCTCGCGGCATTTGTTTTCGCACACAAGAATCATCGTAGCTAAATATACAAGGTGAGTCTCGTAACGTGACGATCTCAAATAAATCGTACGAGTTATTTGTTGTACGAAAAAATGTTTCGAACAAAAGTAGCATGGTTTCCTGGAGGACATACAGTGCTCTAATCTGTTTTTCATTACTTTGTTTTTTTATCGAGATACGAGGTCATCTTCAGGTTTTTAAATGGTATGTCTAATATTTTTTCTCAAAACCGGATGAAATTCTGCGTAAAAAAGTATTACACAAAGTGGGACTTCAAATAAATAATTAGTGAGAAATTTTCAAATGAATAATCATTTATTAGGAAATACACTCTGTCAACGTGATTCGTAACACGACTTTGTTTGCGACGGCAGATACGACCATTAGATGTTAGAAATCATCAACATGAAATGCCTATTTAGTATCTTAGTAAACGTTAAAGTCGCATCGAGGAAGGTGCTACATTTATTATTACAATGTTCGGTAACAGTGAAAAGATCTTGTACCGGATAAGTATCCTGATCGAAACCAGCGATTGCGTTCTACCTTTTTGAGGCTTAGTAAAAGACTCGAAGAACCTGGATATTTGAACGTACAGAAACGTAAAATTTATCGCAAAATTGTAAATAACGAAGGATGTCGTAGTTCTACCTCAGCAGCTATTGCCGTAGACATTGGGCAACGAAGCGTTGCGCGTATGCTTCATACGAAGAACTTCCATCCGTATCACCTGTCGGTACATCAAAAGCTACATGGACGAGACTTTGAAAAGCGGGTACAATTCTGTAAGTGGTTTTTGCACAAGATGCAAGATTCAAATGGTATATTCGCACAGACTGTTCTATGGAGTGGCGAAGCCACGTTCACAAATTGTGGAGATCTTAATACAGGAAGTATGCATTATTGGACAACAGAGAATCCACATTGGATTTGTAAAGTTGACCAATGGTGGAATGTGAATGTGTTGAAAAATAGAGTCAAAATCAGTTTTTCATCCGAGCAGTTACCATTATCGATTATATAGAGCGTATCATTAACGACCGAGGCCCCATCAGGATCAAAAGGGGAAAAACGTCACCTTTTGCTCAAGATGGATGCGATAAACCAAAACACGTGTATAGTTGTCTAACCATATATCTTAAAATATATATATCTTAAACCTTCTAAACGAAGTGTGTTATTATTGTGCGAATATCCTGCAAAACCAACAGAATGTTTGGCGCGGCATAACTGGCCACCAGATCATTGGACCGTACTTCACTGGAAAATCACTAACACGTTAAACATACTCCACATTCTTGTCTGAAACACTACCAGGCATATTAGAAAGTGTACCATGTTTAATACGTCAAATAATGCGGAACCAACCTGACGGCTTCCCAGCACATTATGCTCGACAATCGCGGCAAGTATTAAGTAGAATGTTTCCTAATCGTTGGATCGGATGTAGCAGTAACATTGGATGACCACCTCGCTCGCCAGATTTAACGCTGCTCGATTATTTCCTTTGGGCAACATTAAGCAATGAAGTTTATCGCGAGCTACCATCGACGGCCGCAGATATGCGAGGACGTATTATTAGCGCATGTGCTGCAATAACTACAGAAACACTGCAATAAGTTCTTCGCTCACTGATAATTCAATTACGCAAGTAAGTACATTGACTGTAATGGACAGCACTTTGAACACCGCTTGAAATAAAACTTGTTTTAAAAATGTCAGTAATTATTCATCTCAAGTACTACTTTGTATAATACTTTTTTACGCAGAATTTCATAATTTATCGGGATTTGAGAAAAAATATTAGACATACCATTTAAAAAACTGAAAATGACCCTCGTATCTCGATAAAAAACAATGTAATGAAAAACAGATTAGAGCAGTGTATGTCCTTCAGGAAACCATGCTACTTTCGTCCGAAACATTTTTGCGTACAACAAATAACTGACGAGCTATTTGAAATCGTCCCGTTACGAGACTCGCTTTGTATATGCATAATCGAAGAAAACGTGGGAGCTGAATCGAGAAGAAACGTAAATAGAAATAATAAATTATGTGCTCGCTTTGATAAAATGTTAGTTTCTTTGTTCTAAACAATTTTACGGCGTTTATTTTAGGTATGTTCACCGATCCAGAGGTCTAGATTGCACGCTGTATAAATATTTCCCGTTTTATCGCTATCTTATAAAACGTATGTATGTATTCGGTAAAATGCGGTTATAATAATCCAAATTCAAAATTCAGTTTGAAAACAACTTTCGTTGAGGTAGCAGCTACGTACGGTGAATTTTCGAGTAAGAAAAGTGTACAGAAGTGAATATATTTATATCATATTCTTCTAATTTTTATTCTACAATATCGAGGTTGTCCCAGGAGGTAAGTAAATTATATTTACGCATTACATAAAATGCAAATACCAGTGGATAATACATTGTATAAAATATAACAAACTTTCATACGAAAATTTTGAAAAGCTAGGAAAATAGTAATGATATTGAGCGATTTTGAAAATGGGACTTGTATAGAGTGTAAAGAAATGTTTGGTTTTGGCTGCCATAGACGTGTTCTACATTTTCGGATCGATGAAGATCTGTAAAAGGAAGTTGCCACAAAATTGTTCTTCACCTTGTGTGGCGGCCAGCGTCGGGCGATGTTTTATGTATTTATAATCGCTAAAATGTCCTGAACTTGGTACGTGACTCTTTCATTTAGGCTACGGTATGGGCTTGTCACCGTTTAGTTTTTGTAAATGCAATTGCCGCGCCGACCCGGAGCACAAGACGGTACTTGGAATTTTGGAACGCAGTCCCCGTCATAAAACATCTGCGCATTGTATAATTTAGCTTTCCTCGACTCGGCGCGGTTGGGCGCTCGGGGCCCTAGCGCGGTATCGCTGCCAGATGCCTGGGATTCCCCAGGGCTTGTTTCTTCTCGGTTTCGACACCCTGGCAGCGTCGCGAACACCCCCTCTCTGTGCCCCGCGTATCTGCACATTTTGCACCACCCGTGCCCTCGCGATTTGCTGGGCCCGTTTCCTAGTTTTAGTCTTAGTTTCCGCCCACCTTCAGTTTCCCTGGAGTAGGAACAAAATTTGTGATTAAGAAGGGAGGACCGAGGGTTTAAAATAGCCAACTCTCGGCCTCCAAGGCGGATTTCGTACAAACGCAACAAACCGTTAACATCGTTGGAATAGCGGCAACTGGCCATTTCGTTGAATTATATAGAACTTGTAACTTGTCGATACAATTAGAATAAATAGTTTTGGAGTTTCTCCCTTACGGAAATAGTTCGTTAAATCGTTGTGCATTAGTCTTTCCAATCGGGAAAGTGGTCCTTCGACTTGGATATTAGCCGGCACCTCGCCGTGCAAGAACATTCAAGGCCCGCACGATCGCGGGATCGACCACGGGCGTAAACACCTTGAATTTCAAGGTCAACTTTCTTTTTATTGCATTGTATTCTACGCATCACGGGAATAAGAAGTGTCAAAGGAACCATGTGTCAAAACTCAATAGTTCTCATAAAAAATAATAGCAAAGTAAATATTTGAAGTTATTGAAGAACTATTATTTAAGAAATTCTAATGTTCTTATAAATTAACGGACCATAAAAAAGGAACGGTTCTAAATTTGATTTATATATTCAGAAGAAAGTGGTTAAAAACTACCCAGATAGTACAGAGACGTCTGAAATGCGTCTTTAAAAGGCCTGCCGCGAGACAGTGAGACGTCTTAGAGTCGTCTCGAAAGTCGCTCAACGGTCGCTCGACGGTCACTGAAACGTCGCCAGAAGATCGTTTGTTACAAAACGGTACGTCTTTTGAGGCGATTTTAAAACAATTTTAAGACGCGTTTTAGACGGTTTTAAGACGTGATTTAGACGTTTTCAAGGCGTAATTTAGACGTTTTTAAGGCGTTTTTAAGAAGTCTGTTTTGGAATATTTAAAAAAAATTATATCGACGGCAACGGCCTGGAGTAGTAAGACTGGCAGTAGTAGGAGCCTTCCTGGTTTTAGTTTTGTCGTCTGCTACGGTTGTTGCGTTGTGCTCTCGCCGTCGGCGTCTCCAATTTGGCGGCGGATGAAATGTGTGGGTAAGGAGGAAAAGGAAATAAAGCGTGTTTCGACCTGGATCCGCTGAAGGACTCGCCATCATAGGTAAGGCTATCTAACGTGCCCTGCCTTAGAAACAGTGATATCGTAAGGACGGCTTAGGACGGTATATGTATATACGAATCTAGCGAGAAATGCGTTGTCTTGTCTCTCTGTCCATCTGATGACGATCGTAGGAGGAAGCCGCCACATTATATTAAAAATATACTACGGTCGTCACAGATAATTCGTTAAAATCATACGAATGGAAGTAAAAAAATATTAAAATTATACTACGGTTGTCTCAGATAATTCGTTAAAATCATATGAATGGAAGTAGAAAAATGGCCGCCACAGTTATAGCTCATTAGTTTCGCATATATAGCACATTTGTATTTAATTCCGCGAAAAAAAAACAATCAAACAGTAATAGCCTATAAAGGAATTTCTCTACTTTTATCATCCATGTGTTTAGCCGCCACATTACATTAAAGATATATTGCAGCGGCGCAGGTACACACCCTACATTAATTGTACTATCGAGAGGCACACGCGATGAATACTCGTGTACCAGTAATTAAGGAAGGACCGTAGCAGACAATAAACCAAAAAAGGCGCCTTGACTCGAACAAAGCATACGGAAATAAAGGACTCGATGGTGGCTCGATTTCTCGAATCGCGGACAATAGCTTAAATAATTAAAAAAAAAAATCAAATGGTAAAAGCCTATATAACGAATTTCTCTACTTTTATCATCCATGTATTACACTTTTTTATTTAATTCCGTGAAAAAAAACAATCGAATAGTAATAGCCTATATAAGGAATTGCTCTACTTTTATCATCCATGTGTTTATAATAAATGATATTTTGAAAAATATTTTCATTATCATTGCAAAAAATAGGAAACTTCAGAAACACTATTTTAATCATTGCATAGCAAACTGATCCCTGCCATCACATCTCCAAAAAAATTAAAGTTCTTCGGTCTCGGAAAATCCATCCAAAAGGCGTCTTTTCGGAGACGTCGTTTTCACGGCTGAACGTAGACGCCTTTTAACCGTCTCATTTCAGCCGTAAAAACGACGTCTCCAAGAACACGCCTTTAAGACGTCTTTTTGGGACGCAAGACGTTCAGACCTAAAACAGACGTAAAAACGACGTCTTTAAGACGACTCGTGCTGTCTGGGTAGGAGAACTGAATCGAAATTTTTCCAAAAGTTCGACCGCTGTGTGTCGAGTGGTGACCGATGATCACCTTGGGCCATTCAGGTGTTGGTCGGAACAGGGAAGGCTATGTTGCGTTATTTCAAAGAATCGAGTACACAATGAATCATTATGCGCGACGGATTCGTAGAGTCACGGATGTTATGTTTACGGGATCGTTTATGAAGTCGCCCGCCGATTGCCGAGCTCTGCCTGTACGGTCATAGCGGCAGACGGCACACGGAGAGCGATAAAAGCGTTCTCGAAGGATCTGGTCACGGAGTGGGGAAGGCGACGAACCTTATGGCAAGAGGACCATAATGAGCCGCATAGCATTTACCCCAGAACCTTCGAAGAGAGCACTTCTAAATTCATTTATAACACGTATGCAGCCATTGACCAATACCCAGTCAATTCACTGGATCTAGTAACTGGACTAATGTAAATTCGGCTTTATACTTTCTGTCACCGTGTCTCCGTGAGTCATCATTAGAATTGGCTACCCCCACTTATCGCACTTCGACGCCGCGACGCACATACAATTGTCAATCGTTTTAACTCTTCAACGTCGCTTTTGGTAGGGGCGCGCGAAGTGGAAGTACAGCAAATTAGCGACAACTGGATCACGAATGATCCAAAACTCGCACTATTTACGGTTATCGACGCTTATAACAGAAAGTATAGTCTTGGATTCCGGAGTGAAGCGGTCAAACACAAGTTAATATAGTAGTTGCGCTTTATTGAAGATCAACTTTCTCCCTTCCATAACTAATTTTGAGGCGTCAGAACGTAGAGTGGTTCTAAATGGCCAAAATGCGGACTAAAGGCAAATTTTTAACTTTGCTAAAAGTTAACGATTTGTGGTTTATTAATAGTTACATGTGCATAGTAAATGTTGGCATAAAAATTAGTTGCCATAGTTCGCCTACAACTTGTTACGAGAGCTGTGAAGTCAGGGAAAAATGCCTGACTCAGGAGAATCAGACTTTTTTCTGGTGTTATCGTGCATTGTGATATTATACATTTCATCAAATTTTGACTGTAGCAGTGTTAACGAGCATTATTTAAACTACGAGTTACATATAAAATTGATTGTGATATACACATCTTTACCCTTCGAAAAGTACCCTTTCGCGACTGCCAATTTTCTCGTGCTTTCCTGATTTAATGGTGAATACAAAACGGAGTTCACACCAGTTCGCGAGGAAAGGCGTTGATTCAAAATCGGCCAAAATTACTCAAGACCAATTTTCCTGAAACTTTGCATATTGGTAGCTCTATGGGTCTAACATTGATTCCGTGCAAAAACTTTTTCCCAGGACTTCACGGTTACGGGGGGAGGAAGTCAAAGTACGTATTTTGCGAAATCTATTATGTGCTGTAACTTTTAATAACAATACGATATCGACCCGGCACTGATACCAAAAAATCATAAAAAAATCAATCTTTCCAACGTAATGTAATTTATTTATTGCTAACATCATTTTTTCACGTTTTTCGTGTTTTTCAAGGCGTAAAAAATTCAGAAAAATTGCAATTCCCAAAAAACTATCGCCTGATTTTAACCAAAAACGCTGTATTAATAATACATTTCATGCCCTTTCGGATGGTGTTTGTCATACCTTGGGGAAATTATTCGTTTTTGAGTTATAAAGTAAAATGTGAGTAGAAGTTGAGGCGCGCGGGCGAAACAACGTTATCAATAAATGAAATTGTAAATATTATTGATCAGTCACGGAACTTCAACGAAAATAAACCACATGAATGTAATTTTTTTGATAAATTACACAACAGCGTATTAAAAACCTGGACTGGCTTAAAAAAAAGCGAACTACAAAACTGAACTGAATACTGTTTCAATAGAAGCGAGGGCACTAACTGAATATACAGGGTGGCAATTTATTTAATGCATATATATCGTGGTTCGTCTCAAAAAGACATTGGAGCTATGATAAATAAGTCACAACCTACGGTATGTAGAATAATTTCAGAAGTGCGAGATATTATTATGTCTAAGTTTGTTCCTCATTTTGTGGAGAACATAACAAGAGAGAAAATAAAACAAGAGACATCAAATATAGCCCGTCGCTGAAACAAAATTCAGGAAAATGAAGATAATATATTTACCATATGGGACGGAACATGTGTATATTTAAATAAAAGTACGAACTATCGCTTCCAAAAAGTATATATCACCACAGGAAGCGTTTTTTCTACGTTTGAAATGAATATATGGGTCGAGTAGTTGACCGCGCGCCTCAACTTCTACTCACATTTTACTTTATAACTCAAAAACGAATAATTTCCCCAAGGTATGACAAACACCATTCGAAAGAGCATGAAATGTACTATTAACACAGCGTTTTTGGTTAAAATCAGGCGATACTTTTTTTGGGAATTGCAATTTTTCTGAATTTTTTACGCCTTGAAAAACACGAAAAACGTGAAAAAATTATGTTAGCAATAAATAAATTACATAAGCTTATGCACCATTGGAAAGCTTGAATTTTTTATGATTTTTTGGTATCAGTGCCGGGTCGATATCGTACTTTTATTAAAATGTTACAGCACATAATAGATTTCGCAAAATACGTACTTTGACCTCCTCCCCCCGTAACCGTGAAGTCCTGGGAAAAAGTTTTTGCACGGAATCAATGTTAGACCCAAAGGGCTACCAATATGCAAAGTTTCAGGAAAATTGGTTTTGGGTTATTTTGGCCGATTTTCAATCAACGCCTTTATATAAGAGTATCTGAAGAAGTATACTTAAAATATTCGCATAAACATTTCTTGTTCTGGCCTACTATCTTAAGAATAGCAACCAAAAACGTATAGCTAATACGAAGAAATCTGTCAACGACACGTAGAATGGAAGATTTCCGTGGAATTCGTGTAAATATTTAGCCTAAAACTATGTTGTCAATGTCATCATTCTGAACAAGGCATCATTTCCCTATACATGTCCAAGATATTTGTAAAAAAAAACTGACAAGTCCTCTACAAAGGACTCCGCTTTTTTAAACGAATTTCGGGTAGGTCTGGCGTAGTTCTACTTCCGCCCCAAAACACTGTTTTCTCAATTGCGAAGGTCAGAATTTGTAGTAAGGGGTGTCCTCAGTTTTTTGTAAATATCTCAAAAACGAAGGCCGTGCGGCGGTAACAGGTATAGTTGACAACATATTCAAGCCCAACAAATTCGGTAAGGAGTCCCCTTTTCTAGATATGTACCGGAACTCGTTACTTGTAAACAATTATTTTCAACAAAACATTTAAAAAAAAAATAGTAAAATTAAAAATCGGAGGAGCGATACAAACGTACACATTTCTTATCTCTGACGGTTTGAATATTTGGTTTATTTTGAACAAATAAATTTTCCTACCAAATGAGATGTCGGAAACTTACTGGCCTTTTAGATATTCGGGGTTTTCCACAAACAATAAAGTAGTCTTAGGAACTAAATGTATAGCAGATGACACAATAGACGCTTGGAGTCGCGAATTTCTATTACCTAATGGGTTTAACGGACAACGTCTGTTAGAGTTGTCTGTCAAACTCTAATTTCTCAAAAACAAGGCGTCAAATAAAAAAAGTTATTCTATATTTTTGACTTATTTTCATATGTAGAGTTATCTCCTCCACGTTTGTACCATCTTAGGACACCCAGTAGACATATGGAATAAAGTAGTTTACGAAACTTTAACGACCCATGTTCCTATTAGACTTTTATTATCCGCGATGAGTACTACACGATGCAATCAAATAAGGGTCAAGGACAATTTTGCGGTCCATTTTTTGTAACAGATCCCCACCGATTCAGAGATATACAATCCTGCTATGGTAGTCGTGACACAATTTTTATACACCCTGTACACTAGGATGGACCTTATTTTTCGACTAACGAATTTTTTTCGCAACACCCCCTAGAATTGTGCCACTGGACGAAAAATAATCTGTTGCGAAATTTGAAATTGATCGAATAACGGGAAATCGTGCCGCATCAACTTTGAAAATTTTTTAATTTTGTAACTCGTTTTTCTCCACTGCAGTAAGTTATCAGTATACATGTTTATATATTATTGAATTTGTCTTTTTACGCTGTGACGTTGCAGATTTTGCGACGTCACTTTTCCATTATTCTGTACGGCCGAAACTGCATTTCGAATGGACCGGACCGCCATCTAGCGTACCGAACCGACAGTCACGAATCTCGAGAGCGCTCCCCGTGGAATTTCCGCGTTAATCACCGATCGGCGGCTAATTCAAACCGCGCGCGCCGAGTACGGCAAGTTTCAGGACGTGCCACGTGCACCACCAGCCCCCTCAGGAAGCCTAAGGCGGCTCCCTTCGTGGGATCTTTCCTCGTGATTTCGCTGACCACCCGAAACGTCCAGTGCACTGGTTAAGAGAAGGACTGCCGACGCACACGGGCCGAACAACCCGGAGGCGACTCAAGCCTAGAACCCCTCCAACATCGGACTTTCCTCCCGAGGAACTCCACCTGAAAGGCCTCGACGTCATTTCATCCCGCAGGAAGGGGTTCCATAATCGTGGGTGGTGTGGAAGCGCTCCGGGACTGTCTTAGACACCCCGGTCGCCACACGGCGATCGTTATGGAAAATCCGGATGTTGCCTAGGGCCAGGGGCCATCCGTGGGAGACCCACAAGACTAAAGATTTTGCATGCGAGACCGACCAATTAGGTAGTCCGAATAATGACGTCACATTCAAGAGCGTTCATAGTAACACGATTAGAGAGGACGGGACTCGGCCAGATCGGACCAAATCACGTCTACGAGAAACGGTAAGTCGACCAGTGGTCTTTCCCTTAAAATTTCGTGAAGTAGTTTGGATAATTTCGTGTAAGGACGATACGCTTCTCGTCTCGTCCTCGAGTTCGTACGGACAGAGGCGCGTCTCGCCTCGTGTTCGCATCTCACCTCATTTGCCGGCGTTGTGAGAAGACGTTATACTTCGCCACGTAAAGGAAGTTTTCCTCGGAGGAGTCGGACGAGAGTAAAATCGCGACGACGGGTATAGCGTGCTCGCGCGAGCGAGCGAGAGAAATGATCGCGTGCCGTCGCATGCTCGCTCCGTTCTGTTCCGGGAATCGTCGCGACAGTCACATTGTAATTGCGCCGTTCATCTGCGTTCGCGAGTAATTGTATCGATTATATCGAATTAAATACCAAATTACCGTATCCCCGCGCGATTCAAGAAATCGACAACCTGCGCTGCGAACGTCCATCTATTCGCCCAAGTGTACTCTCGGGTCGCGGCCACGAGGCCGCCCAATTTGTAAATTATTGACACCGATTAAAAATTAATCTCGAGACAAAGTGAACTGTCGTTTCTCAACCTGCGAGATCCGTCCAGCCGTATGGGCCGTCCCCGTCCTTCCTGCGTCCGAATCTCTGACCCTTCGCGAGTCGCGTAGCGTACCTTGAAACTCGATAACGGAAATTCTCGTTTCGATCCTCCGCGTGTAGGAAATCGTCTCGTTTCGCGAGGTATCCTTCCGATACCTCTGTAGCGGCTAACGGTACCGCCAATAAAACATTTGGCGTGCAAATGCTTAGCGAAGTTTGGGACACGTGCGCTGGTAAAGCTATTTGCGAGGAAACTGTCTTTTCATATTTTCGCCCATCTGCCAGTAAAGATTGTGTTTTAGAATTTTCGTTGCGACAGTCTCAATAGCGCCCGCGGGTGTCATAAACTTCGGGTCTCCCAGGGGCCTCGGTACTAGGGCCGCGCGGTCGGTCCGGCCGATGGGCCCGCGAAGCTTCCCGACGCTGGCTCCTGGGAAATCCCGCTACGTTGCCAGTTTTCACGACGACACGACGTTTCGCGAAAGATTCTCGGAAAAACGTTTGCGAAAGAGGGGGGCGAGGATCTACGCGTAGGCGGCGCGTTGTTTCGTTTAAGCCACCTATCGGCTAATTCGGAAAGGGCCTTAGCCGATAAGAAGAAATGATCAGTTGTACACCGACTCTCAGACAAGACACTTCGTCTCCTGAGAAGGAAATAAAAAGTCTTGTGTAAAGAACATATAGTGATTTCGCTATCCCTTCACCTCCTTCCGAGGTCCGGTCTCAGCGCCTGTAAAATCCCGGAGTTGCATCTCCTTTCGCCCGCGGAAACCGCGTCGGAAAAGAGGCAACGTCGCAACGCACTATAACAATATAGAAACAAAATGTAATATTGATTTAAAAAAAAAAATTCGTGACCTTGAAATCTCAAAAATTGACATTTAAAATATTTCTTTTTCTTTTGCATTATATTTAATTTGTTAAACAGTACAACTTTTGTCTACGAAATTTTTTTATTTTTATAAGTAGCAAAGATATATATAGTTTTTTGTGTTACGAGCCGAGGGCTAAGCGGGTGATGCGTGACCGAGATTATATAATTAGGAGACTTGGTTTTGTGGACTGGCCGGTGTGTATTTCACCACCGGGTCGCCACCTCGCCAAGGTATGGAGCAATGGACTGGCAGACGTGTATTTCACCGTCGGGTCGCCGCGTGGATCGGGAAATGAATAATTGTTATCGGCTCTCGTAACGTTATATAGAAATTGATATACTTTGAGCGGCTAAAGTATATCGTTGTGGGAATACTAGTTCTGGGATAGAAATCTGATGTGAATATGGAATTAATAGAATTGAATTCCTTAAAATTGTAGTACAATATATTCAGTAATTAAACAAGGGTTACAATTGTATTTGTGTAAAGTGTGGTCGCGGATACTAATATCCCTAACTCTCGGTTTTGACGCACTGAGAAATGCGGGGGTTACGGTTATCTAGCTATTTGTGCGATGGAATACGTACTGTTGAGTTAATGCTCGAAAGGACTTTATACCCGATCTTGCTATACGTAACGTGTCGCAACGTGACTAGGTTTCAACTGTGCCCGTTTGAGGTTGGAATCGTGGGCTTTATATACCCCGAAATTGTCTAGAAATTTGGGTGGGAGTAGGCGTGCATCTGGCTGGAAATTCCTGAGAATTTCCCAGGTGCAGCACCCTCGTGGGAGAGTTGGTTTTTTAGATAAACTAGCGGACCACTGCAGAGCAACATGTGGCTTCAAGAAGGCTCAAAAAGTCACGTAGATGAATTTTCCGTACATAACATTTGTATGATGTACTATATAGTATATGTATAATGTATGCATATGTACTTATTATGCATAAGTATATGTATGTATATATATACAGGGTGGACAATTTATCTGAAGACATTGAAATATCTCGAGAACTATGCATCGGATCAAAAAAATTGGATAATGAAAGTTGTTCGTCCCGAAGGGGGACATCCAATGATACCAAACTGGACCACACACCGCCACCCCTTGGGGAGATAGAAGATAGAAAACTTAAATGGGAAACCCCATTTATTATTGCAGATTTGGATTCTCCAGAAAAAATACCCCAATTTGATCTACGAGTTCTTGCATTTTGGTTCACAGATGGCGCTGTAATCGGCACAAATCAAAATGGGCAAACAAACATTGAAAATTGGGGGTATCTCGAGAAATACACATCAGACTAGAAAAATAAAAGTAGACATAATACATATGTATACATTATACATACATATAATATAGTACATCATACAAAACTATATATATCTTTGCTACTTATAAAAATATAAAAAAATTTCTTAGACAAAAGTTGTACTGTTTAATAAATTAGATATAATGCAAAAGAAAAAGAAATATTTTAAATGTCAATTTTTGAGATTCCAAGGACACGAATTTTTATTTTAAATCAGTATTACATTTTGATTCTATATCGTTATAGTCCGTAAAAAGACAAATTCAACGATATATGAAAAATTTTCAAAGTCGATGCGGCACGATTTCCCTTTATTCGATCAATTTCAAATTTCGCACAGATAATTTATTTATCCAGTGGTACAATTCTCGGTGGTGTCCCACAAAAAAGTTTGCAAAATAATTTTCGCCAAGTATAACTTATTAGGTCCATCCTACTGACACGCACACCGCTCGATACAAAATACGGAGCGTCCATGGAGGAATATTAATTTCAACAAATTTTCACTTAACGTATTTTCGTATGTTCCTGTTCTCCTTTGTTTTATCTGTAGCTATGTTGTATTGCAAATTCAAGTGTTTGGAGTCGTACAGTAGCTATTAGAAATTTCAGAGTACAATAAAAGAAATTGCTACGCATATGTACAGGGTGTCCCACATAAATGGGAACACCTAAATATCTGTCGTATTTACAGTCCTATCAGAAAACTTCAGAGGACAAAGTGACACTATTGAAGGGGGCAAATATAATGGTAAAGAAAAAAAATTTTTATGTCGTGTTTTTTAATGAAATTTCAAGGTCAAGGATGTTTTTTTTAGTGGATACCACCTTTTTGACCTTGAAATGACCTTGAGCAAGAATAATCATGTTGGAGCGGATAAAATGTGGACGTTTAAAACTTACTCGTTTCAGCAAAGATTACGCGTTGTTTACGGCGGGTTGACCTTTACAAACCACAATAAATGTTTGAAATATTTTTCATAGTAAACAGCGTATGTTTATGTTAGATATAGTATGTATTAGGGTTGTTACTTTTCCGAAACTTCGACACTTCGAAACTTCGATTTGTTTCCAGTTAACGGATAAAAGAAATAAATTTTCATAATTTGTTTCTATATTCACTATTTAAATTATTTCAATAATTTATTGTTAAGATAATATATTTATAATTTGAATTATCCTTTCGATAACACATTGTTAAAATAATTGTTTAAATAAATAAATTTTCATATTTTGTTTCTATACACATTATGTGAATTATTTCAGTAATTCATTGTTAAAATAATTATTTAAAGAATGTATAAGTATTTACATAATGAAGATAGAAACAAATTTCTATATTAATTATGTAAATACGTGTATATTGTCTAAACAATTATTTGAACAATAAATTATTGAAATAATTCAAATAATGAATATAGAAACATATTGTAAAATTTTATTTGTTTAATCAATTATTTTAACAATAAATAATTGAAATAACAATTCAAATAATGGATAAAGAAACGAATTATAAAATTTATTTATTTAAACAATTATTTTAACAATTTGTTATCGAAAGGATAATTCAAATTATAAATATATTATCTTAACAACAAATTATTGAAATAATTCAAATAGTGAATATAGCAACAAATTATACAATTTATTTATTTAAACAATTATTTTAAGAATGTGTTATCGAAAGGATAATTCAAATTATAAATATATTATCTTAACAATAAATTATTGAAATAATTCAAATAGTGAATATAGCAACAAATTATAAAATTTATTTATTTAAACAATTATTTTAAGAATGTGCTATCGAAAGGATAATTCAAATTATAAATATATTATCTTAACAATAAATTTTTGAAATAATTCAGATAGTGAATATAGAAACAAATTATGAAAATTTATTTCTTTTATCCGTTAACTGGAAACGAATCGAAGATTCGAAGTTTCGACCTTCGAAGGAAAGTAACAGCCCTAGTATGTATCTGACACCTGACACCATTGGGTCTGACACCATTGGACTTTAATCTATGGGGCAAGATAAAATGTATTGTGTACAAAGATAAACCCACAACGCCAGAGGATATGCGGCAAAGGATTACTGCAGCATGTGCTTCGATTACGTATCAGGAAATCGACAATGCCTACAGATCATTTAATGCAAGATTGCAATATTGCATAAACGAGGATGGTCAACGTTTCGAACATTTATTATGATATGTAAAGGTAAACCCGACGTAAACAATGCGTAATCTTTGCTGAAACACGTAAATTTTAAACTTCCACATTTTATCCGCTCCAACATGATTCTTCTTGCTCAAGGTCATTTCAAGGTCAGAAAGGTGGTATCCACTAAATTCAGTTTTTTTATTGTCTATCGTGCTATCGTAAAAAAAATATACAATTCCACTTAAAAAAACACCGGTGACCTTGAAATTTCATTAAAAAACACGACATAAAAAATTTTTTCTTTACCATTACGTTTGTCCCCTGCAATAGCGTCACTTTGTTCTCTGAAGTTTTCTGACAGGACTGTAAATACGACAGATATTTAGGTGTTCCCATTTATGTGGGACACCCTGTATATTCAATTTTACATTCCACCTTTATCTCATGAATCTTTCACAGAATAATTTTCCTTACTTGCTACAAAAGGCATTTCATTTCTTTGCGTGTTCATTTGTCAGTTATTCAATACCTCGTACAGTTCTGTACGTTTTATTATGTTTTAATCGTGGTTTTGTTTATTACGACCGCGCCATTAGAGGGACAAGCACAGCACACGAAACTGACATTGGCGTCAAAGTGTAGAATGTTTCTAGTCTGTTATCGGACCGTTAGCATTCGGTGTGCACGAAAGGAAGCACGTGATTAGACTATAATAAGTAATGGCACGAATACGTTCTGGTAAATTTTATTCGAAGTCATTTCTATGACCATGAACGCCATGTTATTAGCACGAAGTCCGTGTACATTTTGTGCATAAAAGTATCTGGTACGACACAACGCCGGATTTATGATTAATTCGGTTTAAACAGTTTTTGCATGTACGCAATGTACCGACTAACAACAATAAGTTGCTCGAAGGAACATTTTACATTCACTATAGAAGAACAGATCATATTTATTCCTTGTAATTTATTTACGAATGTTGACAATTGGAAACACACAATATTCGAACGTGTAAGAACAATATGGTATTAAATCACCGTACCGGTCCAACACCATACCGGTTGACAAGCAAGTTATTGCCGTCTACGTAACGTAACACGTGGCACACTTGGATCGTACAAGCGTTGCAAGTTACAATATTAAATTTCAAACCTAATGCAGAAAATGGTAATAAATGAACAATTTTGAATAAAATGCACAAAGAATAGTTCTCTTGTTTTGAATTTGTTAAATTTATCAGCGCGCGGATTGAAAACGATTGAAAACTACTGGTCTAGAGTCTAGAGAACGACGACAAATACACATGACAAGTCGTCGGCAGCTTTCTCGCATGTATCTTTATTTAGCTTAAATTTAATGATAAACTGGTAACACAGATCGTACGCAGCACAACCCGATCAAATGAAATAGTTGCTATCGATCGATTCGAAGGTCACGAACAGTTTTCTAAGAAACGTGCCGATTGCAATTATGCGAACATTCTCATAGAGCTACGTCGAGCGATAATTGACTATGAGTTGATAATACCACATTTACCGATTACAAACGAGGAAAAGAAAATAGTGTAGATATTTTTTCATTTTGTATGAAGAAAGCAACAAGACATTTCCGTTTTCAAAATAGGTATACAAAATGCACAGTTTAACTCGGGACGCACAAATACCTGCATACATACGAATGATATTAGAAGCGGAGAGTTAAAAAATTCTTGAAACTAGGTTCAAATACAACTGAGATTGCAACCATACTTCCTTCCCAATTACAAGATATATTTCCGACAATGAGCCATTAGTGTACAAGTGTGCAGAGTTTCTTATGACATTCATTACCGTAATTTCTGTCACCGTTACTTGACCAGTGAGAGTCGCGACACGAAAAGAGTGAACCACATGGTCGTTTGCATTAACATATTGAAAGCGTACCTGCCACCGTACCTGGGACGGTTCCGTGAAAATTCCATCGATGGCCATAAACGATGGCATATTTTGGAAAACGTGCAGAACACGTGGTGCATCGAATGAGCCCAATCGTCTTGCTTACGGTTCGCAAATACTGTCTAACCGCCCGGAAATTTTTTATATGCAGCTAATTGTAATTTCTTCTCGAGAGACAATTCTTTTTCGATATTAACATCAACATCATCTCAACGAATTCTTCTGGATAGGTCTGTGTTTGCTTTTCATAAATGCTTTTGTGGAAATTGACGACGATCTTAATTAAATTTCTGTTCTTCCTTTTCGTTTTCTTTTTTAAAGTCGTTATAATTATGTAAATACTTTAAAATATTTTCTAGTTCGCTATATGCCTTTCCTGGATACGAATTTTCAATGCACTGTTACAGTTCCTCGGACAGTGGCGTGTCCTGATCTTTAAGTGATTGCAGAATAAAATTTATTGTTGCATTCGCTGTTAATAAGATGGAATCCTTACGACATAATGCTTCCATAGCCAGCTTTATTGGAAGCAGAGCTGATACAGTTTTTGATATTAAATCGAATTCGTTATCGAAAAAATTAATTTGTAAATTTCAAGTAAGAGTAGATGCCCCAAACAAATATTTATTATTTATAGCTAATACCGAAAATACCGGTATTATACCTTAGCAAATATCGGTTTCACGAAATTGCAAATTAGCACGAAGTACCGTTATTCGATATACCGGTGTAAGAAAGGGTAGTAGCAATATTCCCAAAAAGCCGTTACTGTTCGTTAAAACTTTTAGCATTTTATTGACCTACTGTACTCATTTGGCAACTAGAAGTCAAGGCGCTTTCCTGGTTTATTTCCTGCTGGGACACGCGGATCCCTCAGACTCTCTGCTTAGGGGCGGTCGTGGTGTTGAAAAGCCGTTAACCTCGTCAGCTGTCCTAAACTAGTCTTCCTACGATCGTCAGCATGGACGGACGGTTCTTCACGGACGGTTTTTCACGATGGGCGTCGAAACAGTCGATTTACGTGCATCAAATGTGAACTAGTTGTGCGTGATATGTGGATTTCTGTGAATCATTTGTGTGGATTTCTTTCAACGTTTGTGGACCCAATGAATATATGTGAATAGTTTTATTGTGATCGTGAATAAATTAACAATGTGGGCCGGATCGTGCAGTGAAAGGACATTGACCCCTTCTGCTCGATAATTTCATAGAGCGAATAATTAAAATGCTCCTGTGAATTTAACGAGTAGGCAGGTTCAGTGTTTCACGCAGAATAATTTGTGAATACAGGAATCATTTTCACCTCGCTGGGGATCTACAGGAGAACCAAGGTAAGCAAGGTTTTAAAATAATTCTAATTCCGTCAATTTTAAAGCGACTGCCTTTTAAAAAATAGGTCCGTAAAGAGGAGACTTGAAGCTGTCATCACGTTTTTTAGGAATTTTTAAAACAGTCCCGGCTATAGGAAAATTGGATTTGTTTAAAACATTTGCAAAATAAATGGTGAAAAAACCATTTATTCCAAATCGAAATATTTTCAATAGATATTCTTCTGTGTTCACTATAAGCTCCTAAAATCTCATTTTCCTCGGTACGTTAGCTCTAGTGTTATAATTTAATGAAAAAAAATTCTTTACACGTCTGTAAAACCAACATTTTTTAAGATTTCGAAAAATCCTTCGAGATTCCTTCATAGGCTACTAAAGACTACAACATATTCAAATTTGAACTATCAGACATAGGACTCGAAAAATGTTGTTCTCTTGTTTGTTCCTTGCTTTCGACCGCGGTGTATCACCATCGCTCGACTTCTGTCGCGCGCGGCCGTCTCTGCCAACACGCCTCTAGGTCGCGCTCTGATTGGTCCGTGTTTTTCGTTAATAACTCCTTAACAAAGCCGAAACGGCCATTTTTGCAAAGGAAAATGTCGCTTCAAATGGCCTCAGGAACCTCCCCTTTAAAGGAACTCAGACATTTTTGGGACACCCTGTATAAAATACTGAAAGTTGTATTTTTAAAACTTTTGAATCTCAGTCTATATTGAAAATTTAAGAAGCGTGTTTCACAGACTTGTGTTAATTACATACATATTAAAAATATCATCGAAATCGGTTGATGCGGAAAAAAGCCGACAGACGAAAATCACGAGAAATTGTAATTTTTGCCACCTTTGAACGTTTTTTATGTTGCGCAAGTTTTTAAGCCTTAATAATTATTTCTGAACGTAGGAATATTTAATATTACATAATATACTCATAAAACTCGGAAAAGATTGGTATAACTTCGTTTTTCACGGGAAAAACACCAAAAAAAGTGGTTTTCATTTTTTTCAACTATGACGCCCCAGTTTCAGTCTCTTAAAGTTGTAGGTGTGCTCTTTCATTTTCTATATAAAATCTGCATCTTTTCAATTTTTCTCATGTTTTCCATGTCTTAAAACCAGAATTTGCAACTACCACGACGAACTTCGAATAGTTCTATTTACACTCGACGTCGATAGAAAAAACATCGGTGAAATAACGTTTTAAATCATACATTTATAATGTTTTTCTACCTTGGTGTAACTACGCCGTGGCCAATGCACGGCCAGAAGTTGCTCGTTGAGCAACTTGTCCGGGACGACACTAACACCCCGGAGGTTATACCATGGGCATCCCTTGCGGTGTAGAGGGGTGTGGAAAGTTCTCGGGTTTCGGTAGCAAGCGACACGATTTCAAAAGGCACCGGCCCTCTCGAGTGGCCTCGGCCACGCACGGAACGTATAGTATAGCCCGCCGTGCATCCGTGGTTTTCCCGTCGCTCATAAGCCGACCCTTAAAAGGCGTTAGAATAAAAATTACGATTCCAGAAGAGTCAATAAGTTTCAACTAAATGTGACTGATGTATACCTCGTCCATGAAAAGATGGCACAGGGAAACTTGTAGGGACCTAGGCCCTACTAGCTAATATCCCTAATTCGCGATTCACGTCTTCCACAATTGGCCGACTCGCTTGTCAAAGACAACAAACGAGCGAGGTTCGTGTAAGGCACGGGTATTTGATGAGAAGTGCAATGAGCGAGAACCCATTATACCTAAACAACCGCATCAGCCGATGTAAGGGGCGTCGGTATCCATCTACAACAGAATTCATACAACAGATGCCAAAAAACTTCGTTTGCATATCCCAGTATACATGTATAGTGTTACATCCATATGCAATGTATTGCATACAGCATGGAAATTATAAGGCGTTACAAACGAATGTCTCCAAAAATATTGATTATACGTAAAATTGTTTCAGATGAAAGTTGTTCAATACCGAAGGGGACATCGTGTGGTGGAACTTTTATTTTTCCCGGTGGACACTTCAAGGTGAGGTGAAGGTCAACTTTCTTTTTTTAAATCGAATGATATGTTTTTTTATCCACCGTCAAATAGTGCGTTTTAAGATGAGTTCAATTACCTATGACTCAAGGTCATGCAAGGTCACACTTGCACGGAAATGCAGAAAAGGTGTGATCGATTTATTTGTACTTTAGTTCGTGCCTTCGAATCATCACACCAAAACAATAACATGTGTTCAATATCAGTGTAACTCAGGACATCATCAAAGTTATTATCTGTTAAGACGTGCACATTATCGCCGGCTCGCATTTCGGTTTGGGTCGACGCTACGGCCGATTTTGTACAAGTGCCATTGTCGAAGGGTTCCTCTAACTCTTGGAAGAATTTATTGTTTTATGACCCGGGTACGTCTGGAAACTATCAGTTGACCATGGGAAAGTCAGCACAGCCGTACCGCTCTCAATGGCACTTGACGTGGCGTAGGCCCACGCTTAGCGCCAACGGGGGCCTGTGGCCCAAAGCCTAAAATATGATTTCCGGTGAAATCACGGGAAAGCGCGGTTGTCTGTCTGGCGACACTCGTCGTAACGTATTTTGTCTATGGGCGTCGTCCTTCTTTTGGGAGATCACTCGTAGCCTCCCAAATAATAATATCATTGGCTGGGCCCTCCACTATGTTACATTTTGTGGAGGGAGTTTCTCACCCCCATGAGCCTTCTTTAATTCTCGTGCGTTAGTTGTAAGACAGTTGCGAAGTAGAATCCATAGTTACAACATCTCTCTATTATACAGTCCACTATATTCAGTTATATTAAAAGTTATACGAAATCCAATTATCTATTACTTATTTACCTCTCTTTGAGGCGTGTATCTCAGCGGCTCACTAATACTGTTTGAGCACTGACACGACACATCGTTTGGTCCTTCGAGCCGGATTTATATCCTATTTGGATTTTTCTTGGCACTTCGGTAATCGGATTCGGTAACTGTATCGACCACGTCCATATTTTGGAACTTGTTGGTTTATTTTGTGGATTTTCCACACTATTGGGATCTACGTAACCTGCCGCATTGCACGGACAGTGTATCTATCCCGGATTTCTACCAGTGAAGACGGACTTCACGCAACTCCACGACGCAACCGTTGTTGGACTTATACACCAGGACCGCACGAGTATTCTCATATTTTGAGATCTTTTGTCGTGGCCTGTGAGTAGCAGCCAGTTCGTGGGAATCGAGGAGCCTGCCGATCGGAGACGTCAACCGACAACGGACAGAGCTGTCATCCCGGTGGCTGATTTACAGAACGAGACTTTCTTGGTGTCATCGTTGGAGGGAACACCGCTATTCGACCAACAACATAATTTTTTTGTAGATCATCTTCGGTGAGTGCAGCGAATCACTTTCCTTTGTTTAATTCCTCTTTCTCTTACCGGTTTCGGTCTCAGTTATAATGTCTCTCCCAGAACCTTCGAAATTAAAGGCTTTGAAAAAGCAACGAGCCACTACTAAGGGTCAAATAACTCGTATAGCCACTTATATAAATGAAACAGCCGATTTAGATATTTTTGAGTTGCAAGCGCGTAGAAATAGACTAGTTGAATTAGGCAATTTATTTGAGGATGTGCAAACTGCTATTGAAAATGAAGAAGATAGCGCAGATCATATCTCGATTAGAGATCAATTTGAAAGACAAGTGTTTTCAACGAAGGCGTTATTAGAAAAGAATATAAAGGCCTTGGAACTTCCCCGCAGACCTGATTCTTTAGGTGCTTCGAGTGATTCCACTAGTAATGTTACAATAAAGCAAACAAACACTCTTCTGCCGAAAATAGAGATTAAACTGTTACGAGCCGAGGGCTAAGCGGTTGATGCGTGACCGAGGTTATAATAATTAGGAGACTTGGTTTTTGTGGACTGGCCGGTGTGTATTTCACCACCGGGTCGCCACCTTGGAAAAGGTATGGAGCAATGGACTGGCCGCCGTGTATTTCACCGTCGGGTCGCCATATAGGAAAGGAACCTGTGGACTGGCCGCCGTGTATTTCACCGACGGGTCGCCACCTTGGTTTGTTGGATAGGTTATACCGTGGACTGGCCGGTGTGTATTTCACCACCGGGTCGCCACCTTGGAAAAGGAAGGATTGTCGTGGACTGGCCGGTGTGTATTTCACCACCGGGTCGCCACCTTGAACAATGGACTGGCCGACGTGTATTTCACCGTCGGGTCGCCATATAAGGAAAGGAACCTGTGGACTGGCCGCCGTGTATTTCACCGACGGGTCGCCACCTTGGTTTATTGGATAAGTTATACCGTGGACTGGCCGGTGTGTATTTCACCACCGGGTCGCCATATAAGGAAAGGAACCTGTGGACTGGCCGCCGTGTATTTCACCGACGGGTCGCCACCTTGGTTTATTGGATAAGTTATACCGTGGACTGGCCGGTGTGTATTTCACCACCGGGTCGCCACTTCGGAAATGTAGGGACACGAGGACTGGCCGACGTGTATTTCACCGTCGGGTCGCCGCGTGGATCGGGAAATGGATAATTGTTATCGGCTCTCGTAACGTTATAAAGAAATTAATATACTTTGAGCGGCTAAAGTATATCGTTGTGGGAATACTAGTTCTGGGATAGAAATCTGATATGAATATGGAATTAATAAAATTGAATTCCTTAAAAATGTAGTACAATATATTGGATAATTAAATATGGGTTACAATTGTAATTGTGTAGAGTGTAGTTGCGGATACTAATATCCCTAGCTCTCGGTTTTGACGCACTGAGAAATGCGGGGGTTACGGTTCTCTAGTTATCTGTGCGATGATATACGTACTCTTAAGTTATTGCTTGAAAAGGACTCTATACCCGATCTTGCCTATACGTATCTTGTCGCAACGTGAGTAGGTTCTAACTGTGCCCAATTGTGGTTGAAATTGTGGGCTTTATATACCCCGAAATTGTCTAGAAATTTGGGTGGGAGTAGGCGTGCATCTGGATGGAAATTCCTGAGAATTTCCCAGATGCAGCACCCCCGTGGGAGAGTTGGTTTTTTAGATACACTAGCGGACCGCTGCAGAGCAACATGTGGCTTCAAGAAGGCTCAAAAATCACGCAGATGAATTTTCCGTACGTAACAAAACCCTTTGACGGGAATCCCATAGAATGGCATAGTTTTCACGATTCTTTCAAATCTTTAGTGCACGAAAACGCAGATTTACCGGCAGTACAAAAATTTCATTTATTGAAAAACTCTTTGCGCGGCGAAATAGCTTGTTTATTGTCAGCTCTTAACGCGTCAGAAGCAAATTATACTGTAGCTTGGGATTTGTTGCAAAAACGGTGCAACAAACCTAGGCAAATTATTAATTCTCACTTAAAGTTACTACTTGAATTACCTGAAATTAACCGTGATTCTCCGACTAACTTGAGAATTTTAGCTGAACAAGCTCAAATGCATGTTAATGCTTTAAAAACTGCGAAACAGCCTGTCGAACATTGGGACACTTTTTTAGTTTATTTAATTTCGAAAAAATTAGATAAGAATACCAGGCGTGCTTTGGAACGTACTCTCGAAAATGAAGAGATACCGAAGTTCACTGAACTAATTAATTTTATTAATAAACAAGCTCGAGGTGATGAAATGGAATTGGAAACTTTATCGCCATCGTATAATACGCGTAATAAAGTTAATAAACGCGTGCAAAATTATGTAGCAACTGCTACGAAGCATTCTTGTTTTATTTGCAAGGAGGGACATGAATTATTCAATTGTCCACGTTTCTTAAAAATGTCTGTTCGTGAACGTTTCAATGAAGCGAAGACAATGAGATGTTGTCTAAAATGTCTTAAAAGGCATTATGATATGTATAACTGCTCTTATAAAAATTGTGCAAAATGTGGTCGAAAGCACAACACTTTATTACATTTTCCAACCACACAGGTTGTTCCTAACGTTGAAGAAATTTCACCTAATTCGTCCTCCAATAGTGGGAGCGACAAAACAGTTTTTACGGTAACTGATAATTCTGAGGTACTACTTGGTACGGCACGCGTTAAAATAATTGATAAATTTAACAAGGAACATGTTTGCAGAGTATTGCTTGATGGTGCATCTCAAGCACATTTTATTTCCAAAAGATTAGCAAATCGCTTGCTATTAAGACAAGAGAAATTAAATTTTAATTTGTCTGGTATAAATCAGATTAAAACTCACGCAGACTCTCTTGTAAGTGCCACCATAAAATCAATTTATACTTCGTATTCAACTAACGTGAAATGTGTTTCTGTAGACAATATAAGTGGGTTATTACCGGCACGTCTAATTAATAGAAATAATATAAAAATTCCGAAGAATATTAAATTAGCTGATCCTGACTTTTATAAACCTGCCGAGGTAGATTTATTATTAGGAAATACTGTTTTTTATAATCTCTTGACTAGTGGTCAGATTAGTTTATGCGATGATAGAATCATACTGCAATCTACCAAATTAGGGTGGATTGTCGCAGGAGAGTCAAATTGGGAAAGAGCGTCATGCTATACTATACAGAAATCTTGTTTTTTAACCCTTTCATTGGATGAACAATTAAATAAATTCTGGGAAATTGAAGGAATGACGGATAAGGTTCCGCTTTCAACAGAAGAAGTAATGTGTGAGCAGCATTTTGCTGACAATACTTCTCGTGATAATTCAGGACGATACATAGTTAAACTTCCATTTAACACTAAAGGCAATATTTTAGGCGAGTCACGGAATGCTACTTTAAATCGTTTCTTTGCATTGGAACGTAGGCTTCATAGGGACTCTAATTTATGGAAACAATATTCAGAATTTTTAAGAGAATATGAAGCTCTTGGTCATACGACTAAGATTGAAAATGACGACATTGGTTCAGGGTATTATCTACCTCATCATGCTGTTTTTAAGGACTCTAGCAAGACTACAAAGATTCGAGTTGTATTCGATGCATCGGCTAAGACGTCCACAGGTGTATCGCTGAATGACACTCTTTTGGTTGGCCCTACTATTCAAGATAGTTTGTGTAGCATATTGCTTAGATTTCGTACGCATGTATTTGTTCTAACTGCTGACATCGAAAAGATGTTCAGACAAATTCAACTCCACCCAGATGATAGAAAATATGAAAAAATATTTTGGCGTATTTCGCCCGATCAGCCTGTCGAAACATACAGGTTGAACACAATAACTTATTGTTAGAATATGCGGTAAATTCATACGCACACAGAGAAGAGAAGGCCGCGCCATCTGGCGTAAGAGAGAGCACGGCAGCTCACGGTGTAAAAGGAGTTCCCCGGAGAGACTCGAGAATGAAAGCGTAGAGTTATAGCATGCAATAATATATCATTAAATGTAGTGGTATAAATAAATATATTTGGTGTTGCCTGAAGTGGGGTGCTTTGTTGCGATCCAAGATATATTAACACTTATGGTACCGCGTCCGCACCTTTTCTAGCCGTGCGTTGTTTAAGGCAACTAGCAGATGACGAGTCTGATAAATTTCCCTTAGCAGCTAGCATATACAAACGGGATTTTTATGTAGATGATGTTCTTACTGGAGCATCTGATTTTGAGTCCACATTAAAATTAAGGAACGAATTAATAGGATTGGCAAAGTTAGGAGGCTTTCATTTGCGTCAATGGGCTTCAAATGACGCCAATTTAGTTAAAGACTTGGATGTTCAATTAGAAAAAGGAGCTATTTGTTTAAATCCAGACGACAATAAGAAAATGCTAGGAGTTTATTGGAATCCGTCCGCGGATAATATTTTCTATATCATCAATTCATTTAACGATGACAAATGCGTAACGAAACGTTTAATTTTGTCGCGCATTGCGCAATTGTTCGACCCTCTTGGATTACTTAGCCCAGTCATTATACGGGCAAAAATAATTATGCAAGGTTTGTGGAAGGCCAACATAGGATGGGACCAGTTAGTTCCAGAAGAATTAGGTTCTATGTGGTCAGCATATCAAAGCGAGCTTCGTGTCTTAAACAAATTTCTGGTTAAGCGTAGATTAATTATTGATAACGCTGTAGATTTTCAATTGCATGGCTTTTCTGATGCAAGCGAGTCCACCTATGGAGCCTGCATTTATATTAGATCAACCAATAAAGAAGGAAGTCATAATGTATCATTACTTTGTGCCAAATCACGTGTAGCACCTGTTAAAACAATAACACTTCCTAGACTCGAATTATGTGCTGCGAGACATTTAGCCAAATTGTATTATGAGGTGAAATTTTCGTTGTCAAACCTACAGTTTAGTAATATTAGATTTTGGTCAGATTCAACGACTGTGTTGCACTGGATAAAAACTCCTCCTCATATTTTGAAGGTTTTTGTTGTCAATAGAATAAATGAAATTCAGACATTGACAGATCCACATAGTTGGTTTCATGTTTCTTCTTTGGATAACCCAGCTGATTTTATATCGCGGGACAATCTCCAATTCAATTTTTACAAAATTCTATGTGGCTCAGTGGACCTCGTTGGCTTTCTAATGATGAAATGTTATGGCCAATTAATGAACTTTCAGAAATTGATACACCTGAGAGACGCAATATAATATGTTTAAATACGAACACGGAAATTGATAGTTTATTTTAGAAATTTTCTTCTATTTATACCTTAAATAGAGTGGTTGCGTATTTATTACGATTTTGTCACAACACAAGAAACACAGAGCCACGTGTTGGACCACTCACTACGCAGGAAATTAAGGATGCTCACTTGCGAATTTTGCAATTAATACAAGAACAATTTTTTGCTTTAGATATACGCAATTTGAAGCGTAATAAGATTTTAAATAATAGTAGTAAATTACTGAACTTGAATCCTTTTCTTGACGATTTTGGGATCTTACGCGTAGGAGGTAGATTAAAATATGCATATATTAACTATAGTCAAAAATATCCAATTTTATTACCTCGATCACATCATGTCACTAATTTGATTACACAATACGAGCATATACGGCATTGGCATGCAGGCGTTTCAGCTACTTTAAATGCATTACGACAAAGATATTGGCCGATAGATGCCAGAAATAATATTAAAAGAATTATCCACAAATGTATGCGTTGTTATCGAACAAATCCCAAGATTCTAACATATTTAATGGGGAATTTACCTAAACATCGAGTATTACAATTTAGGCCATTTCAGAATGTTGGAATCGATTATTGTGGACCATTTATGATTAAGGAAAGGAAATTTTGCAACAAAACAAATTTAAAGGCGTACGTAGCAGTTTTTGTTTGCTTTGCTACTAAGGCAGTTCATCTAGAACTTGTCACTGACTTAACGTCAGAATCATGTCTAGGTGCAATAAAACTTTTTTTTGCCAGAAGAGGTAAGGCTCACAATATTTATTCTGATAACGGTACTAATTTTGTAGGTGTTAAAAATGAACGAATTAAAATTCAGGTTTTTCTTGAATCTAAAGAGTACAAAGATAAAATCTATAATTTTGTAACGAAGGAAAATATAAGTTGGCATTTTTCTCCTCCGCGTTCTCCGCACTTTGGCGGCCTTTGGGAGGCTGCTGTTAAGGCTTTGTTAGGGCTTTTTGAACAGTTTTATACATTAATTACTGAGATCGAGGCCATCCTGAACTCTCGTCCTATTATACCTATATCCTCTGATCCTAATGACTTTACCGCTTTAACACCTGGACATTTTCTTATTGGTGATTCGTTGACCAATTTACCGGAGCATGATCTTTCTACAATACCGGTTAATAGGTTGTCTTTATGGCAACACATACAGAAAATTAAACGACATTTTTGGACCAGGTGGAGCAAGGATTATTTAAGCGAATTGCATACGCGAAGTAAATGGCATATTAATAACGCAAATATAAGGGAAGCTACATCAGTTCTCATTCAGGAAGATAATATTCCACCAATGCAATGGAAACTGGGTAGAATTGTTTCTTTACATCCAGGGGAGGACAAGATTGTACGCGTTGCCACTGTTCGCACCGCATATAGTATTTACAAACGTGCGGTTAATAAACTTTCTCCGTTACCAATTGACGATTGTGTTAAGGAATAAATATCAATATTGCGCTGAATATAATTGTTTGCGTTACATTTTTTTTGTATAAGATTTTATTTATTCTGCTTTTTATGGTTGTTACTTATTATATTTTTTTAATTATTATTATTATTGTTGTGATCATATTGAATTTTTTGACTTTGCTTCTATGCTTTTTTTTCATATTTTAGTTTTTTTTTTGTAACTGAATATTTGCATTAGATTGGTAAGTTCTGTATGTTTATGTTTATATTAATACCTTGCGGAAGCATTACATGTATTGTATGTACTATTTTAGCATTTTATTTGTCTTTTGTGTGACTCCATTATATTTAATTATAAACACGTATTAATTTTGTATTGTGTGCGTATATCGTATTTACGATTTCTTTTTGGAATTTCTCTTGATTATTTTTTGTTTGTTTATATTATATTTGTTACAAATTATATGTTTATGTCGGATTTGTATTAGGTAATATTACTTGGCTTTATTTTATATTCATGTAATTATAACGACTATTTCTTATAATGTGTGTAACGTATGTCTAATTAGTATTTGTTATTGTTAGAACTTTTATGTTCACTTGTAAGCGTACACACATATTTAGTATTGGTACCGATATTTTCTTGTTGAACATATTTGTTCAAGGCGGGCGGGGTGTTTGTTCAAGACGTGCATATTATCGCCGGCTCGCATTTCGCTTTGGGTCGACGGTACGGCCGATTTTGTACAAGTGCCATTGTCGAAGGGTTCCTGTAACTCTTGGAAGAATTTATTGTTTTATGACCCGGGTACGTCTGGAAACTATCAGTTGACCATGGGAAAGTCAGCCCAGCCGTACCGCTCTCAATGGCACTTGACGTGGCGTAGGCCCACGCTTAGCGCCAAGGTGGGCCTGTGGCCCAAAGCCTAAAATATGATTTCCGGTGAAATCACGGGAAAGCGCGGTTATCTGTTTGGCGACACTCGTCGTAACGTATTTTGTTTATGAGCGTTGTCCTTCTTTTGGGAGATCACTCGTATCCTCCGAAATAATAATATCATAGGCTGAGCCCTCCACTATGTTACATTTTGTGGAGGGAGTTTCTCACACCCATGAGCCTTCTTTACTTCTCGTGCGTTAGTTGTAAGACAGTTGCGAAGTAGAATCTATAGTTACAACGTCTCTCTATTATACAGTCCACTATATTCAGTTATATTATAAGTTATACGAAATCCAATTATCTATTACTTATTTACCTCTCTTTGAGGCGTGTATCTCAGCGGCTCACTAATACTGTTTGCGCACTGACACGACACATCATTATCAATGAAAGGAAAACAAACGTATTTATATATTACTGCGATCTTCTGCAAGATAATCAGTTTACTTTCATTACGATTCGTGCTAAGGTATCCTTCGCTGAACGATAGAACGTAAATAAGTGGTGAAAATAGAAATGTACCAAAATTGTTTTGATGTGTTTATGGTACTGCTAATTTGTATGCACAACGCTACCCAAATCGACCATCAACATCGCATATAGCATTTAAAGGACTACATGAAACAGCGTTTTCTCCTTTCAGGTTCCATGCTTAAAAACTGCATAATGCCCATTAAGCCAAATGACGCGTAAAAAGAAGATAGTCAGAATATGAGAAGCTTGTCCTCAGATAAATGTTGAAATATTGAGCATAGTTAGAGAATCATTTAAACAAAGAATTGTTAAGTGCATTGAAGTAAAAGGTAATCATTTTGAACGCATACTAAACTGTAGTACAAATAAAATGATCACACCTTTCCTGCATTTCCCTGCAAGTGTGATCTTAAATGACGTTGAGTCATAGGTAATTGAACTTATCTTAAAACGCACTGTTCGATTGTGGATAAAAAAACATATCATTCCATTTAAAAAAAGAAAGTTGACCTCCACCTCACCTTGAAGTGTCCACCGGGAAAAATAAAAGTTCCATCACATGATGTCCCCCTCGGTACTGAACAACTTTCAGCTGAAACATTTTTGCGTATAATCAATATTTTTAGAGATATTCGTCTGTAACGCTTTATAATTTCCACCCTGTATATGTACAAGGGAAGTCAGTACACGCAATAATGTTTCAAAATTCTTCAATGTGGATGCAAGTCAACGAATCGAAATACTACGGAAGACAGGACTCTGTTGCAGCTAGCTTTGGTCAAGTCATGCTACAAATCGCACCATATCACACAAAATCACACATAGACTGTCAAGAAGGAATTCAGACCACACGATGTTTGAAAACAACACTAAATTCTACTAGCATAGCGCCCCTTCGCGTCGGAACTATGTAGCTATTACAGTAATTATGTTGCAAATACTTTAGCTACGAGACTTTGTCTTGCTCGCAATGCGGTCAATATTACAGAAACTGATAAATACAGTTCTACCGATAGTAAACCGATACAATCGCGAGTCGATTACATTTTCGACGAAACTAAACTATTTACAATTAGTAGTTCCTCGGATCAGTGGATTAACACCCGCTCGTTCGTAGATTTGTTCACTCCAGCTTTAGACTCTAGACTAGGGTTACTAGCTGCGCGTCCCGCCAGGACCCTTACCCTTCAGCCCCTCGCCTATACGCGCTGCCAAGTCTGCACTCGCTTCCCCCACTCTTCCGCCTGTGGAACCGGGTAGGGAAAATAACGAGTGATCTGTTGTTTCATTTGCACTACGCGCGCCATGGCCGATTTGGTTTAGGTTAATTTGGGACACTCGCGTTAGCGTGCTCCACGCGGTATGCACGAGCGTTCGTGGGAAGAGTGGCGGAAACGTAGACCGGCTTAGCAGCGCAGCTAGGCGAGGGGCCGAAGGGTAAGGGGCCGCACATGGCAACCCTGCTCTAGACTAGATCAGGGATAGGCACGGTTGGGGCTTCTCGTTGCCCACCGTATGGCGCTTGCTGGAAGGAGACAGTAGACGCTACGGTGGGGACGTTTTTTGCCTCAATCGAGGCAAAAGTGGTCAGCTCTGCTTTAGGTAATACGACGGCGACTTTACAAAAGATCAGATGAGGCCGGGTGATAACAGGCACTTTATCTGCACTAGACAAACCGAACTAAGATAATCGTGTTTGCAATTTATCTTTGAACTTAAATCGTAAGGTCGTCGAGAAAAACATCAGAAAAACAACACGAACACAATTAGCCGAACTAATTTAATTTAGTATTATCTATCGTAACAACGTAAGAAAATTACTACTTACTACAATACAAGTTATATAAGTTTTAAACGATCAAATTTCACGGATATGTTCTGTGAGTAGAAACGAGACAAAAATGTTATATATGTGAATGGTGATTGTTTATATTGTATGTGAGAGTTGAGAACGAATGGTATAGATGTGTTGTGGCGTCACCGACGTCGCGAAAATTCTAATGATCGCGATGCGACGTGTGCTCGCACAATCTTCAGGAAGTATGTGAGCTGGTTTCTGGATTTCGTGATAGTATATCACAGCAATAATCAAACACTTTTAGTAACAATATATGTATTTAACAAACGGAATAGCTACTACGGTGTTGAATGTAAGAAGAGTGAAGTTAATGGTGCGAGAGATCGAATAGATCTGATCTAAGAAAAATGGGAAGGAATCGGATGGAGATGACTAGAAATTCCCTCCACGATGGTTCGGATAGTGGGGAATTGTCCTTAACCAATCGGCGTATTTAGGGTGGTTTTTGATATTGTGCAACGCCCACGAGCTGGTACGCTGCATTGGGGGTAAACATTTGGCAGAGACAATCCAAGGAAGACAAGTTCCTCGTTCCTCGAACCTCGCCCATAAATTACGGGCCCCCTGGCGCTACAAGTGGGCCTACGCTACGTTACGTGCCATTGAGAGCGGTACGACCGAACGGATTTTCCCATGAAAATCCGCTAACACTTTCCAACCGTACCCTGGTCGTAAAGTAATAAATTTGTTAAAGAAGCAATAGGAGACTTTCTCAAAAATGACCTCAACTAATTCGACCGTGGCGTAAACCCAGACGGAAATTGGAGCTGGCGACGCAACAAGATGGAAGAATGTTCGCAGGAGTGAGTGACAGGCGGGAATGAGAAGAAGAGAGACTGTTTGAGGTTAGAGTTTTACCAGTAGATGTACATGCACGATGCATGGCAAGCACGTGTGAGAGTTAGAGTATTACAATATCCTGTATTATAGTTGTAAGTGTTATGGATTAAAGTATATAAGTTGTGACGTGCAAGTGCTGCCTACGTCCCTCCGAACGCTTTTCCGAGGACCGGACCGCCCTCTGGCTAGACCGAAAAGAACTCGGTCATCGTGAGCGATTCCACGCGACGCGATTCCACAGGACCGGAGCCCGGGTCCGAAGGGCCGTGATCGCGTCGCGTGCTTTGGCGAATCGTACACGCCGCCGGAAAATCGCGCCGAGAATAGGGACGCGTGGCCGCGTGTGCAATAATTTTGGCGACCGTACGCCGCTTAGATATCGCGATCGTGTCGATCGCGAGGCCGCGTACGGGTTTTATTGGCGACAAGTGTACGCGCGACAGCAGTGGCGCCTCCGCGTGGGATGTCGATATAGAACCGCGGAAACGCGAAAGAAATGGTCGCGCCGTGTCGTTTGTCGTAAGCTGCCAGAAGTTCGTAGGGTTAAGATCGCGGGCGGTTCGAATCCGCCGCAGATTCCATTGCCGGATTGCCGGACAGAGTCGAGGAGAGAAAACGCGTGCGTGCCGAAAATCCGCCGCGAGACCACCTGTGACGCGTTCGGCTATGACGACCGCCGCGGATCGAAACCCGCGTCTGTAGAGTCTCGAGATTGCAATAAACATCTGATAGCTTCTAAATCGCATTCGTGATTTTCCCGAGACCCATTCCCGCCGCGGGGAACTCTCAGGCTTATTTCGCGTTGTCGAATTTTGCGTGACTCCTCGCGTGTCTGGCACCCGAGAAATAGGCCGAACTATTAACTTCGTCGATCTCGTAAGCCTGAGAGAAACCGTTTTGTCCCGGGTGGACTACGGCTCGCGCGGCCGCCCGTAACTCGGTCGTAGGGCCTGTAAAAACCCGGTGCCGTTGCCGAAACCGATCGCGGCAAAAAGCAACGCACAAACATGTGTTTCCACTCGTTTATTCGCCACAATATAAACGTAGATTTACAAACTGTTAGAATGAAACGATGCCATTACATAGTTTACTTTTTTTGGCCGCCTAGTTAAATTAATATTGTTTAAGAAAATATGATAAATAAAAAAACAAATATAAATATTACGTTTAATCCCTAGAAACATATGTAAAGAAATAACTGAGCTTCATCCGTTGATGATTTTGATTACCTTACCAGATTTTAGTTATCGTGCCCGCCAATTAAAAAAAAAAACAATATACAAATATACAATAAATAGTAAGAAATTAACTAAAAAAAGACACTTTTACTTTGACTATCGTTTAACATCCCAAAAGGTCTAGTCCTGTATATCCAATAGTGATATTGACAAAAAGTGTTTAATTCTCTTGTTTATACTGCTGTTACACGAGAAGCCCCCTTCAAGGGACAGTTTATCCCACGGCCAGGGGGGCCTATACGAGGGCAAACTTAAAGTCATTAGAATCAGAACTGTTGATGGTATAAAAACAAACAGCCAGCGTGAGCGCATTGCACGAGACGCAACACATCGAGTGTTCACATAAACTCATATATATAGTGATCTAGAGTCGTGAAGATTATTCGAGAACCCGAGATTTTCAGGTTCCGCACACTGTTTCGGAATGTTTTTAATCATTCTTACTAATTCAGAAAAATAAAATTCGTAGCGCAGAAGCGAAGTTCTGAATTGAACAATGTTCGAACTTATACTAAAATAAAGACACACCATTTCCCGGTTAAACAAAACTCTTGCTTCGGCGTAAAAACCTCGGCGGATTACGAGGAAAAGCCGAAGCAAGGCGCATTAGATTTATTCAATCAAAGGAAGTAAAACATAAATTTCGTTATACGAAAGCTCAGCAGTTACACCGGATTTTTTAGATAATTAACGAGGTTTCAGGGATTCAACGACTTAACAAACTAAATACTAAATGCCCATTCTAATTTAAAACTAAGAGAGCTCTCTTACCGTTTATAACCAAAATCTCAACGCGCAGTGGTCCCCACAGTAGAGTTCCACCGGAACTCTCTGGACGATTGCCGGCTTGCCCTTAGGACATTCCTTCGCCGGCAGCACTACGGTTAGCCTTGCGATCCGTCCCAGCTTCGGTGTACACTGCAAAGGAGCTTCAGCGCTTCCAATGCCCTCGACTCTCAAATGTGCAACCGGCCTGGTAGAATCCAAGTCTTGCCGAACCGAGTGCACAAGGACCCAACGTCCAAATCTCTCTTTACCCGGGACCACTCGCGGAACACTCCAGGCCAATAATTTATCGCGGAGAAAAACCGTGTCGTCTCGCACATTCCGTCAATCCCCTTTTTTTTTTTCTTTTTTTTTAAAAACAAACTCTCCACTTCGCAACCGTCTCTACAACAACCCCACTTGTCAATCGTGACCAACGTGAAATGCTCGCAAAACTGGCGTATATACATCTATACGGTGAGACTATCGTCTTCTATCACGGTGAATACGATCGACATTACAAACTCGCGAACACACACCTCTAACATTTCTAGCAGGATACGCGAAAACAATGCAATATATGTGTTGGAATATGCGACATCTTCTGATATACAATAAGGACGACACCGTGAAACAAGTCAATATCGATAAATCAAAATAAACTTTGCCGGTGGCAGGATCCGAATCCGACTGCATTCGCTCCGTAGTCGGACGCCTAACCCCTCTGCCAACCGACGATGTGGTAAGCGTTACGAACATTTTGGTATACATATATTGCATAGAATACAATTTTTCCTTTCTCTTAAATTATGTTTCCTACGTAAAATGATTGCTTGTTTCAATGTAATAACGTTAAAATTTGCTTAATATACACCTACGGTAAAACCAACAAGTGTAACTTTCCTCCGCCACAGCAAAAAGGTCGAAACAATTCGGTTTGTATTGTTTTTGACGATGATCTCCCACAAGAAAAAAATCTAAAAAAATTGACGGCACTGTCTGTTAAGGTACATTAACGGAGAACTAAACAATAAATTGGCATGTTTTCATATTTTCGAGACATCTGTATTTTCCGTGGTTTTGAGCGTCTTTTATTTGTACGGGCACAATGCAAGCGAAGTAGTTGGGCTCTTATGGATGACCCCATCTGCCCTCCACGTTTTCTCCGACAAAACTTAAGTATCCTATAGCAGCGTTTCTCAAACTGTGGTACATAGGTTGTACCACTACTAATTAATTACGTTACCTTTTGGTGGTACAATTTTTACACAAAATATATTGAACCTTTTTGTTGGAAAATATGACTTATTTTATTTATTTGTTTGAAAATAATCAGTAACTATTGACATAAAACATGTACGAATCTCGTCACGAATTACTTCAAAAAGATGCAACCTGACTTTCGTTTGAAATTAATGAAGATAAAGGACATATCGAAATCGATCACAAAGAAACAGGCTCATCCTTATGTACCTACGCAGGAATTCGCATTAAATCTCATCAATAATAAATCTTATTTATGCCGTACGAAAAGAGATTGAGAAACCTTGTCCTATGAGGAACGCTTGTCGGAAAGGTATTCTCGCTTGTTTTGTAGAGATATCAGCATTGAGTATAAACGTTTATGGTATTTTCAATGATGACACTGCGGATTATAAGTCGTTAATTGCTTTATTAGTAGCCAAACGAGGTGGTGCAGTTCAAAATAGTCGAAAGTGGAGGAATTTGCAGGAATATTGTCTCTATAATTGCGCTAGTACCTGCGGCACCTCTTTTGGCTACTACTAAAACAATTCACGAAGGGTATGGTCGGATAAGATGGTCAAAAGTAAGTGCCCTTGGGTAAAATTGAAAAATTAGATTTTTGGCCTTTCTTCCCCAGTTAATGATGTTTAAAAATTCTGAGAAAAATCTTTGTAGATTTTAAAATTAAAACTCCCGCTTGTACAAAATCAAAAACCTCAAAAAAATAGAAAAATTCAGATTTCACATGGAAGTTATAGAGTGACAATCTTCATCTTTTTACAGTACCGATATATTATTATAAGTATCGTTTATGAGTTTTTTTCAGATTTATAAGTTCGCAGCGCCGTTGTTAAAAAAAAATAAAAACCGACTTTTTCGACATTTTTTCCGTGAAAAACTAAGCTAACCTCTAAATTGTTACATTTTATTTATTATGTAACCCTATTTGAAACTGATAAACCTGAAAAATTTCACAGAAATAATTAAAAAATGATATTAACTTGATTAGTATTCTACTACGTCAGCGCAAAACATCTGAAAATATCAACAATGTTTCCAACAGATCGGTTGGGACAGCGCGTTAGGCGTTTGACCGTGGACACGATTAAACAAGGTTCGCGACCAGTAAGTGTACTCTTTTCTTATTTGATCAATTCCTTTTTTTTCTATGTAATAATTAATGGTATTTTTGTGGAATTCTTGTAGAACCAACAATTTAAATATTTAGAAATTTTCTGCGGTAAATCTGTACGTGTCTTAGAGTTTTAAATGATCTGTTGCAGAGAAAACAAATAATTCTATTTTTTTTTAGAAATCCATGCGAAATCTGCATTTTCTCGTTTTTTTTCCGGTTTTTGATTTTTTACAAGCAGGATTTTCAATTTAAGAATCTAAACCGAAATGCAGAGTATGTATTCGGGTGCTTGACATGTCTCAGATTTATCTCAGAATTTCTAAACATCGCTAACTAGCGAAAAAACGCCAAAAACTGATTTTTCAATTTTATCCACCGCGATATTATTCGGCTCAAGGGCACTTTTGACCATATTATTCGGCTATACCCTTTATTCGAAGGTTTATTCGAAACCTTCGAATAACGATACAGATAAAAAATGAAAAGTTTATTTGACGCTACGAATAAATGCGCTTCGAATAAAAAGTATCTTTATTCGTCGGATAAATTCTCGTGGAATAAAAATATTTATTCTTATCAATAGTCATCGAATAATGATACTTTTTTTATTCGAACTTTCGAATAACGAATAAAGATAAAGTATGTTTTATCCGAATTGTTATTTAAATAATTTTTCAGCGTTTTGTTTGGTTTATCGTCTTCTACGGCACCTCCTTATAATTAGTGGGCCACGGGGATTCCCGGCATCCCGCGCGTGCTACTCGAGGGTATATACACGCGTATACTCGCTGCGAGTGACTGTCGGCTCAGGTCATTTTCCTCCCTCCATTCCAAGGTTTTTAACCAATTATCGCGGACGATCGGTTCCCTTACCAATTCTCGGAAAATGCTAGCGACGAATCCGCTTGCTCCACAGTCAAACTCACCCCCGCACCAAGCTTACATTTTTTCAAGCAGTACGTCATCAAGTCGGTTCTTCATCAGTCGCTCTGCAAAACTCTTCTACAAAACGCGATCCGTAACTTGTAGTTACATTTAGTTTGTGTAGAGCGTAGAAGATAGAGTTTTTTTGTGTTGACCTTTGTGCAACGCAGAGCTGTCCGTATTATTCAAACAAGTAAGTATTTTCATTGCTATTATTTGTTAGGGTTTTGCTTATGCCTCTCCGCTACATTTGTTTCGTTGGTATAACTTTGATTAATTTTCGTATATTTTTTTTAAGAATATACAGTTCTCCCATCGCGTGATCGCTATTCATCATCGTTGAGAAGTGTTGCTGCATTCTAAATTTACGTAAGTTTTTATTACATCATTTTATTTTTAAAATGTCGGTAAAACGTAAAATGCAGAAGTATTATATGCACGCTAAGAGATCGTCACTTGATTCAAACAAATTTTTACATCAGGGAACCTCTACCATATCCAGCACACAATCTACAAATAAAGATATGAATAATTCTCCGGACAATCGCCATTATTCTTCGTCTTCTAATTTCATTTCTTTAGATTTTGTAGACAATATTCATAGTGAAATTTTCGTAGAAAACGTTCGGGTTGAAATGCCAAATTCCAGTAGCCATTCCGCAGAAAGCGTTGCACATGAAAGTTTGAATGTTCTGCTATCAGGGTGGGCTGTAAAGCACAATGTTTCTCATTGTGCAATTAACAATTTGCTTTCTCTTTTAAAAAATGAAAATTCAATACCGAATGATTTACCTTCGGACGCTAGGGCTCTTTTAGGAACGTGTAGAAGAGTAGAAACAAAACAGATTGACCCGGGACATTACTACCACTTCGGATTAAAAAATACTGTTTTAAATTTAATGAAAAATGTAGACATTTCCTCCGTTAATAGCAACACCATTCCAGTCAATATTAATACTTTACCGACCGGTAGCCGATTAATCGGCTTTTTGTCCCCAACACCACAGACTTAAGATACCTACAGACATTGCATGCAATATATTTTTCTGTCTACGGTTCTGAATTACCGACTCTGTAGAAAATGCCCTAGTACGATAGCGGACTCTATCGAAATGGAACGGTCAGCTGGTGAACTATATGAGGATGCAACACATAAAGTGTGTGTCCGAGGTGGATCGATTTTACAGCGTTGTCAGCTTCAAAAGTGCAATGTTGCCGCATTACGTTCGTACAAGAAACTATCGATGCTCGCATCGAAAGCGGTTTCTATCACAAGCGATGAGATAATTGTCTTGTCCTGCTTTTCGAAGCTGTGGAAATTCAGAGACACGTTGCTTTTTAATCTATACCTCAGAAATTCCAATCGTTGAAAATTTTATTGAACGATCATTTGAATATTCGATGACTTCTTCAAAAATCATTATCATTTTTTAAAATTTTTTATGCGAATATAAAATTGTTAAAAAGTTTGCAATTTTCAATTCGTGGTTTTTTTAATACATATATGTACGCCTGATTATATGGATAAAAACCATGTTCACCAAAGCAATTCGCAGAGCACACGTGTAGTTTTAATATTATTTTCATCATTTTTATATTATTAACAAATGTTAACTTATCAACATAACTAATTTGAATTTTAACACGAAAGGTATTGTTTTCCGATATGAAAATATTAAGAAATGTGTAAACATTCGCGGCATGATAATTGTTGCAGTGTACACGAGCATGTGTAAACTAATATTCATATATTAAAAATTATGCAGATTAGAATACGTCGTCGGAAGCCTCAAATAAAATTCTTTCCTGAACTTCGATGAAAACTTTTCCATACAAATACAGTTTAACTTATCCGATTTGTGGCATGTTTAGACTTATTTTCATCAAAAAAGCATTTGCAATCGACTCATAATGTTTCCGTGGCAGAATTGTGAACCATAATAAACATTTTATTGTTATTAATACGCGTTAGTGAAACCTTTACATTGTTGTCTTCAGGAGGCACACGTAGCGGCGACGTACGATATGGACGTGATTCAGCATCAGAGGCAACATTGTAACACACATTGTATTATAAATAAATCCAATTTTATTTATTATTAACATTATCATAATGGTAAAATCACCTATCGATTGAAAATGTTTTTCTGATTAAAATAAGCCCAAACACGACATAAATCGGATTATCATGCAGCGTACATTGCACTGAAAACTGTATGCGAAACATTTCCGACGACAAAATCTGTCTACAGAAGCCGATGGAATTTGAAAAGTCTCGAGCTCGATAAATATGGTAGTGCTTGTACGTGACCACTAGTTGCTTACGCTATTTGTTGTTGCACACAGAAATCATCGTAGCTAAATATGTATATATGTCTAATAGAATAAAACTGGGCGGTCAGTCGCAAAAAGACGTAAATAGGAATAATAAATCACGTTAATAAAATTTTAGCAAGAATTAATGACGCATGTCATTAAAAAAAATTTATATCTTTTCAGTAAAATATATTGTTTTCTACATATTGTATAATAAAGCAATGTTTCCTTGGACACAATAGAATTAAACTAATACAATAGATGAAAATTTGTATTGCTTTACATATAAATTATATAAAAATATTATAACGAAAATTTAATTTAATGAATTTAATAAATTTATGAAAATTTAATGAATTCTTATTTCTCTACAGATGAAAAGAATGCAAGTATTCATTTTAAAAATAGGGAAACACAAGAATATTTAATATATGTGTAATGTGTACGCACTCAACAACTGCATAGAATTTATATTAATTAAGTGTAAATAAGAAAGTAAACTACTGGTTTAAAGTGTATAAAATTATTGTAATATACATTCATTAGTGACACGAGTAATAAAAATAATGTTACGTATAGAAACCAAATTTATTTTACTACAATTCGTATTTTTGTAATACTTCTTCATAAATATTATTTTCACCGTTCAAATACACGCGCCGTATGCATTCGTAGCCACCAAATTATATTAAACACCCGTAGTAAAAATACAATATACGGAATATTCAGTTCTTGCTAATACGCGTAAATTCGTGAACTATCGGTAATATTGAGCGCGACACCGAAATGGTACGGGGGACACTGTGGCCCCCCGAGGCCTAGACAGAAAAGCCCATAAGATGCAATGTCTGTAGGTATCTTAAGTCTGTGCCAACACTCACCGACCGGTAGCCGATTAATCGGCGTTTTCTCCCCAACTAGAGCCGGTGCCAGGGAAGATCTGCGGCCGAGTGGCCGGTGAGAAGTACATAGGATGTTGAACCGCTACCGGTCGATAAAGTGTTAACATAGATGGTTTACCATTGTCCAAAAGCTCTAGCAGCCAGGTTTATCTCATCTTCTGTAGCATTGCGGGTTATAAAAATGTTGATATGGTTGGTATCTATCATGGCTATGAAAATTTTTTACATGATTTTGTCCAGGAGACAGTGGAAATAATCAAAGACGGATTTTTCATTAAGGGGAAATAATATTATATAGAAATTAAAAGTTTCATATGCGACGCTCCTGCCAAGGCACTAATTAAATACACGAAAGGTCATACGGGATACCATTCGTGCACTAAGTGCCAATCTGAAGAAGATTTCATAGAAAATAGAATATGTTTCCCCGATGTAACAAACATTCATTTAAGAACAGACTCTGAGTTTAGATCGCAAACTTAAGAAGACCATCATACTGGCTCATCAGTTTTGATAAATGTCCCGGGAATCAACATGATCGACTCTTTTCCCTTAGATTATATGCATCTTGTTTGTTTAGGTATTATGAGGAAATTACTGGTTAATTTGTAGTGTTGTGGCAAACCTTCGACCAAAATTTCAAATTTAAAAATGTCAAATATTTCAAATTCGCTTGTTAATCAGATTAAAAATATTCCGGCAGAAAACCTCGCACCTTGGGCGAAGTGAAAAGATGGAAAGCCACAGAATTTCGTCACTTCCTATTTTACGCTGGACCAATAGTTTTATTACGCAATTTAAGTGGAAATAGATATTTCAATTTTGGCGACCAACATCGCCAACTCCCAACGCGCCATCTTTAGTTCGTAACTAGGTTAGTTTTATTCTCAAGTCGTTAGGTTAGTTCTACTTGAGGCTAGGTAGTTCGTAAGCCTAGTTTATAAATGGCGCTAGCTAAAGCGGGAGGGGTAGAAAAAGGCTCTTTTATAAGCTAACGTGAGTTACCCCCGAGCAGTACGTTGTGACAGGAATAAAGACTCGGATGCACAGTGCGAGTGAATTCCTTTTTGACTCTTCCAGAATCGTTTCCCCCACAGAGTTGTGGGGTTTACCAAGGGTTAATGGTCGCACGTCGGTAGGTCGGTGAAGAACATCTGCTCGGATAACCGTAAAGCACTTTATTGCATACGATCGCGTGTGTAAACAATGCGGTTAGCGTCGGGGCGGAGAAAAATGGTGGCCGACGATGGGCAAGATCGAGACGCGGACGGTTTTGACAATTCTAGACGTGTTTGAGCGTGGCAGGACGGAACCAGATGAGAGTTCGCGCGCCAGCGCTTGTTGCGAGCGGTTATGGTATATGGTCTCGGTTTTTTCGCGCATGCGCGACTAAATGTAGGAACGTGCCGTACGTTTTATGCTTGTAGGGAAAGTAGGGGAGAACTGTTATTGGCGGGAAACCGGACAGAAGAGTGCAAGACGACCGTACTTTGAAATTTTGGTAAGTATTCATAATGGCAACTAGTATTGGACGAGGAGCTACTTGTCAATTCATACTTAAAAATCGAAAAAAAATTTTGCAAAACCATGCGGGGTGACCAAGGTACCCCATTTTAGCCCCACTTTGTACTTTACCGACGCTAAAATCGTCGCGTATGCGCAAGAAAACAGAGACCATGTTCCATCACTGGGCGCGAGTCGCAAGTCTTCCCACGCCGCGGGGTAGTGCCAACTGTTGCGCGAGTTGCTCGACGCAGGCCGCTCGCCTAGGGGTAATCCCTACAACCCCCTCCCCCCTTGATAGTACGAAATGATACGTCTTGCGCGACGATTAGAATACGAGCGTCACAGTCTTTGGTAAGAGAATCAGCGCGCGTCGAACAGCCTACGGTCCTGGATCAGTGCGGTAGCCATCGCTTCTTAAACCTAACGTTTAATTCCATTAATACTGTAAAACTAATGACTTCATCTATCGTTACATATAAGTAATGACTTAAATCGCTACTTAAAACTGTTTCGAATTCTAATGCGTCGTGTCGTCCGTTCATGCTAGTGGCAGTGCGTTGCCGCATCGCGCATGCGTTTAGCCGCGAGCGACCTATCGAAAAGTAATCGCGGCGCGTGGCCGCATTGCGCATGCGTTTAATCGCGAGCGATCTATCGATGAGTAATCGCGGCGCGTGGCCGCATTGCGCATGCGTTCAATCGCGAGCGACCTATCGATCGTAATCGTGCGCGCTATAACGATAGGTATTGATCTATCGATCGCCAAAAATCGTAGGTTTATAAAACACCGCCGATCGAGCAGCTCGCTCTCGTTGTTCGCCCGTTCTCTAGTTAGCTAGATCGGCAGTCAGCCCTTTTCAACCTTTGTCGCTATTGCCACCACGTGGTACTTTCGCTTATTCTCGCGCGTGCATTTTCACGCCGAATAATCCGTCAAGTTTATTGTTCGCGTCGCGACCACGCCAATAAAGTGGACTGTTTGTTTTTTATTTTAAACCGTGTACAAAATTTAATTTGGCACCCATTCACTCCGGTCCTTTTCAGGATAGAACAGCTATCCTTGGGTGGTCAATTCACAGACGAGTAATTGACTCGGCCCGGCGAAAACTCGCCTACTAAACAAAAACTAATTTGCTGCTGTGGTTTCTGTGTCCGCGAAGCGCACGCGTTTGCGCGCGTAACTCCTTAGGACAGGTTCAGCATTTGGCTCCGAAGCGCCTACCTCGTTGGCGACACTAATGTCGGTGGGAACGAAGTATCGAGGGGTCGGTGCTTTGAAAAACTCTACTTTTGGCTTGGTGCGCGACGGGTATTGTCCGCGCAACGAGAGTTGGCACAAAATCTCGTCAGTGCGGTGCAGGGGGAACGGCGAGTACCCACTCTTGACGCAAGGCTGCGGATCCCACCACTGATCAGTGGATCCCGCCCTTACGCTTACGTTCTGGTGGGAACGGTCGACATAGGCGTCACCACATCTCTCTGTTACAGTCACACTCAATACGCTCGTTTGCTGTCTTCGTCAAGCGATTCGGTCAATCGGGGCAGAAGTGTAACGCGTAGTAGGAGCATCGCGTGGTACCCACAAGTTTCTCTGTGTCGACTCTCGTTGCGCGGGCAATACGGGACGCATCTACCTCATAAAGTCCCTAAACTCCTCAAGGAAATATTGCGGGTTTGGCTTGAAATCGCCGAACAGGAACAATTCGCTGGGAATTCGGGACGAAGTCTGTCGGGCTCACGTTGGTGTCTAAGCGTACCCTGGTACGCAGGCCAAGGAGTACTGTGGAGAGAACACGAGACCATTTGTCGGAATGGCAAATGATGGCGGTTTTGAGGTCTCTGTGCCATCTCTCCACCAAGCCGTTCGTGGCGGGGTGGCAAGCGGTGGTGCGGATGCTTTGGCATCCGCCGGGAGAAAGGAGTTCGGTGAAGAGCTGTGACTCAAACTGCGAGCCCTGATCGGTTGTTATGATTTACGGTGCAGCGTACCGCACTTGCTACCTTTGGCGCGGAAATTTTCTTGATCGGGATTGCTTCCGGTCAACGGAACTGGGCTGACCAAGTCGAGGTGCGTATGGGAGAAGCGTCCGTCGGGTGCTCGCATCGTTCGCGGCGTTCAACTTTAAGTCGGTTGGTTTGCCGCGAAACTTACGCGGTTTCGTGCAATAGTGAAATGTACGGTTCTGTGTCGACCAGAAAGTGTAGGCCGGAGTTGCAGTGGCGGGCGTGGAGACGCTTGGAATTGAACAGAACTATGCCGGAAGTCTCCGAAACGGAAGGAAGGTTTAGTTTTCCGGCGTTATTAGAGTTTTGCTCGAACTGCATGGTTGAACGCATTTACGCGTTTTAGAGCCGATACTATTGTATCTCGGCAGACTTGACCCGTTCAACCACCATAGTCGCACCCACATACGCCGTCGCTAGTGCTATATAGCTACTACCAGAGCGGGGATTGTGACTGGTTGAACAACACTTACAATATACGCCCCCTCTATATATCTCTATATATAGTGGCTTTTGTACGTGTAAGTGGTAAGTCGGACCACGTCTTCCACCGAGATTTCTATAGCCGCGTGACGTATTGAGTCACTCGCGAGCTTTGAATCAAGGTTGTTGAAGCACGGGTTAATTCGGCTGGATTATCGAACTTGGAGCCATACAATCTCCCTGTAAGATTAGCCGCCACCTCTACGCTGACGCCCACGCAGTAGAATCGTGGGCTAGAATTCGCGGGGATATTTTTGATTCAATAAACGGCCCACCATTAGGTGGGTCACTATCAAAAACTCCTACCTTCTCATATTCGAGCCACCGTTGAAAAGTTGTTGGTTTGTACTATACAGTCCACCTTTTTAACAATGTTATTTTTTAGATTTTTCCGAAATACCATCATCGAGTAGATTACCGGTGAAGTTAACTACGCCAAATATTAGTAAATATATTGTGAAATACTATTGTGCTTTTGAATTTTAATACTATTTTTCTTACTTCAGATAATTTGTCGAAACATACACAGTACTTTATGTTGTAGGCTCTTTTTAATGAATATATCTGTAACTTGTGATATAACATATAATTATTTTTAGGTCCATCGAGCGCTTCAGTAATTTTAGCGTAGCCATTGTACGAGCAAGTTGCCTTATGCAAAGTGAATAGTTCCTTAGGTAAAGTAACTATTTATGAAATCTAATTGTATTTTTATTAAACCCAAAATATTGAATTTAATGTTTGAATTGTTTATTTTTTATTTCAGCTGTAATCGCCAAATTATTAATCTGGCTAATATTGAAGTTGAGTTGACAGAACTACGAGAGAGGCAAAATGATATTTTAGTCCGTCTATTACCCTCTGGCTTCACTACACCAACTTCTCTGCCTCCGGAAATCAAAATTCCTTGTAAGGAAATTGAGGATTTTGAAAATTTAAATATTTGGCTTGGAATTGAAGGCAATGAAGAGTTATTAGTAAGTACTTTGTTACTGAAGTTTTTGGTACCATACTTTACAATACAACACAACATTGTCTCTGGTTTATCTAAGACATACAACTTTGAAACTAGTCAACTTAAAGGATAGATATACAAACATTTTATCTTGCTGATGAACCAATTTTAAGTAATATTTAGAATAAAGATATGTTAATGATTAGCAAAGTCGCCGTTCTTTGCAAGCGTTCTCTGCACAGGTGTCGAATATTTTTACCCCCCCACTATAAAACGTAAATTGTTTTCTGACCACACGAATTATTTCAGATTAATTATTTAAGTTGTATGAGTGGCGATAAAACAGCCACAATAATTCGCCGCATTTTGGAAAGAATGTTTGCGAACGCTTTCGCTCTCAAATGCAATTGGACAGGGAGAAATAATAAAATAGCTTTGAAAGAATACCGATTGATGCAAGTGATAAAATGTAAGTATAAAAACTTCGATTTAAATGGTTGTATCTTTTTTTATTGTTCCGGTCTGTTGTTATAGAAATAAGTAAATTGAGTTATATTAGTTATTACGTTTTGTAATTTACGAGGTGTCATGTAACTGGCGATACAACCGGATAGGGGCTAATTCTTTGTGAAAAATAAGTCAAAAATATAGAGTAGAAGTCTACTATTTGCAGTTTTTTTGGACAAAATCGAGTTTGGAAAATGCGTTAAATTACTTTCGAGGAAACTACTTTCGAGGATTATGCAATCGATGCACATTTGGTGACCACTCGAGCCTCGCCTAACTCTGGTATGTTTTTTCTGCGTCTTTAAGAGTTGCGCGTCATAAATCTAGTACTGACGAAGGATACTCCCGACCGAGAAGTACGGTTCTCAGGTTACCTAGCTTCGCCCTCGGGGAGAGTCGGGAACGGTCCCACGCTTTCTCCAGGGTAGGCTGGTTTAGGGGCAGATCACTAAGTCATCGAGAATGCACTGATTGGAGAATGCAGAGCTCGGCATAACCCAATGAGTGCATTTCTTCAGCATGGCAATGGGTGTCGCAGTATTGACACCCAAAAATTGAGGACCGCCTTCTCGATGCAACGAAGGGTCCTCCCGAAATTCACGACGAACAGTCAGTCGAAGTCGAACTTTCAGAGAGATAAACTCACTGTCGAACTCAAATCGAAGTCAAGTGATTCATAGATTTATCTCATTAGTTTCGATCAAATTGATCATTCTTAAGGTCAATCGGAATCATAAACAAGCGAAATAATCGTTAAATATTGTGGGGTTCGAATAAATTAGCGTTAGGTTTAAGAGCGTTTAGCTTTAAGTACACTGTATCCTGTCCATTTGGGACACAGATGGCGATGGCCTGCAGAACCGTGTTCCAAACTTTGCGGAAAAAGGCCGTACCCTCGACTCAGGTATAGATCGCGGGGAGTGGAAAAATATCGACTGGCAACGAGATCCCTTGACGAAGGGAAAATGGGCAGAGTGGTTTTGAAAGTCAAAGCGAGCAGATCGAACTGTACGGTGTAGAATTGCGTGGTACCGAGTAGTCCATTTTTATATAGTTTAATTTAGTTTAGCTTAGTTTAGTTTAACTTAGTGTTGTTAGACCTTAATTAAATATATATATATATATATATATATATATATATATATATATATATATATATATTTTATACTTTTATCTCAGTCATCTTATACGTGAACTTGATTTCCGTCAAAAACTTCCAATTCCCACAATATTTCCACGCGTATAAGGCAGAACCTGTTAGATTAGCCTTACTGACGATTCCTCTAACTGGTTCGGGATGAAACGCGAATCTCAATAAATTCACGAATCAAATTCATCATTGAACTGGCTACCCAAAATTAGTTTGGCGGGTAGAAATCGGCGACAACAGAGTCGACGCGTTTTTTAGAATAAATTAAATTACACGTGTCGCTCAACAAGTTTCGCGAACGAACAAGCAGTATGTATGAATAGTATAATAAAAAAAATCTCAAAGCGAACTAAGCAGCGGCAAATAGCAGCTAAAAGAAAAAAAATAAAACATAGTCTGGAAGTAAATATTATTCCAGAAACGCGTTCTAATGTGTGTAGTAACAATTCCACTGAAAGTCTGTCTTCGTCTCATAGTACTACCAATTTATGTATACTCTGTGATCTTGGTGATTTTCCTTCTACATCCGACTACAATTCTGACACATTTCCTCTTATTAATAGTTCTGCTAGTGAATTTGTTGATGCTGCTTCGACAACTAATGTTTCTCAAAATAAAAATCTAGATTCGCTTCTGGTCTCTTGGTCCCATAAACACAACATAACTAATGCTGCCCTTGATGATTTACTAAAATGATTAAAACTGCATCATCCATCTTAGCCAAGTGATTCACGGACATTATTACGTACACCTAAGACTACTAACATTAATAAATGTGTTAGTGGTCCATATGTATATTCTGGACTTGAATCTGGCATAATGGAAAGAGTTTCAGCAGGACTGGGATCAAAAAATTAACCTTTGATAGATAGAAAAATATCAGGATTTAAATGGGATTCACTTTTATCTATTACCGTTAATGTCGATGGTTTGCCAATACATTCCAGTACTACTAATTCCTTTTGGCCCATTTTATTGTCAGCCTTTATTACGGAAAATCTAAACCAGATGATACTAATAATTTTGTTCGTCCCTTCGTGGATGAATGTCTTCATCTTGAAAAAAATGGCATCACAATAACTATTAAAAAGTTTACTTTTCGTGTTAGTTGCATTGTAGCTGATGCACCGGCAAGACCTTATCTAAAATTTATTAAATCACATAATTCTCTTTATGCTTGTGAGAAATGTACACAACAGGGTACATATATTGGTAGAACTACATGGAAATATAAATCTAACTTAAATCTACGGACGGACATTGGCTTTAACCCGGCAGTGTCCACGTGGGGGTCCAGCGGATCCCCACCGTTGAGATATGCTATCTATTTCTCATATTTCTTTCGCTACAGTTTTGCCATACAATGTAGCTTCTTAAAACTCGATACCGGCTGTATTGATGTGTCGCCGACTTTGTGTTGTGCGCTCTAAATGTATTTCTACAATTTCGGCTCTCTTTATGTATACCATCGAGTGTTTCAACCGTGTGTTCTTGATATTCAGTATTTCAGTTTCGATTGAGCTTTCTTCACAGGAGCATCGTTAACTTACACAGTGCAGTCAGTTTATTCTTGTTTTTGTATCACTACAATTCTTACTATACTTTCTTTATATTTTGGTAAGTATTTCTTTCTTGTGCGTGCACCTTCCTGCAGAAGGCATAGATGACTACTCTGATAACTAGTTTGTATATGGTGTATATATATTTTATACTGTTATTTTAACAAAAGTATAAATAAATGTTACAATAAACATAAAACATTCAGTATAAATATTGCTTTTCACTGGGGGTTTATGAACACCCCACGTGGACACTTTCGTTTCGGAAGTTCACGTGGGCCCTGCCGGGTTAAAAGAAGTGATTATGAAGATCACCAAGTATCACAAAGTTTGCTTACAAAACTTGATCTAGGATTAGTGACCCAGGTACCTTTAGATTATATGCATTTAGTTTGTTTAGGTATTGTAAAAAAAATTATTCGGATTTCGGTGGAGAACGGACCAAAAAAATGCAAACTAAGTGCCTTTATTATAAACAAAATATCGATGCGACTATTAGAAATCAAGAATAACAATTATCCAGTAGAGTTTTCTCGGCGCCCACGTCCATTAAATTTGTTCAAGTTTTGGAAGGCTACAGAGTTTCGAGCGTTTCTTTTATATTTAGGACCTGTAGTTTTGGCAAATATACTACCAAGTGATGTGTATAAACATTTTTTGATATTGCTTTGTGCAATTTACATATTAATAAGTTCCGATTTCTGTCAACATCCTCAGTGGCGAAAGTATGCCAATTATTTGCTACATTGCTTTCTTCAAAACGTACCAAGCTTTTATTATAAAGAACTTCTTGTATACAACTATCGCAATCTCGTTCACTTGGAAGAAGACGTTTTTAATTTTGGTAATTTAGACAATTATTCTGCACTTCCGTTTGAAAATTTGATGACTCGAATTAAACGAATGGTCCGATCGCATAATCTTCCATTGGCACAAGTTGCTAAGAGATTAGGGGAAGGGAAATTTTATTGTACCACTAAAGATTAGCCACAAAAACACAGTGTCATTAAGAATAAAGATGGTACAATAAGATCTATAACTTTGGCAAACAATTGTATTTTAAGTACAGCATTGCCTGATTCATGTTTTAATAGCGTAAGTGGAGATATCGTAGTTATCAAAATTATTGAAGAGACTCATCCTAGTTCTTCATTTTATAAATTGCATTGTGACTGTTTTACCGCGGAAACTGATTACTTTACGGAGCCATTAGAAAGTAGTAAAATAGGTATTTACAAAGTAAGTCACCCTGAAAAAATATGTCTTCGTTCTTCTGATGTACATAACAAATGTTCACTTTTACCGAATTATTGTGAAAAAGAAACTTTCATGTGCATACCTTTTGCTAATATGAAAATGTATCATTGAGACATCGATCTGTTGTAAATTTTAGTTGTAGATGTGTATGTTGTGACGTGGCAATTTTGACCACGTCCCTACCCAATTTATTTTGGGGTCCGGACCGCCCTTTTGAGACACCGAAAAGGCTTTAAGCACCGCGAGCGCTCTCCGAGAGACGATCCAAATTTATTATGGACGTCTACTAACTGGTCAAGCGTCGCGCCGCTTTCGCGCGACGTGATTTCGCAGGACCAGAGCTCCCCATCTTCTTCCCGACGGAGAAACCGAGGACACCTGCGAGACAACGTAAGGACCATCCACGGGAAGAGTCGCGACGCCGAGGAACACGGGAAATAGGACGGGCACGGGCCGAATAACCCGGAGACGCCACCGAGGATTCGGTAAACCAGGAGCGGCCACCAGCTCACCCTCGCTGCCGTCTCGCCTGGAAAAGTCGCCGTGAAGACGGACCAGAGTGGCCCGAACCAACCCGCACCTCGCCCCGAAGAACTCGCCGATTCGACTTAGCGCGCGAGCCAATTAGGGAACGATTAGGGCACGGGGCCCGTGCGTAAGGAATTCGCCCGTGTCACGCGCGCTATGCAAGGGATGTCGCGGGGAAGGCCGAAAGGAAGAAGGACCAGGGGGTGGGGGACGCCTTGCTTCCGCGTTACCGTGCCATTAGGATCTCGTCACTCTTGCGCTGGCTTTTGGTCAACTAAGTTAAGTTCCCGAATTCTGTAATCGCGTGTGCGAAACAGTAACAGCGCTGCCGTAACCAAGGGGCACCAGTTATTGCTGCCGACGGTAAGCTATCAGATCTGCTAATAAAGTGTTTCCTATGCGATGGCTCGGTAACGTTTCTTGCGAGGTCCGCGAACACGCGTGCTTAGACGACGCCGGATGCGCCGCGAAAAGTCGCGTCGAGATAGAATCCGCGTAGCCGCGTATCCGTTGCGTATCTTGTGCCGGTTGCTTGCCGTGGGGCAGCTCCCGTGAATCTTGTGGGAATCGCCGTCATGGTGACCGCGTTCCGAATTTCTAGTGATAAAGTAGAAGCGCGACAAAAGTGACGGCTCGACGGCACACGTGAGGGAGAGAGCGCGAAGCGTACGATCGCGAACGGTTCGAATTCGTTGCCGTAAGTTGCCGATTTGCCGTGCGGGAGTCAGGGAGAATAGGGAGAAAACGCGTGCGGGTCGAAGATCTGCCGCGAACCACCTGTACGCGTTCGGTTAACACCCTCGTCGCGAGTCACGACCCGCGACTTGTAGAATTCTCGTTTCAAATAAACACCTGTTAACCGCTAAATTGTATTCGTGATTTTTCCCGAGATCCGATCCCGCCGCGGGGGTCGCCTCGCGTCCCTCTGCGTAGAACCCTGTGCCCGTCCGTGAGCTATTCGCGAAAGGCCGGTCCTTTCAGGCTAACCTCGTGCTTTTCTAATTACGTGACACCTTGCGTGTCTGGCGCCCGAATACTTGACCGAATCGGTAATTGTTAGTTCTCGTGAGCCTGAAAGGAACCGTTTTGTCCCGAGTGGACTGCAGATTTCGCGGCGAGCTGTAGCCCGGTCTTCGGATCTGTAAATACTCGGTACCGTTGCCGAAGCCGGTCGCGGCCGAAAGCAACGCGCGTTACAATGTATATATTTGTTCGCGACTATTTGATATGTACATATCATATCAGTTAACCATTGTTTTATGTATTGTAGCCTAAATCGATATGTAATTATGTCCAATACCGTACCATAATAAAAACAAGTCGATCGACGGCACTGTAAGTACGTGCAGCCGACTCCGCCCAGCGCTCCGTCGTCCCGCGAGATCCCCAGGTGGATCGAGTAGCTTGGACCTCGAGGGGGGATTCGCGCTCGAGCGAGTCGAACGTCGATCGATCAACCAGTTAACAAAACTACGATATAACGAGAAGCGCTTCTTTTAAACCCTATCGTTTTCATCGATCCTTTTGCGAACTCTAACCAATAGTAACGTATATAAAATATATGTAATTTTTAACCTATATGTACATAATTGTAAATTAGTTGTTGTTTAGGAGCGCGGTAGGAAATAACACACATTCTTTGTAAATGTTCTTTATTCGAACGAGATCGTTCAACAGTCAAGTGTATGTACGCGAGTAACACAGAGAAAACGATAACGGAAATGTCACGATAACAAACACTGTATGAAATGTACTGAATTATGACAATAAATGAAATGATGCACAGAAGTTAACGAGGATGGAATGAACTGAGTTAAATGTAATGATCTAATGTCTATAGCGAGATTGAGATTGCGCGCATCGCGACTTGAAGTTTGAGAGATTCGTGCTGATCGGAACGAGCGTTCGGAGAATTCTGTTCTCGATTTTCGGAATCTAACGGTCGACGGGCTCGCTGCCGTGAAACACGATGACTCATCGCGCGTGACGTCAAATTCATGTTAATCATGATCCCTCGTCCAATCCTAAACAGTTGTAAATAATATGGTGTATATATGCATATGAAATATATAGTTTTTAAGTTTATTGTAAGTACATACATTTGTGGCGGCTACTTCCTATGCTCGTCAACAGAGGGACATTAGGACAACACCTTTCCCGCTGCTACCTAAATCTTCCTCTGTTTGTATATATACCGTCATAACCTAAACTGTCCTTACGACATCCCGCGTCTAAGGCACGGGTCCGCTAGATAGCCTTACCGACGAGTCCTCTAGCGGCCCTAGGACGAAACGCTTCCTTCTCATTTTTCTTCCTCTCACACACTTTTCAGCCGCCATACATTGTATGCATAAACTTGTTATCTTAAAATGTTTCAGAATTAAAAATAAAATACCTTTATAATACGCGTGTATATTATTAATTGGCCCTACAGAAATAAACCATTAGTTGGCTCTTCGTATTATAGTAACGTAGGCCCTAAGTTGGTCGTGACCGTTGGCCCTACGTTGAGCGTAATCGTTGGCGCTACGTTGGACGCAGTCATTGGCCCCTTGTTGGCCCCATGTTGGCCCTACGTTGGCCGCGATCGTTGGCCCAGTGCAAAATGCAGCGACATTTCTAACGGTTGGCCAACCAGTACTGCAACGTAAGCCGAACGAAATGCCAACCATAAATGCTACTAGGGTAGAGTGGACCTCATTTTTCGATTATGAATTTTGAGCACGCCGCCTCCTAATATTGTTCCATTTCACGAAAAAATGATATATTCAAAGTTTTTGATCAATCGGACATCGGGAAGACGTGTCATATCGAGCGCAAAGTTTTGAAACAGAAGTAACTGCGCGCTACATGTGAAGAGTATACTGAAAATTCAAGTTAAATATTTTATACCTCCAAAAATATCACAATTGCTTACATGCATTCAAATACAAGTTTGTAGGAATTAAGATTACTTCACACTAATTACCCTGTCTAATTCCTGTCCGCCACCTTCCCGCTATCAAGTCCGTTTTCGCGAAGCACAATACCGCTGAGAACGACGCGTTCCATCGTTAAGATGTAAAAATCCCATCACAACCCCTCAAGAATTTTGCAGACGGTTAGAGGCCCTTGCAGTAATACTGATTTAATTAATCCGTTGTAAGTGTGGTAAATACTCGCGTTGGTTGATGTTTTATAGTAAGGCCTCGCTATTGTGCTTTGTGCTCGGTACGCGACTTTTGTAATTTAGCTACGGCGTGGGACTGTAATTGCCACTTCCGTTAACAGAATTGCCGTCTACCCGGGTCACGCGTTATATTGTAAAAAAATCAAAAAACGAAGGAACAATTGCGAACAACGCTCGATTAGGTCTACCAAATAAATTAACTGAAAGAGAACAGAAAATCCGACTATATCCGCTCCTAAACTCACAAATATGGTAGTTGATATGTTTCATAAAGAATTTTATTCCGAATTATGTCGACGAATCTTACGAAATAATGATTTTCATGACAGAGTGCTACGAAAGGAGGCGTATATTAATGCGGTAAATCGAAGAAAAAGACTGGCTTTTGCAAAAGCATATCTTAATAAAGATAATTTTTTGGGGGATAAAGTCATCCTTTCGGATGTCTAAATTGAACATCTTTGGCTCAGATAGTCAAGGTTATGTTTGAAGAAAACTAAATACGGAATTGGAAATTCAAAATTTACACCAAACAGTGAAACACGGAGGTGGATGGATTATGGTGTGGGGCTGCATAGCATCAAGTGAAACCGGAAATTTGGTATTCATTGATGGAATACTTGATAAATATAAGTATTTAAATATTTTAGAAACAACCTTAAAGAAAGTGCCCGTAAATTAGGAATATTGGAAAACTTCTACTTCCAACGAGATAACGATCCCAAGCATACTGCTGGAGTTGTGAAAGAATGAATCATATATGTATAACACACCACATATGTTAACTACACTACCGCAAAGTCCAGACATAAATCCGATTGAAAATGTATGGTCTGAAATCGGCAAAAGATTAAATAAATGTAAAATCACTTCAAAGAAGGTATTGAAATAAAAAATTATAGATGTATGGAATTCCATTGAGTGTACTTTTACAAAATATATTTTATAGCGTGGACCGTCGATCGAGACACATCGTTACTGCTAAAGATGGTCCAACAAAGTATTAATATTAAATAATTTAATAATATATGTAACGTTCGAATGCTTTTGCGAGTCACTTATTATGCGTGTTTCTAATGAATTTATCATAACTTCTGCCTACGTTGTTGAATCCTTTTCAAATTTTACTGATGTAATCTTATATATCTTATATATGTAATCTTACATATGTGTATGTATGTATATACAGGGTGTCTCACATAAATGGGAACACCTAAATATCTGTCGTATTTACAGTCCTATCAGAAAACTTCAGAGGACAAAGTGACTCTATTGCAGGGGGGCAAATATAATGGTAAAGAAAACAATTTTTTATGTCGCGTCTTTAATGAAATTTCAAGGTCACCGATGTTTTTTTAAATGCAATAGTATATTTTTTTTACGATGGCACGATAGACAATAAAAAACTGAATTTAGTGGATACCACCTTTTTGAGCTTGTTAGCGACAGCTTATCTACGAGGGTAGTCGTTGGCAGATAAACCGAGGATACTCTGCTTTCGGTCAAGCCACGGTAACCGATACCTTGTAAGCACCGGGACTTCCACGGTTCAGCCGACACTTTAGGCGCGGCGACCTCCGAGGGCCGGCCGATACATTGAAATCGGCGACAAAGAGACCGGCACTGTATTGTCGATCGCCGACGCAACCGTTGACCCGACGTCATCGTTGAGGCAGTGGGGTGCAAACCAGTCAGAACGATTGGTTGGCGGATCTGCCCACGAAGTGGGAAAGACGGTCTGCCTTTTGGAAAGAGGACCGCGAGAACGTTCGCGGCACTTACCCCAGAACCGCTGGACGCTACGGGTCTCTATAAAACTATTTGACAAGCTTGAAATGACCTTGAGCAAGAATAAGCATGTTGGAGCGGATAAAATGTGGAAGTTTAAAATTTACGTGTTTCAGTCATGGTCATAGAAATGACTTCGAATAAAATTTACCAGAACGTATTCGTGTCATTACTTATTATAGTCTAATCACGTGCTTCCTTTCGTGCACACCGAATGCTAACGGTCCGATAACGGACTAGAAACATTCTACACTTTGACGTCAATGTCAGTTTCGTGTGCTGTGCTTGTCCCTCTAATGGCGCGGTCGTAATAAACAAAACCACGATTAAAACATAATAAAACGTACAGAACTGTACGAGGTATTGAATAACTGACAAATGAACACGCAAAGAAATGAAATGCCTTTTGTAGCAAGTAAGGAAAATTATTCTGTGAAAGATTCATGAGATAAAGGTGGAATGTAAAATTGAATATGCAGGGTGTCCCACATAAATGGGAACACCTAAATATCTGTCGTATTTACAGTCCTGTCAGAAAACTTCAGAGAACAAAGTATAGCAAGACGCTATTGCAGGGGGCAAACGTAATGGTAAAGAAAAAAATTTTTGATGTCGTGTTTTTTAATGACATTTCAAGGTCACCGGTGTTTTTTTTAAGTGGAATTGTATATTTTTTTTACGATAGCATGATAGACAATAAAAAAACTGAATTTAGTGGATACCACCTTTCTGACCTTGAAATGACCTTGAGCAAGAATAATCATGTTGGAGCGGATAAAATGTGGAAGTTTAAAATTTACGTGTTTCAGCAAAGATTACGCGTTGTTTACGGCGGGTTGACCTTTACATATCATAATAAATGTTCGATATGTTGATCATCCTTGTTTATGCAATATTGCAATCTTGCATTAAATGATTTGTAGGCATTGTCGACTTCCTGAGACGTAATTGAAGCACATGCTGCAGTAATCCTTTGCCGCATATCCTCTGGCGTTGTGGATTTATCTTTGTACAAGATACATTTTATCTTGCCCCATAGATAAAAGTCCAATAGTGTCGGATCCGAAGAACGGGCTGGCCACGGAATTGTTCCTCGCCGCCCAATCCAGCGTCCAGGATATTTCGTATTTAGCACCGTTCTAGCAACTTTAGAATAACGCGCTGGACAACCATAATGTTGAAACCACATGCGCTCCCGATCGAATAACGTAATTTCTTCTAAAAGGCCCGACAAATCCTGGCGTAAAAATGCAGCATACTTTATACCAGTAAGAGTTCCTTGTATAAATTTGTTCGACGTTCAATTACGTTTCAGGAAATCGACAATGCCCACAGATCATTTAATGCAAGATTGCAATATTGCGTAAACGATGGTCAACATTTCGAACATTTATTATGATATGTATAGGTCAACCCGCCGTAAACAACGCGTAATTCTTGCTGAAACACGTAAGTTTTAAACTTCCACATTTTATCCGCTCCAACATGATTATTCTTGCTCAAGGTCATTTCAAGGTCAAAAAGGTGGTATCCACTAAATTCAGTTTTTTATTGTCTATCATGCTATCGTAAAAAAAATATACAATTTTTTTCTTTGCCATTGTATTTGCCCCCTGCAATAGTGTCACTTTGTACTCTGAAGTTTTCTGATCGGACTGTAAATGCGACAGATATTTAGGTGTTCCGATTGATGTGGGGCACCCTGTATATGTTTGTATATATACAGGTTATGGGCCCAGATTTGAGCTAAGAATCATTCTTATTAAGTTGAGTCTATATATTTAAGAACGACCGCACTATTCGAAGACCGGTCAAAGAAACATTTCATCGTCCTTCACGACAAACTATAAGTCGGTGTGTTTCGCACGCTACTTTAATACAAATAACAGTCGAAATCGTTCTTTTGTTGCTACGGTTGCATAAGTTAAGAGGAAACTGTTATAAATTTCTCTTTCTGAACTATATCTTCCATTACGTAATACAATGATCTCCCAATCATGTTCAAACACGCCGGTAAATGTACTTGGAAATGTCCCGTCTATAGATCCAAAATTAGACAACAGTACCTCAAATTATTCCACCTGAAAAATAATGAAAATGACACTTATTTAGTTAGACTTGTGGGATTGTATTATAGTAGCAGATAGAAGTAGCAGAGATTCAAAAAAGGATCAGAGGTTATTGGCGTCCATTTGCTTCAACGTACGTTCACATTGTTATGTACACGTCAAGGACGCGAGAACAGCCAAACTTGCGTGGGAAAAACTATCTAAAGCATACGAGGATATCGGTTTATCACGCATTTGAATTTTAATGAGAGCGTTGTTTAAATTAGATTATGCAAACTTTGAAAACATGAACCAGTCTGTATAGAGGCTTTTTGTCTAAAAAATTTGCAAACATCGGAAGTCCAGTAGAAGACAAATTACTGGTTGTTATTCTATTGGCCGGTTTACCACCGGAATATAAACCGATGGTGGTGACTCTTGATAGTTTGTACAAATCACAACGGATCTTATAAAAACTAAGCTATTGCAAGAAGATGTGACGGTTCAGCTTGAAAATAACTCGAGTAGCGTAGCATTTGCAATAAAACAGCAACAAAAGTATCATGATAAAAGAAGATTTCAGTTTCAGGAAAAGGTTATAAAATGCTATGGTTGTGGACAATTAGGACACACCAAACCAAATTGCAGAAATTTGAAACCAGTGTCGTCTGGAGAAAATTCAAAATTTTCAAAAGGTCAAAGGAATCGCATCTGGAGCTTATTGACTGCGTTGATGAAAATAATAAAAGGGATGATTGGTACATCGACTCAGGGGCCACAAATCATATGTCGCCAAATAAAGATTGGATGAAAGATTATACTGCAGGAGAGAAACAAACTGTAACAGTTGCAGATAATAAAATAAAATTCTCCATACCACAGGCAGCGGAAACGTAGTCGTGAAAATCAAAGGTCAGACCGAAAACAAGATTATTACTAATGTTTTACATGTGCCTGATCTCAATGCTAATTTGCTATCAGTAAATAAATTAGCTGGCAAGGATTTTATATTGGTATTCGACGCGTTCAGTTGTAAATTGTATAAAAACTCTGATTTCCAAGCAAAGGGAGAAACGTTGGTGACAGGAGTTAACGAAAACAGACTGTAAAAATTAGATACCGAACCGTTACTACGTAGTGCATACAATGTCGTAAGCAACCAACAAACTCAAGAGCTTTGGCATAAAAGGCTTGGACGCCTAAATGAACGCAGTATGACTTTGTCAAGGAAAGGTTTGGAAAGCAGACCAAATTATCATTTAATAGTAAAAGTCGGAAGAGAGCAGATGAATTTTTGGGAATTCTGCATGCCGACGTTTGTGGTCAATTTCCACAGCTAAACTGGTCTGGTGCATGATACGTATTTATTTTAGTTGACGATTTTTCATGTATGACCTTTTGTTTCTTCCTAAAGCACAAGAGCGAAGTAACAACGGCCATTAAGGAATTCAATGCTTGGGTGACGAACGAGAAAGGCAAAACCATCAAAATATTTAGAACAGACAACGGAACAGAATTTATAAATAAGCAGATGGAAGAATTTTTAGAGAATAATGGTATCTGTCACCAAACAACCATTCCGCACACTCCTCAGCAGAATGGAGTAGCTGAACGAGCAAACCGAACCATAATAGAAAGAGCAACATGCATGCTGCAAGATTCAGATCTGAACAAAAAATACTGGGAAGAAACAGGACTGCTGTGTATTTAAAAAACCGCTCGCGACCAAGAGCAATCAAAGGTAAAATGCCATATGAAATATGGACCAACGAAAAAGTTGACCTAAGGCATTTACGCGTTTCTGGTTGCAAAGCCTATATGCATATCGAAAAAACAATGTGTCTTTGTGGGTTATTGTTATATATATTTACAAAACCCAAAGCGGGTACTAAAAGCAAGAAATGACGTGTTTATAGAAAACGAATTTCCAGCACGAAAAGAAGAAAAGAAAGGATAGCAGCAGCACAGTTAATTTTTGACAAGAAAATCTGTTTTACAGCATAATTCCTGACAGAACAGAGCACGAAAACAACATCGAGTCGGAGGTAGATGTATCCAGAACAGAGGATAACGATTCATTTCCAACCTCCAACGAAGACACTCGTTTCGAGTCCGTATACGATACTGATGATTCAGTGGAATTTGAGACAGGTGATTTTTTAACGCCTCAACAAGAGAGGAGATACCCAGGAAGGGGGCGGAAGTCAAGTGAATTTCCGGATATGGCCAGACTCAGGCGTTCTTCACGACAAATTCTAATCCAAAGTCCGCAGAAGAAGCGTTGTCCAGTCCTGAGAGTGAAAGCTGGAAAAATGCTATGGAAAAAGAATTCGAAGCTCTGAAGGAAAACGGTGTACGGGACTTAGTTACCCTTCCAGAAAGAAGTAAAACCATAACGTCCATGTAAGTCTTCAATTCAAAAACAAACGAAGATGGTAAGGTAATACGATACAAAGCTTGCCTTGTGGCAAAGGGCTGTTCACAGTCCTTTGGCACGGATTTTAATGAAACTTTTTCACCTGTTAGTAGATATTCCATTATTAGGACCTTATTTTCGCTTGCATTACAATTAGACATGAGTATAGATCACTGGGGCGTATCAAAAGCCTACCTCAATGACAAATTCGACGAAGAAGTATACAGGGTGTTTCGTCTAAAACAGGACACCTAAATATCTCCTCTACCTATGAAAATACAAAAAATGTTTCTAACGTAATCTAAATGGTTTCAAAAGACGAATCGGATGGAAGAATCGTTTTTTATAAATTGTAATTTTTTAATCGTTTTTTCAAGGTCACTCGTGTTTTTTTACATATATACACACATTTTTTGTTGTTGTATGTTATAGCAAACATTATTGTGCATTCATTCATGTTTAATAGCACGACGTTGAAACGACCGTGAACTCTAAAATTTGCTAATTAATGCAGAACTTACATTCAGCGATATTTCAGATTTCAACGGTAACAGAAATTCGACCATGAACTTGAACTTGTACATAAACACATTGTATCATTCCTCTGTGTACATAAAGAGTGAGAGAGATATGTATTTAAGAGAAAGAGAGAGAGAGAGAGAGTGAGATGTATTTACTCACTGCTAGATAATGCGTTATTCAGAACAGGAGAAAATTCTAATGGTTTTAATTTACGGTGAAGCTCGAGAGTGTCTAAGAGAAGCAATACGAATTTACAAAGACAGACTTCCAGAACGTTCTTGTCCATCACGTTCAGAATACTCAAGTATTGTTAAAACATTTTGCGAGACTGGTAGTGACAACAGAAACATTCGTGTGAAACGTAAGACTGTTACTCACGAAGCAAATGTGAACAATATCATCGCTAAAGTTAATCAAAACTCGCGTGTTAGTATAAGGCAACTTGGGCGTGAAACCGGTATTAGTGTGACAAGCATATTTCGGATTCTTCATTCACAAAAATTTCATCCTTTCCATTTATCTCTTCACCAAGAGCTCCATGGAAGAGATTCTGAAAACCGCGTACACTTTTCTCAATTGGGTATACGGAAATATAAAGGTGATGAAATGTTTTTCCAAACACTATTGTTTACGGATGAAGCCTCCTTTACAAATCATGGTCAGGTGAACCTCAAGAACATGCATTATGGTTTAGACAACTCGATAAGCAGAGACCATGGAAAATAAATGTCTGGTGTAGTAGTCTAAATAACAGGATAATTGGGCCGTATTTTATCAACGGTACACAAACTGGGCAGAAGTATGTTGAATTGTTAGAACATATTCTACCAGGTTTATTAGAAGATGTACCATTTAGGGACCGTCTAGTATTATGGTATCAACACGATGGGTGTCCAGCGCACTTTTCCCATATTGTAACACGTGTCCTCAACGAAAAATTCCCAAATCGTTGGATTGGACGCAATGGACCTGTATCATGGTCGGCTCACCCGATCTCACCCCACTTGATTCTTTCTTATGGAGGACATTAAAGGGTACGGTTTATCAAGAGCAGCCCACAACGCCAGAAAATATGAAGGAACGAATAATTGCTGCATGTGCTGATATAAAATCTGAAATCATCGAAAGAGCTGTACAATCTGTCGTTTTTCGCATCACGAAATGTATCGCAACGGAAGGACATCATTTCGAACATTTATTGTAATAACAAAAGTGATTATTTACAAGTTCAAGCGCATGGTCGAATTTCTGTTACCGTTGAAATCTGAAATGCCGCTGAAAGTAAGTTCTGCGTTAATTAGCAAATTTTAGAGTTCACGGTCATTTCAAGGTCGTGCTATTAAACATGCATGAACGCACAATAATGTTTGCTATAACATACCACAACAAAAAATGTGTGTTTATATGTAAAAAAAACACGAGTGACCTTGAAAAAACGATTAAAAATTAAAATTTATAAAAAACGATTCTTCCATCTGATTCGTCTTTTGAAACCATTTAGATTTGTTGTATTTTCAGAGGTAGAGGGGACATTTAGGTGTCCTGGTTTAGACGAAACACCCTGTATAACAAGGGCCAAAAACATTGCATCTAAAAGTGCTACGCTTGGATATCCAATAGAGCGTAGAGAACTAAGTTACCACGTCGTCAGGGGAATTCATCCCAAGTTGGAAAAGGTGGCAACGGTCTTGAGAACACAGAGGGATATAAATTTGGAGGAGATACATCAAGTCCTATTGGAGGAAGAAAATCGCTTGGTTCCCGCATATGGTGTTGAGACTACGACCTGGAGGGATGAGAAGGCGTATCAAGCTAGTCGACAAACCCCGAGGAGACCGGACAACTACAGTGGTTGCTATATCTATGGGAAGAGAAACCATAAAGCGTGGGAGTGCTTCCACATAAGGCGTACACTCCATCGAATAATAAAACAACAGGAAAGTATAACAACTATAGTAATAGTAACAGTAGTTTTAATAGAAGGGGTGCAACAAAACGAGAACAAAGTAATATGATGTCAATTAATAAAAACCATTATAATTTTCAAGTTAACAGGCAATATGTAAATAAGAATAGATTTGAAAACAATAATGGTATGCAAGTTTGGACGCTGGATTCTGGTGCGACTAATCATATGTCGCCAAATTTATCTGCAATGACAAATGTTCGACAAGTTAAGATTAAAGTTGACCTAGCGGAGGTCAATGGAGATTTAGATGTTGAAGCACAAGGTGATATGGAGGTTAAAATAGTGACATCACAAGGTAATAGAAGGATTTATATTAATGACATATTTTATTTACCAGCACTGCGTACAAATCTGCTATCAGTCTCTCAATTAATGAATAATGGCTTTAAGGTAGTTTTTAAGGATAAGCGTGCGGAAGTAACTGGTAAGAGAAACGAAATTGTAGCGGAAGATTACGAACAGGATGGTGTCTTCTTAATCGAAACAATATTATCAAATAGCAGGGCTGTTAATGTAACAGCGCAACCAAAGACATGCGACCAGGTAAATAATAGATTAGAGGTAACGAGTGAGGAAAAGGGTAATAAACTTAACAAAGCATTATAGCATAGGAGATTGGTAGGAGTGCGCGGGTTCCCAAAATTTACGGGTACCCGACAGTCGAGTCAAGCCGGAAAAAGTCTGGCGGGCTCGGGCGAGTATCCGAGACATCTGAATGTTCGGGTAGCTTGATCGCATCCGGGTAGCTTGATCGCATCGGGTAGCTTGATCGCGTCGGGTTGCTTGATCGCATCGGGTTGCTTGATCAGATCGGGTGCTTGATCGAAACTGTAGCCGCTCAGCAGCAGTCGGCATCGACCGAAATTCGAAATCAATTATACAATATATGTACATATGTGACTTCCGCCTTTTCCTTTATTAAAATTTGAACGTACGTATGTATATTCTACTAATGGATTGATTAATTTTCTCTCATTTTTAATGTATAGGAGTCATTCTATGCGAAGTGATTTATAACTAACAAACCGATGAAAATGAGTTTTTAGTATCATAAAAGTATCTACTAAAAATGTAATATCCAAAAAACGTTTTTTTCACCATTTATTTTGCAATCGTTTTAAACAAATACAACGTTTTCATAGCAGGGACTTTTGAAAAATTTGAAAAAATGAGGATGTAGTCCCAAGCGTCCCCTTTATGTTCATGTTTTTAAAAAGATGGACATTTGAAAATTGTCGAAATTGAAATTATTTGAACTGAACGCTGCACCGCGATATACAGCCTCGGACGGCTGCACACAGTAGGCTCGAGAAAGTTAACATTTTACTATAACTCTTGAACCATAAGAGATATCGGGATGAAATTTGCACTAAATTTGATTAAAAAATGATTTCTATCTCTACTGCTAATTGTCCCAATCAATATACATTTTTATAATCATTTTTTAATTAAGTTAAAAATAAAAAACGTTTCAAAAAAATAAAATTTTGAACTGTTTATTACTCATTCGGTACTTTTCCAGACAATTGAAATCACCGATGTCTTTGGATATAAATTTCTCTGTATTCCTTGACGTTTATTCTTTATATTATGAATATTTCAGTTGTGATTCGAACAATAGAAAAGAAGTGTGTATTTTGCAGGGACATTTACAGTATTTACACATTTCTAATAATTTCTAATAATAATAATTTGATACAATATAGTGTAATAGTTCTATATAGTGTAGCGCACGTACGCGCCTGTGTGTGTGTTTGTGTGTATGAGAGAGTGAGAGAGAGAGAGAGAGAGAGAGAGAGAGAGGGAGTGAGAGAGTGAGAGAGAGAAAGAGAGAGAGAGAGAGAGAGAGAGAGAGAGAGAGAGAGAGAGAGAGAGAGAGAGAGAGCATGAGTAAGTCGCGGTACAATTGAGATTCGGTGTGTTTGAAGCTACGTGCAGATGAGCGGCGGCAACCGAGCGGCGAGCGATCAAGGAGCGCGGCGGTGTTTGAATGGTGGTGTGATTGAAATGCGGCATGTTTGAAGGTACAGTATGGATGGTACATAAGTTTTGTGTTTTGTGTGAGCCACAAAGTGTACTAGCGTGATTTATTAGGTCTGAGATTAAGTCAAATCATGTCTAATAGTGAGAATTGTGTAACGGCACTGGGTAACATAGATGCACGTGCTGAAACAGTTCTGACAATAACTGTTTAAAACGGTTATATGCATGTCGGATATATAATATTATATTATACAAGGCGTGTATACATATTATGTTTTTCGATCGTTATAAATATTTATTTATTTAAATAATCATTTTAACAATAAATTATTCTTGAAATAACAATTCAAATAATGAATATATAAGCAAGTTTCTATACATTATGAAAATTTATTTATTTGAAAATTGTTTAAATGATTAATAAGTGGCTATTTAAATAATAAGTATATAAACAAATTTGTATATGTAATATCTTTTGCAGCATAAAAATTTATTTAAATAATTGTTTAAATAATAAATACGTATTTAAATAATGAGTATATAAATAAAATTGTAAGCATTATAAAATATTATGTATTACAAAAATTGTTCAAATAAAGAATAATAATAGATAATAATTGAAGTAATACATAATAATACAAATTTTTGTAATTATTTTTCAAAATATTGATTCGCATAACATTATAATATTTATGTGTTTTGTCACATAAAACAGATTTTATGGTCGTCCTGTAATTGATTTAGTTGCTTGCAAACATTGTATGTTGTTCGGCCGATAGCTTTCTCGTTTTTTTCATGATTTTACAAAGGTCATCTTAAATTTTTTGCAAATACACCTATAATTTTGTTACGCCTATTTGTTAAAGGATTTCAAGGCAAATTCGGGAAGTATCATAACATTAAAAAAATTGCAAAAAATATCTTTTTTAATTTTTTTTTACAACAAATTCACTATAATCACGTGAAAGCTCTCTTGAAAGCATACTATACCAGATAAAAACATTTTTTATAGGACTGCTAATAACAGAGTAATCTCTACTGATCATGCGATTCGTGATTCACCCTGTATATACCATATTTCGTCTTATAAAAGCGAGTACATAATTCAGGGCCGCATTAGTGCGAATTACGAATGGTATCTTCAATCTCGAGTATAAAAAGATCGCGTCCGAGTTTGGCCAATCTATGTAATCCGAATGTCTCCGGCAACCCGACGCGATCAAGCTACCCGATGCGATCAAGCTACCCGAACATTCAGCTGTCTCGAGTACTCGCCCGAGCCCGCCGGACTTTTTCCGACCCGACCCGAACCCGTATATTCGGGTACCCGCGCACTCCTAGAGATTGGGGCATGTATGCGAAAAATATTTAGATCTTATGAAAAATAAAGACATAGTTAGGGATTTGAAGTTTTTCTCACGACCGCTAGATTTATGTGAATCATGCGTAATGGGAAAATTGGTACAGATCCCTCATAGGTTAACGAAAGAAGATTATGCATGACAACCTTTGGAATTGATTGACATGGATCTATGCGGCCCGATGCCGACAGAGTCTTTGTGCGGAAATAGATACATATTTGTAATTGTAGATGAATTTTCTAAATACACGACTGTGTACACTATTGAATCAAAAGATGAGGCATTTAAGGGTGCGTAGGAGCCAGAGCAAAACTTCGAGCTGACATCAGCGACAGTTGCGGAAAAATAAGGAAACTCCCGGACAAGGATAGAGAGATCCTTGTTTCTCCTATGGGGCTGTGACAAAGAAGGAGATATGTCACTCGCAGGAGAGACAAAGACAGATAGATAACCCAGCAGCTTGATTTTCGATGACTTTACTCCCAAATTCTGAAGCGAAGAAGCAATATTTTCTCACGGGACTTTTTTTAAAAAATTCGTTGTTCTATTCCACGTCCCCGTACAGAGCCCTTTTTGGAAAAACTGCACAGAACAAAATTTATTCTATAAAAACGTACACGTTTATTTTTTATAAAGTTTCAAGAGCCAAATTGCCAAAAAGTGCTCTGTACAGGGACGCGGAGTAAAACAAAGAATTTTTTAAAGAAAGTCCCGTGAGAAAATATTGCTTTTTCGCTTCAAAATTTGGGAGTAAAGTCATCGAAAATCAAGCTGCTTGGTTATCTATCTGTCTTTGTCTCTCCTGCGAGTGGCATATCTCCCTCTTTGTCATAGTCCCATAGGAGAAACAAGGATCTCTCTATCCTTGTCTGGGAGCCTCCTTATTTCTCCGCAACTGTCGCTGAAGTCAGCTCGAAGTTTTGCTCTGGCTCCGAGCAAACTCAATTCAACTTCGTAGAATTTATGAATCGGTATGAGAAAGAAATGGGAAAGGCAATAAAACACGTTAGATCTGATAACGGGAAGGAATGTGTAAATAGAAATTTCGAGAACTTGTTCAATAGTAGAGGGATAGTACATCAGAGGACCGTCGCTTACAACCCACAGAGCAACGGCGTGGCTGATCATTGCTGAATAAAACCCGAACGATGCTAATAGACGTAGATTTACCCGAATAGTTCTGGACTGAAGCCATCGTGACGGCACACAGTGGTCCCGATCGAGAAATACGGGGACATTTTGGTATAACTTTTAAACTATTAAAGATATCGAAGTGAAATTTGGAGTGAAGAATATTAACAAGAATTCATTTTTAATACTGTAAAATGTAATATACTTTATGTTTATTTAATAGCCTTTCTTGCAATTTTCAAATATGTATACAAGTGTAACAAATCTTAGCACTTTTTTTTTTAAATAAACAGGTCCAAATTAATTAATTAGTTAATAATACTCTTCTACTTGTTTAATTAATCGCCAGTTGAATAAACTTGTTTCTGTATTTTCCAGAATCTCCAGGTAAGATATAAAAATTCACAAAGTCTATGGTACCTGTATAAAGCACAAATTAAAATATAAGCAATAATAAATACAATAAGTTTAATTCGTGATCAGTTGAGAATTATGTGACACAGAATTAAATTAATTACTCTTACCTCCTCTGTTAAAAGTTTTTATTTAATTATTAGTTCCTCAGCCTCTGAGTCCAGGGTTTTAGGTTTTTTATTGTTGGACTTTATACGCAAGGAAGATATATATGGATCAGAAGTTAGTAATAATCTATGAAATATATCCTCATTTGTAGCAGTGCGTGAAAATTTTCGGCTTTTATTACTTCTATAATTTTGAAAATCTTTGTCTCCTCTCTAAGGCCTCTTCAGACAATTGACCAATTGGCACTAGTGCATGTTTTATTATCCCTTTCCCGTGAATTAGTATTTTATATAACCATAGTAATACCAGCCATAAAGACTTATACAATACCAAATATAATTAACACGAAATATATAAATAATATAACAACTCATACATTTATAATAATAGAGTATATAAACTATATCAAACGATGCACTATTAAACTAACACATATATAAACTTTACTTAACTAGAACTTAAGTAGCGGAAATAAAATATACTAAGGCACGCACTAAATATAAATAATTCAAAACAAAATTTAGATAATATTGAAAAAAAAATTACAATGTAACGCTCAAACAGTTGCACGATTCACTCTCGTATGGCTTTGTATCAACTGATTGCAGAATATCATTATTGAAGGTTTATATATAGTATAGCATAAACATTTGAAAGTGTGTATTTTCTGAATAATTCCCTATGATGTCGTTCTATGTCTTGAAAACCTCACTTCGTGTAGCCAAAGGAATTTTAGTGTAGCATAGTCTCGACGATGAATGCGTCCATAGCACATATACGCACAGCGAAGCGCGCAGCTTTAAACAATGATAGTTTGTGAAAGTGGACGAAGGTGATTCCGATTCTTGCAGGATTATATAAAAGAAAATATGCTAAGAATAGTCCACTTTGTAAAATTCTGGGAATATTCGAGAGTCAAAAGATATTCCTTGTGAATTACTAAGAATTTTTAGGATTTTCCCCAATGGAGTCAGCATTAAATTTGTTTTACATAACAAACAATAATGTTTAATTGTCAGTGATAATCTGTAATTTAAAGATATACTCTTCATTTAAAAAAAAAGTGGTGGAAAAATATTGAAAAGAGCCGTCAGGACATGTTAAAGAAAGGAACCAACTTCTTCCATGAAAAATGCTATCTTCAAAACATCCAACTTTAACTGTCGATAACAGTAACAATTCTTATTGCAGTTTATTACTTTTTTCATTTTCGAGATTGCTGGAAATTGAGATAGCAAAACACATTCAACAGACATCTATGCGAGATAGTTGATGTTTTGGCAAAATGTCCCCGTATTTCTGGATCGGAACCACTGTGCGGCAGCATTCCTGAAGAATTTGACTCCAACGAAAGCAAGCGGAGAGAGAACCCCAATAGAAATCTGAGAAGGACGCAACCAACCGTCTCGTACTTAAAAGTATTCGGATGTGTTACACACTATTACATTCCGAAACATATAACAAATAAATTTCATCCAAAGGTAAAAAAGGGTATATTTATAGGGTATTCGAAAGAAAGCAGCGCATATAGAGTATACAATATAGAAAATAATAAAATATATGCGGTAAGGAGTGTTAGATTTAACGAGTCTGAAAAGGGACCGAAATTACTAAGTGAGGTCAATGCGAAAAACAAGGGAATAGATAATCTTATCTATACTACACTGGTACCAACCAGTAATCAGAATGAAGAAGGGTACGAACAAAGAGAAGAAGACTGCGAATTAACAGAGCTGGTAGTAGGAACAGAAGAGAGTGGTGAACCCAGGGGGAGTAAACTCTTATGTATGACGTTGGACACCCTAGAATTTTAGTTCCCTTCTGAGAGAATTATCTAAAATGGCACCACTATCACAGCACATCGCGTGATTGGACGTGATTGGACGTGACTGATGTTCCAATCTGTAACACTATTGGACGCTACGATTACCGCCAAAATGCGCCAGAATTCATTTACTTCGGCATTGTTGTGCTGCGAACAGCTGCGAAGAATTCATACTGCTTCTATATTGTTCTATATAGAAGACTTTTCTTTATATTGTTTTATCAATTAAAAAAATTGAATTGCGTTGAAAATTTGTTTAATGTGTTCACGGAATATTGAACGAAATAAAGTTTGCTCAGTGTCAAATCAATTTTAGAAATAATCTTTCAAAATTGAGCGACATTCGATGAACCTATTTTTGAGCTTATTTTTCAAATTTCGTTTTGCGCATAACTTATAAAATTTTTCAAAGTCTCTTTTTAGGATAATAGGATAGTGAGGTGCAGAGGAGTGGAGCAGCAGGCATAAATAGTGTACAAAAAAAAGTGAATAAAGACATATAAGTGTAATATGGATATCTCTGCCTACGTGGTACGCCTCATGATGAAGAAACTCGTAAGTGAACATGTGGTACCTAATAGATTTCAAAAAAGTGAAAGCGAAGTACGCATCACAAGTGTTCAGCGAAACAGTGGCGTCACACATAGTATTCCTTAGCTGCCACCAATGTAAGAAAAAGTTATATCTAAGTATATAAACGGTATGGATGTTCTGTTAATTATGCTTGAATAACTGATCAAATATTTCTTACTATAGGCGTTGTAGAAACAGACCATGGCCCATAAAAAATACCAAAGTGGGAAGGCCTTACAACACCGAAAGTCCTTATCTTTTTCAACAAAATATTCGACTCCGTTAATGAGCACAGTGCAGCCTCAGAAGATCCGCTGAGGACAGTGATATCAAAAACCAGTGCACATGAAGAATTTTAATGTCTAATGCAATAAGAAGCATAGCATGTATGCAGTATGTGTTATTATATTATGTATTTATTTTATTATTATGTGTTATTATATTATGCATTTATTTTATTATTATGTGTTATTGTATTATTATTATTGTATTATGTATTATTACATACTTACAGTGGAATAAAATATTGTTATATTAAACTATTATTACAGAATATATTACAATTCTTTAAGCATAAGATTACTTCTAAGTAGTAATCATACTGTATAGTAGGTATATGTGTATGTGTATAGTAGTTATTTGTGTGGGTATAGAATCATATAGCTATATATATATATATATATATATATATATATATATATATATATATATATATATATGGGTTTTAGTTGAGGGAACTCAACTAGATGGCACTGCTAAAGGTCCACACATTATACATGGGAGATTGCCCTCCCTGGGTGAACCAGAACAAACAGAAACACGAAGAGGTCGAAAGCCTGGGCGGAACATGGAACAAATAAAAGAAGAACAGAGAAAGAGGATACAGGAAATAGAAAATCAGCTAAATGAAAGAGGCGTTAGAATATCAGAAAGGATAATGAATAGGAAAGAGCAAGTGAATAACGTTGTACACCAGGGAAGAAAGACCCCTGCCAATTATAAGGAAGCTGTTGACTCGTCCGAGGCAGACGCATGGATAGATGCTATGAAGAAGGAAGCGAGGACGATGGATGAGCACCAAGTTTAGGAATTGGTGCCTCGAAGAAGAGGACTTAAGGTTATTAAGAGCAAGTGGGTGTACACGCTGAAAGAAGATCAGGAAAATTCGCCAAGATATAAAGCCAGGCTAGTGACAATGGTATGTCAGCAAAAACAAGGCATACACTACACCGAATCATTTGCGCCGAATATCAAGATGTAGTCGGTAAGGACTATACTCGCCATTGCCAGAGTTCGCAACCTGCAGATAAAACAATTCGACGTAAAGGCAGCATACTTATATGGTACGCTTCATAAAGAGGTTTATGTGGAACAGCCTCTTGGTTTTGCAAACGGCAAAAATGAAATATGTAAACCTGTGAAGAGCATTTATGGATTACCTCAATCAGGATATCACTGGAACGAGAGGTTGAACACAATTATGGAATCTGTCGGATTGGAACGTCTAAGAGAAGACCCGTGTATATATGTCTTACATCAAGGCCGGAAGATACTAATAGTAGGCGTATACGTAGATGATCTTATAGTGATAGGGACAGACGTGCAAATAATAGATAGCGCGGTAAACAAAATTAGAGAATTCTTGACATTGACAGAGTCAGTAAACAAAAGTTTTTTAAGCATAGATATTAAGGAGATTCCAAATGGGTTAGATTGCGCAGATTCAAAGGAAGCAGATAAAGCGCTATTTCAGGAGATGTTAGGGTCGTTAACGTATCTAAGCGTCGGGACGAGACCTGATATTTCGTATAGCGTTACCAAACTTTCTCAGTATTGTAATGACCCGCATGAAATCCATGTTACAGCGATAAAAAGAATTTATAGATACCTTAAAGGGACCAGCGAATACAAACTAATATATGATAATGTAAGCGAAGAGCTAAATATCAGTACAGATGCAAGCTGGAATTCAAACATGGATGCAAAATCGTCCGGAGAATTTCTTGTTAAGGTTGGAAATAATTTGATTAACTGGAGAAGCAAGAAACAGCAATTAGTGGCTTTGTCTACTTGTGAGGCAGAGCTGCTAGCAATACGCGATGGCCTACAGGCGTTAAAGTGGGTCCATAGTCTGTTAAGTAGTATAAAAATAGGAATAGAAAATAAGTTACCGATAAAATTAAAGACTGATAGCAGAGCAGCAATGGAATGGATATTTAAGGAAAGATTAAATGTGTTTATCGATCGAAATTTTTGATCATTTGTGTTTGATTTCGGCGCACAGGTTCGATCAATGATACATATATGACAATTATATCAATGATATACATATATATATATATATATATATATATATATATATATATATATATATATATATTATCATTGATCGAACCTGTGCGCCGAAATCAAACACAAATAATTTAAAGAAATAGTTACGCATAGAATTAAACACATTAATAGGAAATACTATATTGTGAAAGATGATGTGAAGAATAGGAAAATGATAGGTGATAAATAGAGCAGGGTACCGCTGCTCGCGCGGACGCCCTTATGGCCAGATAGATGGGGACGCCGAGCGGTGGCGTTAACAAGAGAGCGCGGGAGAAGTATCGAAGTATGGAGAGTGAACGCACGTGTCGTATAGTTTAAAATAGGTTATGTATTTCTATAGTTTTATATATATATATATATATATATATATATATTTACAATATTTGTAAAACATTAAAAAAATACTGTTAAAGTCATGTGAATAAATCGTATAATATAATATTGAAAAAATAAAGTACGACGTATGGAAAAAAAAACGTTGCGACCGGCAGGACTCGAAACCCAGTGTATCTGCCAACCGGCGATGTTGTAAGCGTTACGAACATTTTGGTATATATCGCCCACTGAACAATTTTGTCTTTCTCTTAAATTACGTTTGCTACGTAAAACAATCGCTTGTTTCGATGTAATAACGTTAAAAATTGCTTAATATACACCTGCGGTAAAACCAACAAGTGGAACTTACCTCTTCATAGCAAAAACGTCGAAGCAATTTGGTTTTCATTGTTTTTGACAATGATCTCCCACAAGAAAAATCTAAAAAAAATTGACGACACTGCCGGTTATGGTAGTATGTCGGGGAACTAAACAGCAAAATGTCGTGTTTTCATATTTTCGAAAAATCTATATTTTTTCGACGTTTTGGGCGTTTTTCATTTTTTACGGGCACAGTTTGAAACAAAAAATCTGAAAAAATTCTCAAAAATGTGTCTTAGGACCCAAAATATTCCACATTTTTTCAGAATTTTAGAAAGCATCAAAGAGCGGAAAATACGTTGAAAAGCGCGAAATCTAATTTACCACGTATTATTTTCCACGGTTTTGTCAATAAATGCTAACGCTACCGCTTTTGGTGATAAATACCATAAATGGTTGCAAAGCTTTTTAATCCTACATAACTTATTTTTTCGTCAGTAGAACGGTATGCATACAGTTTCTGTAAAAATGTCAAATCTTGCCGTGGAGCTTCCGCTGCCATTGGAGCTCGAATCCATGCTTTTATGTAAATATTGGCGAGAAAGACACAAATGCCGCGAATTCCATTTTCTTCGTCGACATTTAACATAAATTGATTTTTAAATAAATATATTTTCAAGCAATATAAAGCTTTCGCCATCCAACGAGCGTGGTGGAAAGCTCCTGGGACCCGAAATCTTATATTTCTTGGTGGAGTCCCACCCAGGAAAATAATTATTAGCTCCAAAAATTCTTTATAATATTCTCTTGGTTGCTGTTTTTTTTGTTCCATTTTCGATACATTCATTAAGAGACACATCAAATATTTCAACGAAATTTTCTAAAGGGATCTTTTCTTATTGCTATAAAAATACTTTTAATAGTTTTTTGTATGATGTACTGCTTTATATGTAGAATGTATATGTATTATGTATAAATATTTAATAAATAAATACTTATAAATTATTTATTAATAAATACTTATAAAAATATAAAAAAATTTCTTAGACAAAAGTTATACTGTTTAATAAATTGAATATAATGCAAAATAAAAAGATATATTTTAAATGTCAATTTTTGAGATTTCAAGGTGACGAATTTTTTTTTTTTTAAATCAGTATTAATTACATTTTGTGAAGTGAGGTTTGCTCCTCCCAGCATGCTAGTTCAGGCGTTCGTAAAGTTCTCGTTCTTTTCCTGTTTTCCCCGCGCTATGATGCTGCGCAGGTTGGTATGCGCGTGTGTGTGTCGAATGTGTGCGATGAGCGTACCGCGTGCGTGATCGTTATGTTCACTTACATATAGTTAATAGTTTGTTTGGGTATCGTGAGTATGTCCTCATTATATTAATAAACCATAGGACATGTTCTTAAAAGAAAAGTTTAGTTTAATACCCATCCACTTCATTTTGTTTCTAAAAGACAAATTCAACGATATATAAACATATATACTGATACTATACTGCAGTGGAGAAAAACGAGTTACGAAATTATAAAATTTTTAAAGTCGATGCAGCACGATTTCCCGTTATTCGATCAATTTCAAATTTCGCACAGATTATTTTTTCGTCCAGTGGCACAATTATAGGGGGTGTCGTGAAAAAAATTCGTTAGTCGAGAAACAAGGTCCACCCTATTGTGCATGTATGTGTGTGTCAGAGTTGTGCATTGATTCGCTCCATTTGGTTTTAAGCACCGAGTAAATAGAAACAGAGCCTGAGATTTAACAGCATTCAAGTTGTTTATAAAATAATAGCGTATCGTTCCTTTACGACATGCGATATTGATTTCTTAGGATAGCGTACTCTTCACTCTACCGATATACACCGTTCTGTTCAAACGTACATTTTGTTATGTTTTCCTTATAATTGTGTTCTGAATAAATTTCTTTTGTTCAGTGATCTTCGGGTTGCCTGATCTTCTGCCGCAATACTTTATTTCAAACCTCCCATAAGAGTGCCTGTATGCGACGCATGAGCCCCCTACGAACAGTGTGCAATAAAGAGAGTCCACGCGTAAAAGGATTTGACTTAATTAATTATCTAGTCCTGTCCTCGCATCTTATAATATAATCTACAGGGGACGCAACACCGTGTTTCCAAAAAGCGTTTCTAGTATCAAAAAAATCAGCTTAATAGTCCGATCGAAAACTATCTCGCGGTTCATATTAGGTAAGGATTTTGCCATTGGCACACCTTTCAAGCTTAATACATTACGAGCCTCAGGCCCCGGGCCGGGCCCGAATATACTCGTATTTTCGTTTCTAAACGTAACGGGCCACTCACGAGCTAACTCGTGTTTACATTTCAGCCGGTTAGACAGTATATATTAATACTTTTGGTTTACTACCGCCGCACAGTGGGCCAAACCGATGAAACCTGTGTCAAAATCAAAGAACTTTCGATAGAAATGAGATAGAGCGATGAAATTTATTTTAAATTAAAGCTGAAACTTTGCAGAATATGAAATAATTATAGAGATTGTGGTACCAACCTTTTTTTAACCTTGAAAAAATTCGTTAAACTTGCACAATTTCAAGAAAATTGTGGTTTTTTCAATATCACACGCGGAAAATTTTTTTTTAACATACTATGCAACATTTTCCGTAGATTTTTTCACGCTGATTTCAAATCTGGTTTCAAAATTTTTCTATGACTTCAGGATTTTTCAAAAAATCGATTTTAGTGAACAAAAACCAATGAAATCATCATTTTTTCGTTGAAATGATTTGATAACTCGCAAATAATAAATACAGGAAATGTGGCTTTATAAAAAGCATTGCTACAATATTGTTGGTTTTCAAATGCAAGAAGCCATCGAACCTATAGAAACTCGAGAAATTCTGTTGGGAGACATATTGCCAACATTACAATTTATTTCCGTGGGCTCGAATGAATCCTACCTTACATAAGGTATTAAACCATGGTAGTGAAGTAGCAGGACAGTTTCCATTACCTATCGCTTATTATTCCGAAGATGCAAATCAATCGTGGCATAGATTATACAGAAAAATATGATACTGCATTCACGACAATCTAGCCGAAAAAATAGAATGCTAGGCGTTTTTAATCGAGCATTATATCTAACCGGCCCGAAAATTTCGCTTATGTTAATCAAAAATCGATCAAACTTCCAAAAAAAAGAAAAACACAAGATATCAGCAGAAGTTAAAAAAATTAGTTTATGAGAAGTAGGTTAAAAAGATTAAATACTTACCTTACTTCCTTTGTAAATGAAAATATAATTATGGATAATAAATATCTAATTTAAATTGCATTACAGTCACGCATAGCCCACGAGGAGTGCCAGCGACACTGGCAACGATACGTCTCGTGATCGTTCGTAAAGTGATATACGTCAAATAAACGATCAAATACTTCTTTATGTATAATTTTATTGTCTTTTTATATATGAGAATACAATATACCTTCAAATTAGTGGGTTATCAAATCATTTCAACGAAACAATGATGATTTCATTGGTTTTTGTTCACTAAAATCGATTTTTTGAAAAATCCTGAGGTCATAGAAAAATTTTGAAACCAGATTTGAAATCAGCGTGAAAAAATCTATGGGAAATGTTGTATAGCATGTTAAAAAAAAATTTTCCGCGTATGGTATTGAAAAAACCACAATTTACTTGAAATTGTGCAAGTTTAACGAATTTTTTCAAGGTTAAAAAACGTTCGTACCACAATCTCTATAATTATTTCATATTCTGCAAAGTTTCAGCTTTAATTTAAAAAAAAATTCATCGCTCTATCTCATTTCTATCGCAAGTTCTTTGATTTTGACACAGATTTCATCGGTTTGGCCCACTGTGCGCCACGCCGGCCCGTAAGGTGTTAATAACTCAAGAATGGCTTGGGTAAAATATAATACACGTGTAAGTAGGTTTTTGGAAGGACTTTCCAGGGTAGTCACAGAATGAAACAACGACCATTTGGAATACGTTTATAGTTCTTGAAACTATACGACATTTGCCTGAAAATTTGTTTGCACTTTATACATATAGAGCAGAATTCGGATAATCTGGTGTGCTGGGGACTTCGGCAGTACCGGATCATTAAATATGCCGGACTGTTTCATTATATCTATGTATGTATAATGAGATTATAATGTGGAATATAATATTGATCTTATTACAAGTATACATATGCGTGCAATTTATTGGACAAAATAATTCTCGTTTTGAATATACAATATAATTTAAGTTTTTCAAATAGTGTTAGCATATCCGTTTACTTCGTATGGTTAAATTTTTCAGTTAAAAAAATTATTTCATAGTACATGAGAGTTCATAATTTCTGTAAAACTACTTTTTTTTGCACTCGACGAATTTTATAAATATATTCGACGCAGCAACAACTTCACGCCAAGAACTATTATTCGAGCTGCCATCATTATCTTGTTACATCATGCTTGTGCGTACAATTAGTCAAAACAATTGAATGGCGGTGAGGCAACAATTACCGGATTAATGGGCATGCCGAACTATTGGATGCCGGATTTTCCGAATTCTACTGTATTCAGAAAATTACCGCGTGTACATATTTAAACGGGATTCACGACTTTTGGTCAGCTTTTGCTCAACCCTCCGCCGTCTATGCCGGAGTCACTCGTGACTCACCGTCTTAAAGTCTTAAGGAATGGTAACGCACACAGCTAAACGATCGCCGCACCGCCAGCCGGGCGCTTATGTACCAGTGGTGTCGATTCTTGGAAAACGTCGATGCGGCACGAGCCCAGGTTCGGGCATTCTCGTGCGAAAACAAATGCAATTTCATCTAACGCTTAGAGAGAGTAAAACGTACACGACGAGTTCCTTTATTTTGCCTATTTTTATTCTTCCTTTTATCCTGTTATATTTTTATCTTTGTTATTTCTGTTATCCTTGTTATATTTGTTATCTTCTTTGTTTCTGTTCTTGTTGTTTTACTTTGTTTCACGAAGTTTTGTGAATACTATGTCTGTACTACCAGACAACGAGCAATCTTCTTTTGCCGAATTCTTTGAGGAGATTCACAATGGAGAAGCATCATCGGATGATGGAGGTGAATCCAATAGCGATTGCGAACCAGAAATGGAAGATTCTGAATCCGATAATTCAGATATGGACGAGGTACAAACAATTTCAATAGACCAAATCGTATCGGGTAGAAATTGGCAAGTGATTGCACCAAACGGTGGTCACAATGAACATTTGTCACGTAAGTGTTCACTTACGAGGAAAAGTGAACATATAGAAGACTTCAATGAATGTTTCCACTTGTTCGCAAACGCAAAAATTATGGATAATATAGTATTATACGCTAATAAGAAGGCACTCGAACGTATGCCGCAAAATAAGAAATGGAAGCCGTTGGCTCGCATAGACCTTGATGCGTTTTTTGGACTTGTTCTGCTTACTGGCCGATTCAGGGAGTCTCGCGAGGATAAGCACAATCTATGGAGTGAAAATGATGCACTCTATCGACGCTATTACGCGGCAATAATGTCTCGTGACCGTTTCTCAAATATTTTGCGATTTATAAGATTCGATGATTGTGATACACGAGAAGAGAAACCATTGCGAGCAATTACCGATATAATGACACAAAATTGTAAAGATTCTTACAATGCTTCAAACGTCGGTTGTGTGGACGAACAGCTAATGACATTTCGGGGGCGTTGTTCGTTCAAAGTATATATGCCGAGCAAGCCGGGGAAGTATGGCATCAAAATCTGGACGCTTTGCGATTCCATGAACTTTTATTGTTGCAATATGCACGTATATCTGGGGAAACAGGGAAATGCTCCAGAAAAAAGACAAGGACAACGTGTCAAACAATTGGCGAATATTTGGAAAAGTTCTGGCCGTTGTGTGACAACAGATCATTTTTTCACCGACATTAGTTTAGGCGGAGAATTATTGGAAAACAATATCTTTTTAGGTGGAACAATACGAAAGAACGGAAGAAATTTGCCAAAAAATTGGTAGAAACAAAAAACCGTGCACAATTTTCATCTTATTTTTTATTTACTGAGAATATAACCTTAGTGTCATATATTCCTAAACCGCGAAATTGTGTAGTATTATTATCGACACTACACTACGAACACAGTATTTCAACGGCAGAAGAAAAATTCAAACCGGGCATGATAAAATATTATAATTCCACAAAAAGTGGAGTGGATGTTTTAGGCAGATTGATAAGGGATACACATGTCGACGTTGTACCCACCGTTGGCCGGTCTCACTATTTATGCACTATTTGGACGTAGCTGCATACAACGCATTTATTTAACAATGTTCTATGCAAAAAAAAGAAAAAAATTTATGGAACAATTAGCACGTAAGCTGACAGAAAAAGATATAGATAGAAGGGCGACTGATTTTGAAAATCGAGACACAGGACTGCATAAAGGCGTTATAAGAGCAATAGAAGCAACAGGACGCAGAATTGTAAAAAGACCGAAACTAGCATCGCAAACACGTGCCAGATGTTGCTTTTGCATAGGTAGTAATAATAGATATTCCAATAAATGTGATTATTGCGAGAGGCATGTATGTAACAAGCATTCGAGTCAAAGTCGTAGAATTGTATGTAATAGTTGTAACGATGTAAATATAGAATCTGAATAATTTTTCACAATTCACGAGGTTTTTATTTTTCCCTGTAGAACAACGAAAATGCGTAATCTCAATTGAATCAATTAGTAGTAATGTATCGGTCTGGTTCTCGAAGACCGAGCGATCGTCTGTATTAGAACAGTATCGGTGAGTAACTCGAGCTCGAGCGATCTTTTGTGTTGGTACAGTATCGGTGAGGAGCTCGAGCGACCATCAATATGTATTAGTGAAGTATCGGTGCGAGTCAGAAGTGATTCCGGCACCAGTGATGGTATATGGTCTCGGTTTTCTCGCGCATGCGCGACGATTTTGGCGTCAGTAAAGTACAAAGTTGGGCTAAAATGGGGTACCTTGGTCACCCCGCATAGTTTCGCAAAATTTTTTTTTCGATTTTCAAATGTGAATCGACAAGTAGCTCCTTCTCCAATACTAACTGCCATTATGAAATCGAATATATTAACATTAACTTACCAAAATTTCGAAGTACGGTCGTCTCGTCGTGTCGTCTTGCACTCTTCTGTCCGGTTTCCCGCCAATAACAGTTCTCCCCTACTTTCCCCACAAACATAAGACGTACGGTACGTTCCTGCATTTAGTCGCGCATGCGCGAAGAAACCGAGACCATATACCGTCACTGTCCGGTACAGGCTGACGACTGCAGGCGTCGGAGGGTTAAAAGCCACAGAATTTTGCATCTTGCGATGCGTGTCGTGTTTTTGTCCGTCAATAGATTTCGATGAAATTTTCAGCACGTGTATAACTAACGTGAGCCTACAATACGCATATTTTACATATTCGTAATGAGCTCAAATAAAAAAGTTTTAAAAAGTACCGATAATTGTGCATAAAATGTCCCACCTCACCGATTTTGATAAAATTTAAATATGTTATAAAACTCGACATTCTGAACAACTTTTCCCTATTCATGTAACCGTCGCTCAGCCTTAGTTTTTGAGATATTTGTGAAAAACTGCAGCTACTACTACATTGAATTTTGCCTATACGTGCACGTCCGTGCTGTGCGTATTCGTCAGCATGATACGACCGCTCGTCAACTTTTTCTACAAATATATCACGCGACCGTCGAACGATCTATATACCGCGTGAACTTTTTAAAACAAATGATGATGATGAATCGGTCGAATAAATTCTTCTTAACGAATAGTATAAGTTTAATAACTATTCTGTTTTTTCTTCACTAACTCCAAACCACTCTCGTCTTCGGACTCGTGTAATGTAAAAGTAAAATGTAAAACATTATAAGTTGAATTTTACGTTACTAACACACACCTACACAGTGTTCCCGAGAAGAAACGGCTAACGACTGTGTATAACTGAAAAAGTTTATTTTAAGAGGGAGTGGAAATGACATTAGTCTGAGTTAGGTTTGGATAGATAATTGAAGTTGTTGTTAATCTGAAAGTAGAGTTAGTTTAATAATAAACCGTGTGAAATTTTGAATGAGTACATATTACAACGACACCACATACACCCACACAGTGTTTCATACCTGAAATCTTAAGCTTTCTTTCCGAATACATAGATGTCATGTGCTGATTGCAGTTAGCATTGGATTTTCTAATTGCAAAAAATTCATGGGACATTCAATCTAAGTGCAATCAGCCCATGACATTTATTCGGAAAAGCTTTCAGGTGTGAAACACTGTGTGAGTGTGTATAGTGTCGTTATAATATGTACTTGTTACGGTAAATGTGATTAATCCGGTGATTACGTATAATTGTCGGTTATTATATATATAATCACCACTAAGTTTGGTCTGGGTTAGGTCCGAAATATTCAAGAATTGGTAAATGTGATGAATTCTTGAATATTTAGTACCTAACCCAGACCAAACTCAGTGGTGATTATATATAATAACCGGCAATTATACATAATCACCGGATTAATCACATTTACCGTAACATACTCATTCTTCACCATCATACGTTTTGAAAAGTTCACGCGGTATATAGATCGTTCGGCGATCCTGTGACATATCTGTAGAAACCGTTGACGAGCGGTCGCATCATGCTGATGCATACGCACAGCACGAACGTGCACGTATAGGTGAAATTCAATGTAGTAGTAGCTACAGTTTTTCATAAATATCTCAAAAACTAAGGCTGAATGACGGTTACATGTATAGGAAAAAGTTGTTCAGAATGTTGAGTTGTACAACATATTAAAAAATCATCGAAATCGATGAGATGGGACCTTTTATGCAGAATTACCAAAATACCATTTGTATTTTTTCATGTAATTCTTATCAATTGCAATTTTTTCCAAATCTTTTTCGCACGTCATTTAGTAAATCAATGCTTCTAATGCTAAACAAAAAGTCAAATAATTTGGTGCAATTTTAAAAGTCATTATGGTTCAAAGGGTGTTCGAATCATTTCGTGAACCACTGTATGGAAGTACGTACTAGAGTTCGCGGTTTTGAACGTGTACTTCAGTGGTGGGCACGGGTGGAGACCCTCAAACGCCTGTTTCTCCCACCAACCTCTCTTTCATGCAGCGCGCACATTCGTTGCGTACGGTTATGTCTCGTGTCTTCGTTGCCCCATTGTACCGCGCTTGATGGAAGGGGGCAGAGGGCGCTACGGTGTGGACGGTTTTGCCTCAATTGAGTCAAAATTGCCCATCACTGCCATAGGCGCTCAGCGTCACCACCATCTAACTTCATGGTCACCACGTCTCTCTGTCACAGTCACACTCAATACGCTCGTACGATGTCTTCCTCGAGCGATTCGGCCAATCGCGAAAGACGTGTAGCGCGTAGTGGGAGCATCATGTGGTACCTACAAGTTTCTCTGTGCCAACTCTCGTTGCGCGGGCTATACACGTGTATCCACATACACGTGAAATGGGGATCTCTGGTACGTACCAGGGATACCAGGCGGCCTTGTGCTCCCCCCAAATTGCTTCCCCTTGTACTACTAAGTGTGGCTCGATACTAGCGACGACTTTCTGCACAATGCGGAATTTTCTTTCACTCTTTCGCGTAGAGAGGCGCGAAAGGGGAATTTGACGGGGGAGGGGGAGCGTAAACACTCTACGCTGGCATTCCTGGCACGTACATACACTACCAGACAAAAAGATAGCACGCGTGTGCTATCTTTAATTTCTCGTGTTAAAATTATGCTAGCGTGAAAACTCTGTGTGGTATGTAAAACATACCTTTTGCGAATATGTAAACAGAAAATAGGTTGGCTTCGGTTCAATGACTTCTCTTAGTCGAAAGGGAAACACACGATCCGACGCAGACAAAGTGATAGCACACTTGAAAAATAAAGATATATATTCCATACAACACAACTATATGTTTCATGAAACAAAAGTATACATATTTCTTATAACAATATATACACCAAACTACATTTTTTTAATAATGCGTGGAACCTCCTTCGTTTTCTATGACTTCCACCATCCTTTTAGGTAAAGAATTATATAGTTCTTTAATTTTTGTCTGAGCTAAATTTTCCCATTCAGTTGTAATGCAAGTTTTTAATTCATTTACATTTGAAAATTGTCGGCCTTCGGCATACACTGCTTGCGAAAGCATTGCCCAGCAATTTTCAATGATATTAAGGTCGGGTAAGCACGCCGGCTATTGAAGAGTGGAAATATTTTCGTTTAAAAAATATTGCTTAACAATTTTAGCAGTATGTACCGAAGCATTATCTTGTTGGAATATATATGGTGTTTTAGCAATGCGTTCTCTATATGTAGAAATTTGATTTTTTATTAGTTCGACATAACGGACGCTATTCATTGTGCCTTGGATAAACTTAATTTCTGTTTTTCCTTTATATCCGACACCAGCCCTGACCATTACTCCACCTCCATGCATTTGACGTCTAATTTTTGTTAGCGGTTGCTTACGAACATAACAATAATAATATGTACATCCGTCTGGTCCATCAAGATTGAACCTCTTTTCATCCGTAAAAATTATTAGGAGGTTGAATAAGTTCTCGCTGTTTTTTTTTATGAAATGAATGCTTTATTTTTAAAAATTGGTAAAAAATATGTTCTTGAAAGTATTGTCTCTCGCTAGCCATTACTTTTTCCCATCTTTCTGGCAGCATAGTAATTCCATGTCGGAAAAACGACACGTTTTTGAGGCAATCCAAGAGTGGACCCATTTTTTGATATCTTCATAAAATTGGAAGCGCTGCTCAGCCAGGCCATGTGTCATCGATCGGAACAAATGGTAATCTGATCGGGAAATGTTTGGTGAATACAGCGGGTGGGGTTGTACTTCCCATTTAAGTGTTTTCAAAAACGTTTTCACCGGTTTTGCAACATGTGGCCGCGCGTTGTCATGCTGAAAAATCGCTTCAACTCGTACAGCACCCAACGTCCTTCCTGTGAATCATTCCTAATGCTTTCAAACGTTTCGAATCTGTTGTGCGATCAACTCCTAATGATTCTGCAAGTTCGGCTAGTATCTGACACGAGTCTTCATCAAGTAATGCCTCAAATTCTTCGTCTTCAAGTTTTTGTTGTGCGCCAGGGCGTTCTTTATCTTCAAGATCAAAATCATTATTTTTGAAGCGTCTAAACCAATCTCTGCATATTGTTTCCGACAGAACATGGTCGCCGTAGGTGTCAACAAGAATTCTGTGTGCTTCAGCTGCAGATTTTTTTTGAATAAAATAGTGCAGTAAAATCCCCCGCAATTACTCTTTCTTTGGCATGAAATTCGACATTTAGCACAATGAAAGAAAAATTGTTTATACTTCAGTGGAATGACATACACTGAATTTTAACCTTGCATATATGTAGTACTTCATTATAGATACGTTACTATCTGAAACTAAATTCACGCAGTTCTGGTATTACCACCTTTCGGAAAACAGCGAGAACTTATTCAACCTCCTAATACTTTACTACAAGTATTCTTCCAAAGTACATGTTCCGTTGCAAATAACAAACGTGCCTCTTTATGTCTTGCGTTTAATGATGGTTTTGCTATTATTCTAGACCGTCTTATAATGTTACTGGTCTGAAGTACACGACGAATATTTTGTATATTTGTTTCGACTCCAGCTTTCTTAGCGATCTCCCTCGCAGTAGCATAAGAATTGGAAGCAGCACGTATTATTGCTCGCGTATCACCTTCAAATAATGCTGCTGGCCTTCCTTTACTTTTCTTTTTTTCATACGCACTTGCATCTTTCAACAAATTATACATAACCTTCCAACTGCGACTAATTTCTTTTGCAATTTGAGTAATCGACAACTTTTGCTTTCTTAGAGCTAAAATTATGCTAATTTCGCTTTCACTCATTTTTTTGCCACGACCCATTATGAGAATAAGAGTTTGACAAAGCTCTAGACAGAAATTGAACACTGTAACTCTGTAAAAGCTCACGAAACACTGAAGAATATGTAAACATAGTTCCGGTGTGCTATAATTTTGTCTGCGTCAGATTATGCGTTTCTCTTCCAACTAAGAAAACTCATTGAAGTAAAGTCAACCTATGTTATGTTTACATATATTCATAGCAGGTACGTTTTCCATATATTTTAGAGTTTCCACGCTAGCATAATCTTAACACGAGAAATTAAAGATAGCACGCGCGTGCTATCTTTTTGTCCGGGAGTGTATATTCCGGGACAACCAAAGTGGTACTCGCGACGGCACAGAGGCAAGGGGCGCGAAGTTCGCACACACGATAAATACGTTTTGCAACCTGTATATTATGCAAGTGGTACGACCACACCAACAGAAGCGAAGTACTGCAGTTATGAGCTGGAGGTACTGGCAATTGTAAAAGCATTAAAAAAATTTCGAGTATACCTCTTAGGCATTAGTTTGAAAATAATCACAGATCGCAAGACGTTCACGTGTACCATGAAAACAAAGATTTAAGCGTTACAATAGCACGTTGGGCATTGTCACTCGAGGAATTTTCTTACACAGTCGAACATCGATCAGGTAGTAAAACGCAACATGTAGATGCATTAAGCAGATATCGACAGCGTTGTGTATTTTTGATACAAGAAGATTTTGATATTGTATTAGTGAAACTTAGACTAGCGCGAAAAAAGGGGGACGAGATAAGAAAATTGCTTGTGAAAATGAAACGGGACGGCGACCAAAAATATGTAATTCGAAATGATCTATTATACAAACGCGCAAATAGTGAAATGTTAATTGCAGTGCCTAAATTAATGCAGGGCAGTATAATTCGACAGGCGCACGATCGAGGTCATTTTTCAGCGGATAAGACCAAGAAATTGATTCAACGAGATTTCTGGTTCCCAAAAATGTATAATAAGGTTGATTCGGTCGTGCGTAATTGTATTCACTGCATATTAGCTGAGAGAAAACACCGTAAGCAAGAGGGATATATCTACACTGTATCGCAAAGCGTGATTCACCGTTAGATGTTTTTCATATTGATTATATTGGACCTCTACCGTCGATCGCGAAACGATATCGACACATACTTATAATCGTAGACGCATTTAGCAAATTTATTTGGCTGTATCCGATAAAATCGACTAACACGCAGGAAGTTAGGCTGTTTGCAAAAAAAATCAAACATATTCGGTAATCCGCGAAGAATAATATCTGATAGAGGATCCGCGTTTACTGCAAATTTATTTAAAGAATACCGAGAAAAGGAAAATATTTACCAGGGATATGCCGAAAAGTAACGGACAAGTGGAGAGGATGAATCGCTTCCTAATTCCAATTCTTACGAAATTAGCAGCACCGAAACCCGAAAATTGGTATAAACACGTAGACGCTGCACAAAAATGTATTAATAGCACGCATAGGAGGAGTAGAGGCTTTTCTACATTTAATACTTTATTTGGTACGCGTACGAGATTGAAAGATGACCATCAATTACGGGAAATCGTAGAACAAGAAAGCACAGTCATCTTTCAAGAATATCGAGACCGATTACGTGAACAAGCAAAAGAGGCAATCCTTAAAATTCAGGCACATTTAACAAAAAAAGGAAAAATCCGTAAAAATATAAAATAGGCACGTTGGTAGCGATAAAGCGTACTCTATTCGTTCCGGGACTGAAACTGCATACAAAGTGTAAAGAGAGTAATCTCTGTGTGTGCGTGTATGAGAGGGATGCCGAAACCACCCGAGAGTTGCCGACCTCTGTCGAGCTCTCTGGTGTACTGAGCGTAACGCGGTGCGTGTGTGTGCAGAGTGTCCCGCGCTAATATTAAGAACTATTACTAATACTGTAATACCTCGTCTGTGCATTGTTAAGTTTAATCACTTTGTTATATATATACACTTTGTGATCTACCTCACAACGATTCAATAAATCTATATAAACAACACAGTTTTTGGGACCATATTGTATTGTAAAGATTATAAGGAATGATAGGTATTCAGTAGAAAAAGTTGGTGAATATATAGGACAGGCATGTCCAGAAGTAGCTCGCTTGGACGCAAATTCGACGGAGACGCTTACTTCTCCCGCCCGCGCGTCTCGCTCCCCGGGGCGGCCGTAGTCCTCCAAGCTCCTCAGACCCGTGGTGCCTACCGCTTGCAATATAATAAGTCCACTTCCGCTGAGTATATGACACCATGGCCAGATATGCGTAACGAATTGTCTGCAGATGAGAGTGACCGAGCATCCGTTACAATTATCGATGTTCAGTGTCAGGATCGCCGAATGTAGATACTTTGGGTGAGTTGTGTGGATGAATGAGCATGCACGTGTGCGTGTGAAGTGTTCCGCTGTGGAGATGCATGTATATGTGCGGGTGTGCGTATAACAAGGGCGGCGATGAGGATTGCGAATCGCAAGCGATAAACAAATCAAGGGCAATTCGGGTTAAAACGTCGGATAAACGCTACGTTGAACGTTTTCAATTTTTACATTGTAATTAATTACTATTTCTTATTTATCAATAAACCTATAATATACCTGAAGTAGTAGTTTTGTTTCGCAATTACTGTTGGGTGGTTCTTATAGAGTTTTTTGCGCTGATTCCGAATCTGACCTTACTTTTTCTCATACACGCACAGTTTTTGAGAAACATGATTTTGAAAAAAACCTGTTTCCAACTTTAAACAAATATTGTAATGTTATTATAAAAGATATTGAATTGTTCTTTGCAGCAAAAGATTCTCTAGACTTTCCTCAATACAGTGATATTCGATATTAATAAATTATGAATGTTTAAACATGTTTAAACAACCATTAAAGACGGAGAGACACCACTTTTGCACCAGTTTTTGAGGATATTTTATTCTGTATAAATTATTTTATGAACTTTTTTAATGTTAGTCTCTTGTTCATAGTATATTTCATACTAAAAAGGTCTTTTGTAACAAAAAATAATTTAATATCGATTATTGTGGAAATGCTTAATAAAGAAAACTAAATACAAAAGAAAAACTTACTAAATTATTTTTTTTGTTACAAAAGACCTTTTTAGTATGAAATATACTTACTATAAACAAGAGACTAGCGTTAAAAAAATACATAAAATAATTTATGCAGAATAAATGTACTAATAAATAATAAATAACAATAGTATAACATTTGATAAAATGTAACATTTAAATAAGCTGACATAATTTGCGCTTTTAGCCACTGCATCGCCGTTACGACGCACCGCCCCGCACAGTGGTGCGAAATGGCCAAAAAGCGGTGAAAAATCCGTAAAACCGAAACTGTCCAACGAATTTGTTTAAAAATTTGTGGATAGGTTTCCACAGGTACGACGCTTAAATGGCTAAACAAAATTTTTCAAAAAATTATTAAACGTTAAGTAATATGGGCTAATTGGAAATCTCTGTATCCGGCTCATTTTTTATTCGTGGATCGTTTTGGCAAGGTATAATATTCAACTAACTTTGTGTAAAAAATCTCGGCCTACTTCGAACCACTTTAGTGGCAATTTAAGTTTAAATATCAACTTTTAAAATTTCCAAGAATGAATCGCGCGGAAATTACGGTTATTTGATATTTAATGTGAAAATTTTTAAGGAATATTTTTAAATGATAAAGAAAAATGTGAGGTCCATATGATTTATTAATCCTTTATGTATAACAAATTTTTAATAATAATTTTTTTATTACATAAATTATTTTTATAGAGGTCACTAAATCATTGTCAGAAAAATGCCTATTGAATTTTTGCGACAGTGGTCGCAAATTAAAAGAAAACTTTGTTTATTTAACATAAAAAATTGTAATAACAATTAAAGAAAAGAAAGAAAAATATTCTTTTAATTATGAATTTCACATTTTTCTTTATTATTTAAGATACGTCACTTAAAAATTTCACCTAAAACATGAATTTTTACTCCCGCTGAAGGTAAGTAGTACCTGAAAGTGATACATTCAAGAATCCAGTCATTCTATTCTTAGAGAAGATTACAGGGAAATCCACTTTTCATCCAAAATACGGTAAAACGGTAACAAATTTGTTAGTTCATTTTATCTTTACGGATTTTTTACCACCTTTTGGCAAAAACAGAGATCTAACGAACGAAAACTTTGTTTATTATTAACTTTTTTTCATTTAAACAATTTATTACAAAAAATTAATTCAAACAAGTGATTCTAACTAACTATACTAACTAATATATCCTTAAAAATGTTTACCCTAAACCTCAAATAACCGTAATTTCCGCGCGATTCATTCTTGGAAATTCTAAAAGTTGATATTTAAACTTAAATTGCGGCCAAAGTGTTTCGCGGTGGTCCGAGATTTTTTACACAAAGTTAGTTCAATATAACACCTTTCCAATACAATTAGTGCCAGACCGAAGCTGCTTAACACTTTTAACATTTGCTTCCATAAATGAACAATGAGCGCAACGCAAAGAGGCATCCGATTAATCCATATTAGTTAATGTTAAACAACTTCATTGAAAAATTATTTGAGCCAGTTAATAGTTTAAGGCATGTGTAATAACCCCTATAAATTTCAGATCTGTAAGTATTCAATTATAGACGCAATAATTAAATAACTATGGCGCTGATAACTGGTGAATTCCCGAGAGAGAAAAAAAGGTTACTTGCCATGTCTATACTTCCGTAAAAATATTTTTTTTTAAAAATCGGACTTTGGTAAATTATACATTCACTATTTGATAATACCAAAATAATCTTTTTTTTTTAAATCGTAAATTTATAAAATCGATTTTTGGCCGGCTTCGCACCGACTCACAGTGGTTTGGAGACCCCGTCTTCGTGGCCAAAATTGTTTTAGCATTATTTCAAGAGTTAATATCATAGTATCGTAGGTCGTTGAACTTGTCTTGGCGTCGGCTATATGATAATGAAATAAAAAATATATAGTATCTTCTAAAAAGTAGGGGTGGCCTTGATATTTTATAAAAAAAAATTTCAAATTTTTTATATTGACGTTTATAAAAAAAGTTGATTTTTTCTATGCTTCATCAATATTCACTTAAATTATTGTGTCAAATATAAAACCAGAAACAGCAATTGCTTTCCTGTTCTTATACTGTCTTTCCTTCTTTATACCGTCTTCATTTTTAAAGCACTTATCTACAAATATTAAAATAAAGATAAAAATAGAACGAAAAAATAAAAAGTCAAAATAATTAATCTTCCGTAAACAGAAAAATCTGATGGCAATCGAATGAACAAATTAAACTTACTTGGAAATCTTTCCGACATTATTCTACAGAATTATTTGAAACAATTATAGTACACTTTACATTGAATGGACAACTAGACGAAATAACTGAACTATGAATTATGTATAGACTATGTATAAAGTATTGTACTTATAATATAACTGTTTAATTATATAACTAAGATTAAAATACACAAAAAAATTAATAAATTCGTCCGCTAGGAGAGATGTTCCTCTGTTCACTTCGAATATTGCACTAAAATCTAATGTGATCAAGCGAAGTATCCTCGGACCAAACCGAAATGTATTGTTTATAAAAGAGTACATTTAAGCGAACAAGACTGGCACAGATAAAAGCATACATACATTGTAACTCCAAGCTGCTACGCAAGATTCAAGTGTTTATAGTTCATAGTTTATAGTTAAAGGTTGCATATCGAACAAGTCCGATGCTTAGCACTCTCTATCATTTTTGTATAATTCTCTTCAAAGTTTCAAATGCTATTAATTTACGCTATTCGTGTATGGACTAAACAATGCTTAAAACTGGATTCAATATTTCAACTGCGCTTACTAGCATATATAAAACCATCATCAAAATCTGTTTTCTGATATTCTATGATTCAAATTTCAAACGTTTCATTTTACTTATATTATCTGACTTTGTCGTTAGAACGCTGTCTTTAGAACCTCATCACAGAGTTATCTGAAAAGAATAACATTTTGGATTTGGCAGCTTTGGAGGGTTGTTATTTTATAAGGAAAAAATGTTTTGAATATATTATAGTTGAAAAATTGAATTTTGGCCACGAAAATGGCGTCTCCAGACCACTGTGCGACTGTGCGCCGTATCTTGACGAACGACCGCGCTAGTGGAAGAGCACCACTGGTGTCAACCCATGTCGGGCGAAAATATTTTGCTTTCTGGTTCGGTAAAAACGTCGATGTTGCAAACTTCAAAAGGGGGTTGTTTCTCTAGAGAAATGTCTGCTCTATCGCGCGATATAGTTCGATTTTACGCTGGATCCTTATTTTTTCAAATAAATTCAAAAGTATCCACAAAAATTCGTGTAAAAGTGGTGTCTCTCCGTCTTTAATGATTGTTTAAACATATTTAAACATTCAATTACTCAACAGTAATTGCGAAACATAAAAAAAGTTGAAAGGCTTATGCCGGTTTGGGGGTCAAATTCGCCCCCGGCCTTGATTTTAACGATTTTGAACCAGCCGATAGCCTACCAAAAAAGAAACCTTCCTGCCAAGTTTCATCCCGATATCTCATCTGTAAGGGTAGTTATAGAGGAAAATCGAAAAACCAGTTTTTGGCCCATTTCCCCATTTAATGAGAATTAAAAATTCTGAAAAAAATCTGACACATTTCGAATGCCAAGCCACATATATCGTTTCCAAATTTTTCCGTTGCAAATCTTGGTTTTAAGATATGAAAAACATGAAAAAAATCGAAAAAACGCAGATTTCATATCGAAGATGAAAGAGCACACCTACAGATTTAATTTAGCAATAAGATATCAACTAATAGTAATACTCTCAATTTCTTTCAAATTCCTGAGAGAGGGACGTCATAGTTGAAAAAAATAAAAACCAATTTTTTCGGTGTTTTTCCCGTGAAAAACAAATTATATCTATCTTGTCTGAGTTTTAAGAGTATATTATGTAATATTAAATATTCCTACGTTCAGAAAAAAATTATTCCGACTTGAAAACTTGCGTAATAAAAAACGAAAATTATACTGAGCACGGTATATCCCAATATTTCGAACTTAATTTCAACGGCGCTGGTTGGTGCAGCGGATAGGTTCTCAGACTCCGGAAACGCGCGCTCTGGATACTTTTTGCACCAGGTTCGAATCCCGTCCAAGTCAATTTTTTTTTTATTCATCTGATGTCTTTCGTTTCATAACCAAGTAATTGTTATTACACCATTGTAAAAATATTTTTTAAACTATTTTTATACTATTTTAAAATAATTTTTCGAAAAATATTTTTGGAGTTCTTTAATAATTAGTGAGTGTATTAGTGTGTCATGACCCCTTTTGAGTGGCCTGTTAATTGTGGGATTACACATTTTTGTAATACGAAACATATACATGAAAGTGGAGAATACTTATCTTTAATAATTGTTGATGGATTGGTGTACGATGGAATCATGTGTGGCATTTTCAATCTTCGCCGCCATCTTTGTCAATTATTGGTGTTATTTGTTTGTTATTAAAAATCGCAGTGAGTATATCTGCTGGCCGTACTATGTCTGTGCTGAATCGAGCACGAGATAAGTAATAAATAATGGCAGCTACATAGGAGCAACAACCAAAGCAATAGTGCGATTACCAATATTTTTCGAAATATTATTTTAAAATAGTATAGAAATAGTTTAAAAAATGTTTTTACAGTGGTGTAATAACAATTACATGGTTATGAAACGAAAAACATCTGATGAACAAAAAAAAGATTTACTCGGATGGGATTCGAACCCGGTCCAAAAAGTATCCAGAAAATATCGTTCTCAGTATAATTTTCGTTTTTTATATTACGCAAGCTTTCAAGTCGGAATAATTTTTTTCTGAACGTAGGAATGTTTACTATTACATAATATACTCTTAAAACTCAGAAAAGATAGGTATAACTTAGTTTTTCACGAGAAAATCACCGAAAAAATTGGTTTTTATTTTTTTCAACTATGACATCCCTCTCTAGGGAATTTGAAAAAATTGAGAGTATTACTTATGTTGATATCTTATTGCTAAATTAAATCCGTAGGTGTGCTCTTTAATCTTCTAGATGAAATCTGCATTTTTTCGATTTTTTTCATGTTTCTCGTGTCTTAAAACCAGAATTTGCAACGGAAAAATCTGAAAACGATATATGTATAATATGTGATATTCTTTGCGAATTCCTTCCAAATACCGCTTTGGCTGTCCCGAACAATACAGTATATGCATGTATAATAGCCATAGTTACATAACGATTGAAGGTGAACATTTCAACATTTCAACAAAAAATATTTAAACTTGCGATGGAACTATGGTTCATACAAAAAATAACTTTTGAAAAAACTGATTTCCTAATTACAATATATCCAAAAAACCGGTTCAATAGGCATTTGAAGTTTCATAAAAAAGCGATACATTAGTACGAGTAAAAAATATTAATATTCATTTAAATATCTTTCGGTTTATTTATTTAACAACAAATTGAAGAGTATTTTATAAAAAAGAAAAACGAAAGTAAACTAAAATCTGGAACATTTGAAAATTACAAAAATTTAATGATATAAAATGTACTCTACGCAACAGAAAATAAAGAATGCTAAAATTACTGAAATTTGTTCAATATACATTATATTATAATATATATACATAATATATATTTCTATTTCGTTTAACATTTTTTCAGGAAATATGTTTGTGTCAGACAAGGTCCGAGGCAATTTCAAGTGAAAACCTTAAAGTCTGTAGTTAATGAATTCATTGAAATATTTAAAATTGGTTTATGCGATAAATGGATATTATGTTTGCCAATACCTGTATGCAAAATAATTAGGCGGTATATGTGATCGCCTTGAGTGGACCTTTTGCACGGGAATGTTAGTCAGTGGCGTAAATAACGAAAGGGCGACCGATTGGAGGACGTTGGTGGGGTCGGGCAGAGGTAAATCGTAGACACAAGCTCGCTGATATTTCCTAAAGTATTTACATACAATTCTGCAGAACGTAAATCCACGATGTTCAGGAATCCGTGGAAAGTTTTCTGTCGACCTCTCCTTTCCACTCTTTCTCCTTTGCCTTATCTCTTTTTCTCCTTTCCTCCTTTATTCCTCACGGAGCAGAGCGACGAATCGAAGTGGTTTCCGTTTCGTGGGCGTCGTCAGCGAGTCCGTTCACACTCGATTCGAAACTTCCTGGTACACAGTGATAGAACTTGGCGCACAACAACATCAAAGTCAATCTGTTCGCACAGGTTGAGCCAGAGGTAAACTTTGTCGAATAATCACGAGAAAACGGAAGCACGATAAATCAGAGTTCGCGAAGCAGCACCGAACGAAGCGAACCGCACACTCAAGAACCTAGCCAAGCACTGGTGAGGCCGCCGACAGGTGAGCTGTGCCAACAGTTTACGGCCAGTGACGTATCGCCCGTGTGTTCTATTCAGGGCAACAGGTGTGAGCCGGCACAGTAGCGTATCTTGCTACGGAGTTCGCCAACTACTTGCTGAGAATATTTTCAAAACTTTTGATATTTTGGAATTCCCACTGTAATCGCACAAGAAATGCACTTGACATAATACATATGTATATTTGCACCACGTATGTAGCGTACTCGATAGTAAATCAATTTTTATTCAATAGAGCATTGATTCTTCAAACGAAACATTGATTTTTTCTATAATTTTATCTAATTAGAAAGTTATTTTGTATGTTTCTCCAACGGCCTTAACCTGAAAGTGTTTTGTACCGTATTTTTATTTATTTCTTTCTCTCCAGCTAATAATTATTCCGCATTAATACAATATTTCCTACGAATCAAATCAATCTAAATGCATGCGAATAAAAACGTATTTGAATTTTATTAAAACCTCCGCGGCATTCTTCGGAATAAACTTCAATAGGCCTTTGTTTTTGAGAAGCTTATGATTGAAGTTATCGCATACACGTACCTATATTTAGTGCATTTGGTTACAAAACGTAGAATACAAGAAAGAAATCTATAATGCTGGACTCTAATTTTTCAATTTTTTATGTGCTTCGGTTTTTATTATCTTCTTTAATACATATTTTTACAGCTCCGAAATGATTTGCTCGCACAGAATAACTTCTTTTTATCAAACAAATGTGTATCAGCACCGTAACATTTTCATTGCAATCGGAAACAATTGAAATGCTAACCATTATTTAACATATCACAGATGTAACGCAGATTCGGGTGTCAGCGTTTTGGTCGAGAACGCCTACAGATTACTTATGGCTTAATAACGAAACATTTATTAACGTACTAATACATTATAACTACAAATACATAATAATTGATATTTAATATTCATTATCTCTCAATTACGTTGTATTTAATCACCGGTGAGGCCGAAGAACAGCTACCACCCAACCGATTCCGATGATTTTTGAATTTATTATTTGTAAGCATATAATGTACTGAACATTATGTATAAATTTTTCCTTTGCACGTTAGTGGCTGTCTCGCGTAGTTTTCAAAATATGTCCGGAAAACCGTCAGCAGCACCACAATGAATTCTGTCTACACACATACAGTGGCCGAAATAATGATTGGTTCACTGGTCGCGTCGACTGGTCTACTGCTTCTATCGTTGTTTACATTATCGAAAGTGTACTGTGGTGATTGTTATTTTTCCTCAATAATGTGCCCTACACACTATATGAGCAGTCAGTCGAATATTAAAAGCGTTAGTGCGAAGACGTGCTTCGTTCAAAACACTTTGAAAATTTTTGTGTACAACATACGAAATAATCTTAGGTTCACGGTGAAATATATGAAAAATACTATTGATAGTGCAATTTTTTGAACGTTTTTGTACGGTAAGTACACAGATTAATAAAGTTTAAAAATTATAAAAAATATTTTATGTTCGTTTAATATTTTTAAAGCACCATCGCACGGGGAAAATCGTTAAATGATAACGAAAAGGGCCAAATTATTGCCTTTCACAATATGGGTCTCTCTAACAGAGAAATTGCAAGGAGAATTAAAGGATCTTCAAATGTTATAAACAATTTTTTTAAATGAAAAGAAAAATACGGCAGTAAAAAATCTACAGGCTGTCCAAAAACATGAACCCAGAGGGACAAAGGGAAAATTTTTCAAGAAGCACGGAAAAATAATATTGTGGTTATAATAAAGTTTATTATATTAACAGTGAGGAAAATAATAGTATGATACAAGGGATAACGATATAACGGAATGGTGTAATGATAAACAACAGAACGGTGGAGTCGGAACAAATCAATAAAACATAAACATCGGCAAGAACATAGAATAAACCATTAAAGATTGGTTTAGGCAAGGAGCATCAACCATCTGAAGTTCCTAATCTTTAACATCCTCCCCTGCTCCTTGCTCCCTAAAATTTATTAATTTCAAACATCGTTGTAATTTAAAAGTCTGCAAAGGTTTCGTGAACATATCTGCAGGTTGATCTTGCGTTTGTAAATATTTTATACATATTTGATGTTTCCTCTCTGAATCTCTAATAAAGTGATACCGAACATCAATATGTTTGGTTCGTTGATGGAATTTCGGGTTCATTGCCAACTTTAATGCTCCCTGGTTATCGCAATATATAGTAACGGGTTCTATCTGAAAATTTGATTCTTTCATTAATGAACTTAACCATATTGCTTCTTTTGCAGCTTCTGCCATTGACATGTATTCTGCTTCAGTAGTTGATAGTGCAACCGTTTTTTGCAATTTTGAACTCCAAGTAGTAGACCCACCATTCAAAGTGAAAACGTATTCACTTGTGGATTTCCTATTATCCAAATTATCTGCATAATCTGAATCACAGTATCCTAGAAGTATTGCTGGTTTACTTGCATCAAATACAATACCCGAATCAATTGAGCCTCTTAGATATCTCATAGTTTTCTTCACAGCAGCCCAATGAGTATTATCATTATTATCCAAATATTGAGTTAATTTGCTGCAAATAAAAGCTATATCTGGCCTTGTACCTGCCATTGCAAATATTAAACTACCAACGGCTTCTTTGTATCTTGAATTCGATTCGTCGATTGAAGTAGCTTTTCGTAGTTTCAGATCAACATTTGCAGGTGTTGAAACAGTTTTGCATTCCAACATATTAAATTTTTCCAGCATTCTTCGAATATAAGACTCTTGATGTAGTTTTCAAATTCCTTTGTCTCTATCTCTCTGTATTTGTATTCCTACAAAATAGTCAGCATCTTCCAAATGAATCTTGAATTTTTTTTATGAAATGCATAATTGAATCAATTATAGCTTTATCTGTGGAACACAATAATCCATCATCCACATAAAGTCCCAGTATCGTTCGTTGATTGTTACATGTAGAATAATATGTACAAGGATCAGACTTTGATCGATTCAGCCCAAATTCTTCTAAGACCTCGCCCATTTTTATATTCCATGATCTTTGACTTTGTTTCAAACCATAAAGTCCCTTAAGTAACTTGCATACCTTATCTGTACCATCCTCATAACCAAGTGGTTGTTCCATATACAATTCTTCCTGTAAGTCACCATGTAAAAAGGCAGATTTTACATCAAAATCGACTAGTTCCATATTGTATTTTGCAACGAGTAACAATATAAGTCTGATCGAGTTGCATTTTACCACGGGCGCAAAAGTTTCATTATAATCTATTCCTGCTATCTGTGAAAAACCTTTAACAAACAATCTTGCTTTATACCTATCAATACTTCCATCTGACTTCTCTTTAATTTTATAAACCCATTTACATTTTATTGACCTTTTATTCTTCGGTAATTGCATTAATTCCCGCGTATTATTTTCCATCAAACTTTTATATTCATCATCCATAGCAGATTTCCATTGATCAGCCTCGTTTGAATGAACTGCTTGTTCATAGGTTTCAGGTACTATTTTGGTGATAAGACACGTTTCTGATTCTTGCGGACAGTTTATTCTTTTCGATGAACTTCTAAGTAGTCTTTGTACACGTTCATATATTTTATTTTTCGCACCTACTGGTCTCCCTCGTTTTCTTCCATCTATTTGATATTGTTTAATTTCATCTTCCTGGTCGGTTTGATTTTGTTGAATATTTTCATCAGCATCCAATGCACCCGACCACTGATCCTCTTCCTTTTCTTCATTTTCATTCATTATTTGAATAATCGACCCTTCACGATTTGTATTATTATTGCAATTTTCGAATATCATTGGTGTTAACGTAATTTTCGAGTTTAAATCAAGTTCCTCTTCAAATCTTACATTTCTATAAATATCCACTCTCCCTTTATTTGAATCCCATAATCGATAGTTTTGATCAGTATCCGTATAGCCTACTAGAATCATCTTTTTTGCTTTAGGTTCCCATTTCCTTCTTTATTCCTTTGGGATGTGAGCATAGCATTGTGTACCAAACAATCTCATGTGAGTAACAGACGGCTTCTTACCATACCACATCTCGTATGGGGTAATAGTGGAATTGCGATTTAAAACCCTCTTCATTACATAAGAAGCAGAATTCATAGACTCATCCCATAGTATCTTAGGCAGACTTTTCCCATACAACATTGCCCTTGCTAATTCAACTAAACTTCTATTCTCTCTTTCAATAAATCCATTTTGTTGCGGGTTGTAAGAAGCTGAAGTAACATGTTTAATTCCCTTATTTAACAGAAATTCTTGAACATTTCTGATCTTGAGATGATCTTAAGATTTTTAATCTCGGAACGTTTTCAGCTTCCTGTTCCGTAACAAATCTTTTAATTTTGTCCAGAGTTTCATCTTTCGTTTGCATAAAATAAACCTTGCGGAAACTACTTGCTTCATCCTTAAATGCAATACAATACTAACTTTTGCTTAGCGATTTTACTTCCATTTTTCCACACATGTCAGTATGAATGACTTCTCCAACTTGTTCTGATTTATTCTCTCTACTCTTATATGGTAATCTAGACATTTTTCCTAAAGTACATGCAGAACAAAAGAATTGAGTTGAGTGTTCTCGAGCGCGGAGTTGTTGCCTCGTGGTAAGGCCGCAGCGGACTGACCCACCAGCCGCTCCCAGTGTGGCCAGATACGCTTCCCGGGAAGCGTATTTTCCTCTCCTCCTTTTCTCCTTCCACTATCCCATTCCACTATGTGCGCATACTCCAACATCCCCCAGAAAGACCGGAGATTGGTCACGTGACATGCCGCGCGCGACTGAGGCGACGCAAGGCGGTAACGGTGGCATCATGAATCATCTATTCAATTTGAGTGAATCTGAGTCATATTCAGTCGCGCGTCCAGTCGTGTCGTACGTTGTACCTTGTTTCTTGATAATAAAGTGCTCCAATAGTGAAAGATAATTTTCAACTTCAACATGAAGTTGGAGTGGGAAAATAGGTAAGTAAAATATTTAATATTCGTATAACTAAAAGAATATCTTCCAAAACCTATGGGTAGGAGCTAAATAAATAGTAATAGTTACTTAGGATATATAATAATAATGAATATTTTATGTACATAGATATTAATCAAAATATCAGTGACGAAGATGCAAGCAATAGCAGCAACAGCAGCAGCTTTGGCAGAAGTGGCAATTTATTTAAAAAGCCACATACCCTGGAAAAATGGATGCGAGACCCACAACTGTCTACGTGGTTGACATTACAAAAAGATGGGTATGCATGGTGTTCTATATGCGAGAAACAGTTAAGTATATGTAATGGTAAGAACATGCAAATTCTTTAATGCACTTGGGAAGAGCAGTGAAAAATACGGCAGGAGCAGGCACTAGTTTAAATGTAGATATTTCCAAAGGTAATGAAACAAAGGTAATGCAAATTAGATATTGTTTATATGGAATTGGAAGCAACCTTAGTTTTCCAATGATTGCAGGGATTTATAAGCTTCATAACTCTGTTGCAGATTCAAAACTAAAATCCCTTAGATTCAAGAAAACTAAAATAGGAGCAATTATTAAAAATGTAATAAATAAGTCTATAGTTTCAGATTTGATAGACCTAATGCAAGATAAATATTTTTCTATTATTGTAGATGAGAGTACAGATATTTCAACTGTTAAACATTTAAGTATTTTAGTCAGATTTATAAACCAAAAGCAGTTAGAAACACACTTATTAGATTTAATTGGAATAGCAGACGCTACTGCCAAAAATATATTTAATTGTATTTCATATAGTTTGAAGAAGTTTAATTTGTCTATTAGTAAGATAGTTGGGGTAGGAGTAGACAATGCTAATGTAACGATAGGATGTAACAACTCTTTGATGACTCGATTTAGGAATTGCAATAGTGACATTTTAGAATTTGCATGTTTGTGCCATAGTATTCATTTAGTTGCTGTACACGCAACTAAATGTATACCCAATTTTATTAATAAAATGTTGCAAGACATTTATAAATTCTTTTCATGTAGTTACAAAAGGATGAATCTTTTAAGTGAAATTCAAGAATTAATGCGTAAGGAAAAGCGGAAGGTTTTGCGTCCATCTCAAACCAGGTGGCTAGCACTATCAAAGTGCATTGAAAGAATATTAGATCAATGGGTACCATTATACACGCTATTTGCAGTAGAAAATGTTAATGATAATTTAAATGAAGATAGCATATTTTCTGTACTTAACAAAGACTTTACTAAGCCATATTTGGAATTTTTAAATTATATATTACAATACTTTTATAAATTCAATATCTTGTTTCAGTCAAAGAAAATTTTAATACACACAATTGGTGAAGAATGTAAATTATTTATAAAAACATTAGCAATCCATTTTATAAGAGAAGAGTTTTTGGAGGACGATAATTTTGGAAACTTAAATGCCTATGATCCAAACATATTACTGCCATTAAATGATATTTTTATTGGGGAAAATACAACCGAGTTAATATCTCAGTTAAGAAAAAGTAAGCTAGAAATCAGCAACGAAATCAAAGAATTTTATGAATGTGTACAATCGTTTTTTCAAATTGCATATACAGAGTCGATAACAAGACTTCCATATAAAGATAAGTTTCTAGGAGCTTTAAATTTTTTAAATCCGGAGGTAGCTTTAGATCGCAATAACCATGTAAGTCAAATAGAAGTTATTATAAAACAATTTCTATCCAAAGTGATACGCACTAAAGTGGTTGAACAATGGGTTTTATTAGCAACAAGACCTTCCGCAGATGAGAAAGAACAATTAAAAACATTAAATATTATTGAATTTTGGAGCACGGTTATGAACTTAAAAGATACATTAGGCAATTTATTATACGATGAAGTTGCAAAACTTGCATTTATATGCCTGTCACTGCCGCATTCCAATGCAGATGTCGAAAGATATTTTTCTGTAATGACAGACATAAAACATAAAAAAAGAAACAGGTTAAACACACATATGCTTTGCGCTCTGACACGCATAAAATTATATATACAATCAAAGAACATTGATATTTACAACTTTCAAGTAGCAGACCAAATGTTACAATATTTTAATTCTCAAATGTACAATGCAGAAAAAATACCATCACAATTAAGTGGAATCTTATACGCTGATGAAAATGAATCTGAGGATAGCAGCAGTGACAGCGATATATCTTGAGTATTTGTTTGCTTCTTTAGGTATGTGCAATATTCATTTATTTATTTAGATATGTGCAATATTAGTTTGTTTATTTAGGTATGTGCAATATTAGTTTGTTTATTTAGATATGTGCAATATTAGTTTGTTTATTTAGGTATGTGCAATATTAGTTTGTTTATTTAGATATGTGCAATATTAGTTTGTTTATTTAGGTATGTGCAATATTAGTTTGTTTATTTAGATATGTGCAATATTAGTTTGTTTATTTAGGTATGTGCAATATTCGTTTATTATATTTATTATATTTTATGGTATATTATTATGTTATTCGAAGAGTATTTTTGTATTTTGTAATTATTCATCGGGTGGGACAATAAAGAAATTCCAAGTGGGTGGGTCGGTGGGTCTCCCTCACAGCAACCTCCACGTGGTGAGACCTGGATAATCGATGTGATTCTCAATTTATAATATTTTGTCGAGCAGACATATAAAACCCCAATTGCTCTATAAAATATTTAAAATCGACAATCATATCGAGCTAATGGCTGTGAAACTAAAAGTTATATTATATTGTATGTTATTATGTTATTGTATTTCATTGTATATTATTATGTTATTGTATTATATTGTGCATTATTATATCTTATTGTATCATATCGTATATTATTGTTTTCAATATACAATTTGTTTCGTCTTCCCAATACCAAACTTTTTAATATATGCATTAAAAAAGGTAGTTTCAAAACTTGCGATGTCCATTCCTTAAAAGTGTTAAAATATATTTTGATTGTACAACTGGAACTCGCACATGTAACAATTCATTTTATATATAATAAAGAATGTTTATAATAACGATTCATATGATTCATTTCATTTAGTAGGTAATAGATACGATACGCGGCTGTAACCTAAAACTTGCGACATGTCCTGTCATTCGCTCAATCCATCTTTCGTCTTGCGTTCTCGTTCCCATCGCGCACGCGCAACGCGTCATCATTCGCCCCACTCTATTCGTGTTGCGTCCCCGTCACGCATACGTAACACGTCTGGTTACCAGAGAGGTGGTAAAATGTACTCCTCTCGATTTAGCCGATCTGGCCACACTGGCCGCTCCCACTATCGTCCATGTTCGACCGTAGCGCACTCAGTCATCCCGGCGCGTGATAGAACTATCGGTATTGTTCTACATTCGGCCATACCTGACTATCAGACGCCCTCGGCAGAATACATTAAGTCTTAAGGATATCGCAATTGTAACTTAACTACGTATTGTTACGATAACAACAGTACTCACGTACATCTTTCTTCGTCTCGCATTTGGTAGAATACATTTGATCTTAAGAATAGCGGAATCGTAACTTAACTACTCATTGTTAGGATAACGACAGTATTCGCATACATCTTTCTGCTTCTTTTTCTTACACTTGGCGCCATGGCCTAATATTTGCCGCTTGCCGGACACCACTGTAGGGTCGTTGCGTATTTTGGAACCCATCCACATCGGTAATCGCATATCGGTCATTATCGAGTTTCTTAACAACTTTGTACGGTCCTTTGAACACCGGTTTAAGCTTCCGTGATGCTTCGGCCGTACTATCGAAGTTCTTAATGGAAACTAGGTCTCCTGCAAGATACTCGTGCGCTTCTTTGCGCTTTTTATCTGCATATTCCTTATTGCATGCTTGCGATCGTGAAGTCCTATCGGATCCGCGATTGCGTATTTCATCTAAATCTAATCGCCCTTGCACGCTCTCGTTTTCTAAATATTCGCGAAATTTATCTGCGGGCTTTTCGCGTTGTCGCACACCGAACAACAACCGGCTCGGTGTCTCTCCCGTGACTCTACTTACCGAATTGTTCAGCGCGTATTCAACATCGGCAATAATTTTATACCAATACTTCCCCGCCGAATCGTCCGACAGCTTGGCTAACATTGGGATCAGGGTTCGATTGACCCTCTCTAGCTGGCTGTTAGCCTGAGGTGAGCCTGTAGCAATTTTACTGTGTTGAATGCCATTGCTACTCATAAAATCTCCGAACATAGTGCTGGTGAAACAACTACCTCTATCCGTAACTATCACCTTTGGACGTGAATAATGATCGAAATATTGTTGTAGGCTGCTAATTGCCTCCTTACTAGAAGTCGTTTTCGTCGCGTAGAGTTTCACGAATTTTGTAAAATAATCTTGTTGCGGAACGCAACAACGAGTAACGGCGCGTGCCGAAACGCCCGTACAGCGGCTTAGGCCGCGCGATTTACAACTCGACAGCAGACGCAGAAACCCTACGGACTGGTACCGAATTTTCATAATTTACAGCTTTTTAGGGCCACCGAGACCCTACCATAAAACAGCCGGACACCACGTGCGACAGGACAGAAACAGCGACGAACGCAACCATAAATTTAGACATCGACGAGACGAGACAAGCTTCCTGACAGTTTCCCACTCCGATTTCCAAACTTCCCAAGACACACCCACGACCAATTAAAAAACGCAACATTCCACCATCTACATCGACAACCGACCAATGACGACACAACCGAGGTGACGTTAGACGAAACGTAACAGAGACGCATCAGATCCTCTTAAAATCGCGAGAAAAACATTTTGAAACCGCTACCTAGAAATCGCTAACCTCGCTCAATACAAGACAGTACCGAATTCGGAACGCACTCTGTAATATATTGAACTTTAAATAAATTGTAATTAGTGTACATAGTACACCGTGTATACAAGTCAATCGAACAAGGTGCTCAGTGACTAATACTCATTGAGAGAAGGCGCAGTCATCAGAATCCTGCTCCCTTCGTATACATCAATTTGGTCCTTCGAGCCGGATACAGTACCGTGGTATCTGTGTCCATCAGTATACGTGCATCGCGAAATTCGGAAGTGCAAGTGCAAGCAGCAGCGGAGTCGGTCGTGCCTTGAGCATCACCTCTGCAAAGGGTACGGATTCAACGGTGCTGTAGCATCGCCTCCCTATCAAAAACACCGGATTCGGTTGTGCAAAGACACAACGTCCGGAATATCATCACCACGGATTCGGCTGTACTGGAGTACAGCATCCGCACCGCAGCGAGCAGATTCGGTGACGTCTGAAGCGTCACATCCGCCGACTGCAATCGAACATTGGACATCGAGATCGTCGCTGCCGAGGAAGCGCATCGGGATCATCGAGAGTCATCAACCATCGCGGCTACCAGTCACGGAAGCAGAACTGCGGAAGCATCCATAGGAGGATCTCATCTGGAGCTTTCCGAATCACAGCGTACACAACGGGGAACGACGAGATTCGTAAGTCGCTAGTCGCATATTTCCGTTCCGTTTTATACTTCTCCGTTTCGGCATAATATAACGTAATTAGTCAACATGCCGAACCCTAAGGAAATTAGCGAATCAGACCTGGTGAGGAAACGCGCTTCCCTAAAAGCAAAGGCAACTGCGTTCCGTAAATACTTAGATCAATGTAATAAAACCGAAGAATCCACGATCAGTGAACTGCGGACGCGAATCGCGAGAATGCAGGAGGATTTTAAATCATTCGATTCGATTCAAGACGCATTAGAATTAGTAGCGGGGCCGGAAACATTTGAGACGCGGTTACAGGAACGAACACAGTTCGAAGACGCTTATTTTAAGGCAATTGCAGAAGCACAAACGGTAATCGATAACGCGGCGAGAAAAGTTGAGGAAACGTTAGGCAAGGGCCAACCGATAGCTTCCGTAACTGAGAGTACGGACGAATTACATGTAAAATTACCTACAATGCACCTGCCTAAGTTTTACGGGTCGTACGAAGCATGGCTAGGTTTCTCCGATACATTCAAATCAGCCGTACACGATAACAAACACTTTCGAGACGCACAGAAATTAATGTACCTACGCTCGTGTCTGACAGGTAAAGCAGCGGAAAAAATAGAATCATTAGAAACCACTGCAGCCAACTATTCGGTCGCGTGGAACATTTTAGAAAAATGTTACGATAATCCCACCGCTATTATAAATAATAGAGTAAAGGCATTATTTGAATTACCTCTTGTTACTAGAGCGCAACAAAATTCCTTACGCGAGCTGTTAGATACAGCTAACAAACATTACCGCGCGCTAGAGGCCTTAGACAAACCATTTTTAGAAGCCTTTCCAGTATATGCTATCGTCTCAAAACTAGACGAACAAACTCGCATCAAATGGAAAGAACATACACAGGGGAAAACATTTCCGACCGTTAAAGAATTATTGGAATTTTTACATGACCGTTGTCAATTGTTAGAAGAGTCGCAACACGAAATAGGTAGAAAATCGTATCAGCCAATACAACGTACATCAGCACCACAGAATCCGTATAATCATTCGAAATCGTCACTCGCGTATCCAAGCAGCGTAGCATCTCCGTGTATCTGCAATTTATGCAAAGGAGGTCATTATTCGCAATACTGTCCGAAGCTTGTAAACATAAACGTAGAACAACGAATCGAATTGGTACGGAAAACGGGACTCTGTTATAACTGTCTACGTTCAAATCACGCGACTAAAAATTGCAAATCAACCACGTGCAAAAAATGCAAAGGAAAGCATCACACAATTTTACATATAGACAATCAAGAATCGAAACAACCCTCGCTGCCTCCAACCACCACGCTAAGTTCAATGAATTCACCTTCGGAAGTACTATTGTCGACTGCATTGATTCACATTGCAGATGAACACGGCACGCTTCATACATGTCGCGTCTTGCTAGATTCTGGATCACAATCGCATTTCCTTACAGATAACTTAGTCGCCAAGCTCTGTCTCCGGCGCGATTCAATAAACATTCCAGTGACTGGCATAAATCAAATCGTTTCGACAATTAACACGTCTGTTAGCACCACGATACACTCGCGCATGAACATATTCTCTGCCAAACTAAACTTCTTGGTAGTTCCCCGGATCAGCGGATCCATCCCGAATCAAGCGATACGCGCCGCGCAACTAGAAATACCTGCAAACATACGCTTAGCGGATCCCAACTTCCACAAACCCTCGCGAATCGATGGTTTAATCGGAGCCGAGCTCTTTTACAAACTGCTCGCGATCGGTCAAATCACCCTTAATAATACGTCTGTCATCCTACAAAAAACCAGATTGGGCTGGGTAGTATCGGGCAACTTACCGACATCAAACAATTCAAACTCACGGGTTTGCAATTTAGCGCTAGACTCGCTTCATAACCAAATCGCGAAATTTTGGGAGGTGGAAGACAGTCCTCAACGGTTCCCCTTATCAAAGGAAGATTCAGAATGCGAAAAACGATACCAAGAAACAAGTACCCGTAATAAACAAACAGGTAGATACACTGTGCGGCTTCCATTCAAAGAGGGTATCACGAGTCTCGGCGAGTCGTACAATGTAGCATTAAAACGGTTCTATAGTTTAGAACGCTCACTTAGCCGAAACCCTCAATTAAAATCTCAATATACGGAATTCTTAAGAGAATACGAAAGTTTGGGGCATATGACCGTAACACAGTCTTCCGCGACCGATAGCGGTTACTACCTGCCGCACCACGGGGTAATAAAAGGCAACAGCCTCACCACAAAACTGCGGGTTGTGTTCGATGCTTCATGCAAAACCTCGACAGGTATATCGTTGAACGAGACACTTATGACCGGACCCACCATCCAAGACGATTTATTTTCTCTATTGATTCGGTTTAGATCACACGTTTATGTACTTACAGCAGATATCGCGAAAATGTACCGACAAATAGAGATTCATCCGGACGATCGCAAATATCAACAAATTCTCTGGCGGGATGCTTCAGATCAACCCATAAAAACATATAAGTTAAATACAGTAACATATGGAACATCGTGCGCTCCATTTCTAGCCATCCGAACATTACACCAACTAGCAAGGGATGAAGCCGCGAATCACCCAATAGCATCGGAAATACTTCGTACAGACTTTTATGTTGATGATCTACTGACGGGCGCGAGAACGTACGAAGACGCGATCAAAATTCGGGAGGAAATCACGACTCTCTGTCAAAAGGGAGGGTTTAAACTCCGACAATGGGCATCCAACGTCCCCGAACTAATTGACGGTCAACAAGATAAATTTGAAGAGGCTCACCTTAATTTAGACCTCGATAAAACAGTAAACGCTCTAGGTATACAGTGGAACGCACGGGAGGATTCGATAAGCTACGCGAACAAAGAATTCACATTTACAAAACGCATTACAAAACGAACTGTATTATCACAGGTAGCACAGTTATTCGATCCTCTAGGACTGCTAGCACCGATCATAATTCGAGCAAAAATACTTATGCAAGAACTATGGGCAAGGAAATTAGAGTGGGATGAATCAGTACCGATAGAACTCCATACAAAGTGGATTAATTATTGTCAAGACTTAACATACGTAAAAAGGATAAACATAGCGCGTAGAGTAGTAATTACCAAATATACTTCGCTACAACTCCACGGATTCTGTGATGCTAGTGAACGAGCATACGGAGCATGCATTTATATAAGATCGCGGAATGGTCGGGATATACAAACGCAATTATTATGTGCCAAATCGCGGGTTGCACCTCTGAAAACATTGACGTTACCGCGACTAGAGTTATGTGCTGCACATCTTTTGACTAAGTTGTTTAATAATGTATTAAATAGTTTACGTCATTTACAATTTAACGAAATCAAATTCTGGATAGATTCAACAATAGTACTAAATTGGATAAATTCATCACCACATGCTCTAAAAACCTTTCTTTCTCATCGCGTAGCGGAAATTCAATCTATCACGAATAAATACGAGTGGCGACATGTACCTTCAGGCGACAACCCAGCGGACGTAGTATCTCGAGGTTTAACAACTGCAGAATATATAGGAAACAGATTATGGCAATTTGGGCCGATGTGGCTGTCGTCTGAGGAAAGTCAGTGGCCAGCTACAAAATTAACTGCAACGGAAATACCGGAAATGCGCCCCCTGAAAGCGTTCGTTACTCAACAAACAGAGTGCGAAATATTACAGCGATTTTCATCATTTTTGAAACTACAGCGTGTCGTAGCATATTGCCTTCGGTTTCGAACTAACAGCTCGCGCAAGGAACGCGTTACAACTGGACTCACAGCAGACGAGATAAACAAGGCCGTTTTGCGGATAATAAAGCTCACACAGCACGAGGGGTTTAGCAAGGAAATTCATAGCATCACCAAACAGAACGATAGTAGTAGCGCATTATCCCCATTAAATCCATTTATAGAAAAGGACGGATTATTGAGAGTAGGCGGTCGATTGGCACATTCCAAGCTAGCATATTCAGAAAAACATCCGTTGTTACTACCAAAGGGCCATCATGTCACAAACTTGATTATAAGACACCATCATTTGCAAAACTTTCACAGCGGAATCCAAGCGACTCTCCATTCCATTAGACAAAAATACTGGATTCCGAGCGGCAGAAATTCGGTAAAACACATTATTCACGCTTGCGTTACCTGTCGGCGCGCTAAACCCACGACAATAGATTACCTAATGGGAGATCTACCAAAAGACAGAGTCAATTGTACACGACCATTTTTGCACTCAGGCGTTGATTTTTGTGGTCCAATATTCATAAAAGAAAAAATTAAACGAAATCGCGGGAAAGTAAAGGTGTACCTGGCTATCTTCGTGTGCTTTGCGACAAAGGCGGTACATATAGAAATTGTAAGCGATCTGACGACCGAAGCCTTTCTCGCGGCGTTACGTCGATTCTTTGCGCGCAGAGGGAAAAGCGCTCATATCTATTCGGACAACGCGACAAATTTTGTGGGCGCTAGACGAGAATTGCAAGAGTTGTACGCATTTGTAAGATCTCAATCGATAAACAATAGTATCGCAAACACGTTAGCCAACGAAAACATACAGTGGCACGTCATTCCACCACGTTCGCCGCACTTTGGGGGACTTTGGGAGGCGGCCGTAAAGTCACTCAAATTTCACATGACGCGAATAATAGGTGAAACCCTATTATCATATGAGGCATTATTAACATATGTTAACCAGATTGAGGCAATTTTGAACTCCCGACCACTGACACCTCTATCCTCCGATCCAAACGATCTTTCCGTCCTAACACCTGCACATTTCCTGATAGGCGACACACTAATTACTGTACCCGATTATAACTGGTCAGAGATCCCTACTGGTCGATTGTCATCGTGGCAACACGTTCAGAAAATGCGACAACATTTTTGGCGACGTTGGAGTAAGGAGTATCTACACGAACTCACCACACGCAAAAAATGGCACGCTCGTAAACCAGAGCAAATAGAAATAGGCAGCATCGTTACTGTACGTGACGACAATTTACCAGCGATGCGGTGGACTCTCGCTAGAGTAACACAACTTCATCCGGGAGAAGACGATATTGTCAGAGTCGTCACTATACGAACCGCGAGCGGCGAATATAAAAGATCACTCAAATGTCTAGCACCATTACCGATATAGTATTTAAGTTTATTCTATATTCTATATTATACACATTCATAAGGCGCTATATGTATATATTAGTGTCAGAACCTCGTAGCGTATAACACATGTATTTAGGATAATTTAGATTAAGTATCGACGTAAATAATTCACATCGCGTACACATTGTATTCGTAGGCAGGTACTCCAGTTGAACATAATCGTTCAAGGGGGGCGGCATGTTGCGGATCGCAACAACGAGTAACGGCGCGTGCCGAAACGCCCGTACAGCGGCTTAGGCCGCGCGATTTACAACTCGACAGCAGACGCAGAAACCCTACGGACTGGTACCGAATTTTCATAATTTACAGCTTTTTAGGGCCACCGAGACCCTACCATAAAACAGCCGGACACCACGTGCGACAGGACAGAAACAGCGACGAACGCAACCATAAATTTAGACATCGACGAGACGAGACAAGCTTCCTGACAGTTTCCCACTCCGATTTCCAAACTTCCCAAGACACACCCACGACCAATTAAAAAACGCAACATTCCACCATCTACATCGACAACCGACCAATGACGACACAACCGAGGTGACGTTAGACGAAACGTAACAGAGACGCATCGGATCCTCTTAAAATCGCGAGAAAAACATTTTGAAACCGCTACCTAGAAATCGCTAACCTCGCTCAATACAAGACAGTACCGAATTCGCAACGCACTCTGTAATATATTGAACTTTAAATAAATTGTAATTAGTGTACATAGTACACCGTGTATACAAGTCAATCGAACAAGGTGCTCAGTGACTAATACTCATTGAGAGAAGGCGCAGTCATTAGAATCCTGCTCCCTTCGTATACAAATCTATTACGACTAGTAAGTGCTGCTTGATCAATCGTTTCTTATCGATCGGACCTAGGTGATCGACGTGAATAATTCCAAAAGGAACGTTGCCCTTGGGAATGGAGTGAAGCATACCTTCGACTTTTCCACTAACTGGCGAAAACGTAATGCACTTGAGGCAATTTTTAATGTGGCTGTCTCCTTTTTCGCGGAGCTTCGGAAACCAATAGCTTTCGAGAATCGCTCGAGCTGACTTCTCGGTCCCGAAATGGCCTAACTCATCGTGATATTTATATAGAACGCTCCTCTCCATCTGTTCCGGTACATAAAACAATAATTTATCACCGTATTTGCGATACACAAGTCCGTTCCTCATCTCGTAAAACTTGTCTTCGGATTGTTCTAGTCTAGCCCGAATCTCAACGATTTTAGGATCTTGTCCTTGACATACCGTAACGTTCCACTCGAAAGGATTTTCTTCTATTACACCGACGGTTCGGCTAAGTGCATCAACATGACGCATACGTGTACCGGGCCGGTATTTCAATTCGTAATCATAATTGAGCAATGCGAGCGCCCATCTTTCGATTCTGCGATTGATGTCCTTTTTCTTAAGCGTCATCGTGACCGCACTACAGTCCGTAATGATTTTAAACTTTAGTCCCTGTAGATAAATTCGGAAACGCTCTAAAGCATAAATTATCGCGAGAGTCTCGAGCTCAAAACTATGTAATTTTGATTCGCTTTCTGTTGTTCGCCTTGAATAGTAAAATACCGGATGCATCTTACCATCTGGTTTCTTTTGCATAAAAACCGCACCGTAACCTACGGAGCTTGCGTCGCAGTGTAGTTCCGTTTGATCATTTGGGTTGTAAATCCCTAAGATCGGAGCTTCCGTAAGTTTCGCTTTAAGTGTCTTAAAGGCTTCGTATTCCGTTTCTCCGAAACGAAATGTCGTGTTTGCTTTAGTCACGTCATAAAGAGGTTTGGCTATAGACGCGAAGTGTTCGATAAATTTTCTAAAGTATGAACAAAGTCCGAGGAAGCTACGCACGTCACGTGTGCTTCTGGGGATCGGAAATCGTTCAACTGCTTCGATACCGCTTTTTGTCGGCTTTATACCTTGTTCGGAAACCGTATACCCGAGGTATTCTACTTCCGTCTGAAGAAAAAAACATTTTTCGATTCGCAACTCCAAAAGATTTTCCGAAAGTGTTTTAAATACTCGTTGTAGTATTTCTAAATGATGGTCTATTGTCTGAGTAGCTATCAGTATGTCATCCATGTAAATTGCCATATCACCGGCTCTCGTAAATCCGGACAGAATATCATTTATATAGCGTTGAAACGTCGCTGGCGCCGTACGTAGCCCGAAAGGCATTCTTAACCACTCGTACTGACCTAATGGGGTTACGAACGATGTGTATTTGACCGATTCTTTCGCGACTTGAACATGATGAAATCCGTCTTTTAAATCTAATGACGTGTAATATTTTTTGTTTCCAACGATCGCTAATTGATCCTCAATCAGAGGCATAGGGTAATTATCTCTCGCCGTCGCTTTGTTAAGGACGCGGAAATCTACGCACATTCGCAATTTTCCGTTTTTCTTGTTAGTTAAGACTATAGGTGACGCGAATTCGGATTTGCTATTCTGTATATATCCTTTTTCTAATAATTCGTCTAAAATCACCTGCAGTTTTTCTTTCTCATCATAAGCGAGTTTGCGCGGGGTACAGTAAAACGGTTGCGGATTGTCTAATCGTAAATTCAATTCGGCCTTCGTTTTTGGCTCCCGCGGTCTCGGATAATCTACATACATATCTCGAAAAATTTGTTTCAACTCTGCTTCTGCTTCATAAGGTATCGCGGAATTTATTTGCAAATCTTCCACCAAGTTATTCTCGTTTTCAATTGTATTGATATTTAATATTTCTCGCCATGCGTAATCGTCTGTCGGTAGCGTCAACCGAATACCGAACTTGCGCAATACATCGCGACCTAACAGAGCTGGTATCACCGACGTGTCTTCGGGCACCACATAAATTCTAAGATTCTCTCTCGAAATATCGCCAATAGAGATCGTCGCATAAACTTTTCCTAAGAGATCGAGTTGTACCTGTTTACACCCGCAGTAATCTCGATCCGATGAATCTAATGGTAGAAGCCCGTGCTTCTCAATGAAACGCTCTTTCACGAAGCTAATCGGACTACCGGTGTCTAAAAGTGTATCTAAACATAACACTCACTGTAAACTAGAGTCCTTTATCTCATACGTTACGGATTCCGGTGTTCAACGCTGTCTTCGTCTGCCGGATCTTCATACACATTGGATACCTGGAACTTCTCCTTCGTTTCCTTTGGCTCTCCATGTGGGCAATTTTTCACAACGTGTCGCATCTCGCCGCAGCTGTAGCATGATCCTCGTTCTCGTCGAGGTCTTGTGCAGTCTCTCGAAATGTGTCCCACCTTGTTGCAATTGTAACATTTCACCTGCCTTCCGCTGGTTTCTTCCTTCACCGAAGTCTTCAGCACCCTCGATTCCGGCTTGAACCTGTCCACCGCCTTTTCGGCCATGGATCTCTCGACTTGTGGTGCGTCTCTCTTGACGCGGCTTATAAGGGAAATCTTTCGGAACCCGTGGAGCAGGTCTTTCACGTTGGTGAAATTTTGCATTCTCGCTTGATTCCGTAACGTTTGATCAGGTATTCCGTCCGTCAAATAGTCTACCAGATCGGCTTCTTCGATCGGTACTAAATTACCCAGGATGAGTCTTCCGTGGTAGTAATTGTTGAATGACTCGTTTGTTTGCCACGTCCTTGCCTCAAACTTCCTAAGACGATCCGCTTTACTTGGTCGTTGGTTGAAACCGTGTTTCATTGCTGCCAGCAATCCGTCCAGAGGCATTTCCGTATACTCCGCTCTTGAGTGGAACCACCTCTCCGCTTTGCCTTTCAGTTTCGAGCTAATGATGATCTTCATAATTGCGTCGTCCACCGTGAACGGTCTTTTAATTTGTTGGATTTGTTTCTCCCAGTCCTCAAAGTATCGGTTTGACCCGTCGAATTCACCTAATAATTCCCCAATGCCATTGACGTCGGCGCATAACTGTGATGATGCGTTTCCTCTCCCCGCGCTCGCTGGATTCACAGCGTTGTGCAGCGATAGCTCTCGTCGGGCAATTTCTGCTTCGCGCTGCGCTAAGTCTCGTTCTCTTTGCATAAGCTCGAGCTCGTAACGCAAGCGCTCGTTCCTTTCCCGTTCTAACCGAAGACGTCTTTCATTGTTGCCATCTTCTTCATCGGTATCGTCCCCTGTCATCCACTTTCCTTCAGGGTCGGCCTCCATTAGTTATCAGCTCCAGCTTCAACCCTGTCTATGGCAGATTTCGTACTCTTAGTTTCTCCTTAAGCTGAGCTACTGTGAATCGGTCCGCCATTTCTGCCATCCTGTGGTTTCTTTTTTTTCTTCCTCGGCCACGGTCGTTTGGCAATAGATGTTATCGTTTAATAATAACAACTATCACTTGCGATGATCTTTTCTCTCGTAAGCACCGTACAAAAAAAAATCGCACAGTCTTGGCGGTTTCAAACACACACGACCCACTGTCGCCGTGAAGGTTATTCCACGCGCGCGCACACCGATGTAAACAGACACCGAACGTTCTCGACCAGCGACACCCGAAACAACTAACGGTCGCTACTTTCCCGCGTAAAGAATACTCGTCTACTGGTTTGACAAATCCTAATTGATGTTAGCTCGTAAGTACTTCCAACATAAAACAATGCTGCACACAATGCATAAGGTGCACACCGGTAACGTAATTTAACGCGCGCTGCCGAAATTTTCCGTAAGACATAAATTGTTTTTCCCGCGTAATAAATGTTCTTCTGTCTATCGGATTGACAAATCCTAATTAATCATAAATCGTAAGTTCTTTCACATAATCCAATGCTGCACGCGATGCATAAAGTGCACATCGGTAACGAAAAAAAATTATTTTTTTTTTTTCACACACGCGCTGCCGAAATTTCAAAACACTTCCACGTTCCACGCGGATCCCACTTCTGAAATTGTAGGATGTAAGATTCGAGCAGGAGATGTAGGCGGTTGAGGGGAAAAGAGATCAATTTCGGTAGAGTATCGTTTATTGAAGAACAAGGGAAATCGGATTGTGTTCTCGAGCGCGGAGTTGTTGCCTCGTGGTAAGGCCGCAGCGGACTGACCCACCAGCCGCTTCCACTCTCGTCCATGTTCGCCGTAGCGCACTCAGTCATCTCGGCGCGTGATAGAACTATCGGTATTGTTCCACAAATCCAATAACTGCTTTACTTCTTGCCATCTTCTGTACAGTTCTAGTGGAGACATGGCCTAATCTTTCGTGCCAAAGTTTTAAACTTTCAGTAGCCATATTAGCTTTTAGAGTGTTAAATTTAATCATCAAAGTAAATAAATTATTGATATCGCGATGCCCTATTAGAATTACCTTCTGACCATATGTTTAAATATCATTTTAGTTTGAAACGTGCTTGAATTTCGCGATTATCGATATCTATATTCATTGGTGACCTCCTCGATGTTATTCTTCCGAGGAGCCAAATAACCAACAATATTTCAAGTAAAAACGGCGTGACTTTCTGGCTACCAGCTAATGTCAGCCGATAAACACGGCGATCGGTGGATCAACGTACAAAACGTTCAAATCAAACTCGTGTCGCGAAGGCATAGAGAGACAAAGAGAACAACATACAGACATACGTTGAACAGAGACAGGCGAATAAGAGAGAGACGGCGCCGCCTAGCGGGTCAGCTGACACTCTCGCGACGCTTCGTCGCCGCTGCCAGTTCGCGTAGTCACTTGCTCACGAGACGTGCGAGGAGTAACTCGCTCACGAATCGTACTGGCGAGTCACTTGCTATCGAGGCGCGCACGCGAACACTTCTTCTGAGACTTCGCTGCTGTCAAAACTCTCCAGTCGAGCTATCGGATACTTGTACCAAGTATCTGCCAGCGAGCTTTTGCACGACTGTGCGACCGGAACTGAGATATGTTTCGAAATCGTTCCACACGCTTTAAGAGAGCTGACAAGCCCATGCAAGAATTATCAAACTCTGTATTTTACGAGCTTTGAATAATTAACCTGTCGTCCACTCTACAGTCGAGCTATCAGATACTTGTATCAAGTATTCGACGGCGAGCTTTGGCACGACTGTGCGAACGGAATCGATCTCGTTTACGAGATCGTTCCACACGCTGTAAGAGAGCCGGAAAATAATAACGACATAAACAGATCAAGCTCTGGATTTTTCGAGCTTCGATCACCATAACCTATCACGTACTCTGCAGTCGCGCTGTCGGATACTTGTTACAAGTCTTTGACGGTGACGCTATTGGCAACGACTGTACGAACGGAACTGGTCTCGTGCTCGAGATCGTTCCACCCGTTACAAGAGAGCTGACAAACACGAACGAGATATCGAACTCCGGATTTTCCGAGTTCTCGATAATCGAACGTGATGTATTCACTGCCGTACGACCTTTCCGACCGAGCGACGCTCCCTTTACGAGCTCGCGACAGGATATTCGTGTACAGACGTACAGGCAATAGTGACCACGATCGAGCACCGGTATTGACCGTGTTTCGATCAATTAAAAAGTGCATGGTTATTGTTTACCGCGCACAAGTGTATTTCGGTGTGGTTGGCGCGAGTTTCGTGATCGTTCCCCGAATTCACTGCCCGCCGTTCAAGAGAAACTCTTTATTAATACGCTTACGTTATACGCAGCTTCTATTGTGCGCAGATAGTCGATCTTGTGCGTGTAAGCGTTCAAGAGAAACTCTTGGAAGGAATCGTGTTTCCGTTTCCGTACGGCCACCCGTGTAACACGGAGGACACTCTTTCCGAGCTCCGTTCTTGCAATACGCCCTGGCATACGCTTTGAAGTCCCAGCGCAGCAGATACCGAGATTCGGATTGTGAAGGTCAATTTCCCTTACGCACTTACCTTTCTTACGGGATTCGCATATTATTCGGTGTCGGAATTGGCTGGTCCAGCCACAGGTCTCGTAGGTAAGGCCTAGCCTGTCCCCCCCTCCTCTGAGTGAGCGAGCACGGCACAGCTAGGCAGGCTTGACCCGGTTCAACCGATATAGTCGCACCTGCCATATACGCCGTCGTCGATACGACGGAGATAGTATTCCGAGTGGGGATAGTGACTGGTTGAACACGCTTACAATACGCCCCCTCTATATATCTCTATATATAGTCGATTTGTGCAAGTAAGTGGTGAGTTGGACCACGTCTTCCACCTAGATTTCTGTAGCCGCGTGACATATTGAGTCACTCGCGAGCTTTGAATCAAGGTTGTTGAAGCACGGGTTAATTCGGCTGGATTATCGAACTTGGAGCCTTACAACCTCCCTGTAAGATTAACCGCCACCTTTACGCTGACGCCCACGCAGTAGAATCGGTTTAACCGTGACTACGCCAGTGCGAGCGGATGGATTCTCGATTATCGAGATACGTCAAAAATATACAGTCCACTAACTCTGCGTTCTGAGCAGTTTGGCTGTACTCCCCCTCCTTCGATAGCGATTATCGCAGTCAGGAGCGTACGGGAAACAGCGCCACGAACGGATACGTATCGTATCGAATAGGTGGTTTCACACCTTCGTTCGTATTTATTAATTTTCAGACGCCAACGTCGCGAGACGTCCAAGGGACCACCGGAGGAGACGGAGGAGTCGCGAACCGCCATCTTCCACAGGGATTATTTTGATTCAATAAACGGCCCACCATTAGGTTGGTCACTATCAATATAACCTCGCTGTACTACAATTTACTTTCCCTCAAAACTCCTATCTCCTCATATTCGAGCCACCGTTGAAAAGTCGTTGGATTGTATTATACAGTCCACCTTTTTAACACCATATTTTATCAATAATATATCTTCTTTCATTTCTACTCTGTATCCTCGTTTTATTACAGCACCCAAAGTGAAGAGATTATTGTCAGTCATTGTTGCGGCTTGACGGTTGTTGAGTGTGGCCGCTCCCGGAACCGCTCAGATTTGAGCGCGGAGTGACGGATAACCGTGGAGGTGTAAATTCCCGGTCGGACGTGGAGGAACGAAGTAAATCAGTTGAATTCTCGTCGCGAACAAAGGTAATTTTATTAGAACAACAAAATTGAGTGGTCGTACAGAGGACCGGAGGCGAGGCTCGAAACTTTGAGCTTGGAACGCGACGTGAGGAACAAGCTCGATCGCGTTCAATCGGTGCGAAGCAAAGTTTATCTCGTAGATCAGAACGTAGAAGTATGTGTCTCGTCGAAGAGCGTTGAGACGACTGCCTGTGGCGAGCGCGACGCGAGCACAGTAGACGCCGTACGCGATCGAAAGATCCAGAAAAGTAGGAAATTTGAATATACAGAAAGTAGTTAGACAATGGAATCTGATTCGAATCGAAACAGGTGAAGAACGTAACAATAACATGACAATGAAGAATCGACGCAAACATCGCTCGGGAGAGACAATATGATCGAAATTCAAACAAAGCGGTCGCGAACGCTCGAGAATAGCGCGTGAAAGAGTCGCCGTTTCGGTTGATCGGTTAACGGCGAAACCGGCGACCGCCAACGGATTCTCAGCTTGTTCGAATTTCGAACAGTCATCTTGGGAACACACAGTACATCTAGCAAGACTTGATTTGACCAATATTTTCCATTGTAAATTTCTACGTCTATGGTTCCTTTACCAATAGCTTCCATTCTCGTACCATCAGCAATCGTAATATTTAATGGCGTTTTGAATTCTTCAAATGTTTTGAATATTGATTTATCTTTCACCATACGTTTAGAAGTACCTGAGTCTGCAATAAACACGTTGCTGTTATTTAATGTGTTTAAGTGTATAGTGCTTACCAGGCCTTTTGGTTGAAATTTCTGTTTTTGATCTCCTTTAGGCTTCCTGCAATTTTCCTTCAAATGTCCCTTAATGCCGCAGTTGTAGCATTCTGTAGTTTCCCGTTTTGGCCAATTTCGTTTATTTTTATCCCAATTTCTTCTATTCTTATCGAGTTTTGTAAGAAATGCTTCTCCACTGCTATTATCATTACCATGCTCATGTTTTATGTCCTGCTCCACTAACAATAATTGTGCTTGTATTGCCGCCAAATTTAGCACAACGCCGGATGCTGCAGAAATCCTGTAAGACTGTCTAAAGAAATCAAATTCTTTCGGCAAATCAGCAATGATTTTTGCAATTATTGTAGCATCTGTTAGATTTTCACCGATATCCTTTAATTTTTGCTTAATTACTAATAATTCGGATATATATGTTGCCACACTCATATCTGACGTAAACTTAAGTTGGTGAAATTCCTGCTGCATTAAATATTTATTTGTAGTTCTCTCAAAGTTCTTACCGTATCCCATATTTCCCTTGCATTTCCACAGGATCGAATTATAGCATGATGTTCTTCATCCAGAGTCGAAGATATTAACAATCTCGCCTTGGCGTCGACCTTTTTCCACTCACTAACCTGATTAGGTTCGCTTGCATTTGGTACAGGTCTCGTACCATTTACAATTTAAATCAAATTATTTGATTCAAGAGCTGCACACATATGAAACTTCCATCTTTGATATGTATTTTTCGTGAGCGTCGGGAGATTCGTTAACAGCCTGTCAGCCATTTTCCTCTTTATTTCCTTTTTATAATTACAATCCTTTCTCAAAAAAAGTTACTACTTTCTTAACACTGATTGATCAACACTACTATTTTACCAAAACTTCTGGGCCCATAACCTATTGTGGTTATAATAAAGTTTATTATATTAACAGTGAGGAAAATTATAGTATGATACAAGGGATAACGATATAACTGAATGGTGTAATGATAAACAACAGAACAGTGGAGTCGGAACAAATCAATAAAACATAAACATCGGCAAGAACATAGAATAAACCATTAAAGATTGGTTTAGGCAAGGAGCATCAACCACCTGAAGTTCCTAATCTTTAACAAATAAACTTGATGCTTCTAAAATAAAAACAAAATTAGACTTGCCAGTTGGTGTTCGACGTGTGCAGCAAGTTCTGAGATTGAGTGGAACATTTAAATATACTAAGGCGAAAAAACCACCGCTAACTAAATTCTACAAGGAGGAAAAGTTAAAGTTTGCAGAAAATCATATGTCATGGACTGAAAAATGGAAAACGGTGATTTTTTCTGACGAAAAAAAATTTAATTTGGATGGCCCAGACGGGTTTCAAAATTACTGGCACGATCTGCGTAATCAAAAAGATGTGAAAATATTGGTTTTCTAGGAAGCAGGATTGTAAATAAAAATGCGTTGTGTTAGATTTGAAGTTTGCAAGAGAAGTGTTCTCTGAGCCTTTTCAAAAGCAACTGACAGCACGACTGCAACGAAAATGCAACAGGACCCATGCTGGTTGGGCTGACGGCCCTTCGCTCTCTCTCTGCGTCTAACCACATGGCCTTTGGGTCTTTTATTACCGAGGCCTTTGGGTCTAAGAGACCTGGCTTGGAAAATAAATATTCGTCCTACGGTATCTGCTTGAAGACAGAGAACCGATGCGACGTTGTAGTATTAATTTTTGCCCTTATATCAATAGAAAATGACAAGAGTCCATGGAGGAGGATGTGTAATGGTTTGGGCTGCATTCGGCAATAACGGTAAGACTCCGATAATGCGGTTCCTGCCAAAAGCCAATGCTGAAAAATATCAGGAACACTTAGAGTACGTACTGGATGAATATGGCGACGGGATTGGTGGATCTAATTTAATATTCCAACACGATAATGCAGCGATACATCGTGCAAAAACAATTCAAAACTGGTTTGAGAGGGTAAAAGTTGAAGTTTTACCCTGGTCATCAAGGAGTCCGGACTTAAATCCCATTGAAAATATTTCGGGAATTTTAGCAAAACAGTATTGCACTGTTTCCGAATTAAAAAATGGGATTAGAGAGGAGTGGTCTGCAATTAAATTAGAAACTTTACAAAAATTAATTGAAACCATGCCACGCAGAATATTTGAAGTGATAAAAAACAAAGGAAGTCCAACTAAGTATTAAACTATTTTCATTTCTTTTGTTATTATATTTTTTATGTAAAAATATATAATGAACCTATCTTCATTTCGTACATCAATTTTACGGTTTTCAATAAAAAATTTGTAATTTACACAAATTATATTATGTTATTCATTTGAATGATGTATTGTGTAAATTATATTAGAAAGAATAAATAATAATAAATAAATTCAAAAATACTATATAAAACACATGTTTATGTTAACAAATTAAAATGAACCTATCATTATTTCGGCCACTGTACATATAACTGCGCATCTGTTGCAGTGGCAGCGCACGTATTACGATTGCACAACTGCATAATGCATATGCGGGACTGCAATAAATGTCTGTTATAATTATTTCAAGCAAGCATCGACGGCCGCCTATCGGCGACTGGACTACAGGACCTAACCCACACCAATGTAGTCACTTTTAATCAGGGCGTGAAGACAGTTATGATATCGGTTTCGGTCCTTGGCACAACCACGAAGGACCGATATTCTGAATAACTGTTACGAAGGACCGAAATTTTGGTTGATATCGGTTTCGATTACGGTCCTTCGTACACGGATATCGGTCCTAGGATAACGGTCTAGGACCGTTATTTGTCAGTCCTATACCGGTCATCATATCGGTTCTAATTCTAACTTCTATGTTTCGAAATATAGCAATCAGGGCTTGAAACGGGTCCGAAAAGAACTACTAAAATTAAAACTAGGACTGGCACTTTTCCGAAGCTTCGAAGGATTTGAAAGAAGGAAGGGAACTTCGAAGGTGATGAGACTCGAAGTTTCGAAGCTTCCAACCTTCGAACCTTCGAACCTTTGAAACTTCGAAGCTTCGAATCGTTCCTCGTTAACGGATAAAAGGCGAAAAAAGTTGATATTTTTATTTATCAAAGATCGAGACATGGTATGAAACCAGGGATTGAAAACTGTTATGATATCGGTTCCGGTTATCGAAAACTGTATTTAAATAAATAAACTTCTATAATTTGTTTCTATATTCATATTTTGAATTATTATTTCAATAATTTATTGTTAAAAAAATTGTTTAAATAAATAAATAATTTTCATAATTTGTTTCTATATTTATTATTTGAATTATTTCAATAATTATTCCAATAATTTATTGTTAAAATAATATATTTATTATTTGAATTATCATTTCGATAATTTACTGTTAAAATAATTGTTTAAATAAATAAATTTTTATAATCTATAGAAATATGTTTCTATATTCTTTTATTTTTAACAATAAGTATTTGAAATAACAATTCAAACAATGAATATAGAAAAAAATTATAAAAATTTATTTATTTAAAAATTTTTTACATTATAAATAACAATAAATGACTACTTAAACCAGGGATGGGCGATTTGACCCCAATTAAGGCAAAACCGTCCACCCCGTAGCGCCCTCTGTCCCCTTCCAGCAAGCGCGGTACAATGGGAAAACGAAGACACGAGACATCAGCGTACACAACGAACGTGCGCGCTGCATGAAAGAGAGGTTGGTGGGAGAAGCAAGCGTTTAAGGAGCCCCAATCGTGAACAGCTCTGACAAGTAATAAATATCGAAAGCCGAACACAGTACCCGCGGCGGTCCCAGCGATGCGAACAACTACGTCCAATCTTTCGTATCGTCGACGCTTACATTGTAACGCATTTTAGAGTCTTCATTCGCGCAGATTCAACTTTTTGCGCCTCTTATCCGTTAACTGGAAACGAACCGAAGCTTCAAAATCTTCGAACTTCGAAGGAAAATCACAGCCCGAATTAAAACCTCTTATATATTTTGGTCATAATTGAAAGTTGTTTTATTATAAAAATAGATATGAGTATACATTATTCACTATTCTTACATTTATTTTTTTATTGCATTTTCATTTTCATTATGTAGCTTAGGCATGTTTAACCGAAGTAATAATATATCATCTATAATATTTGATGACATACTCGATCGATGTGTAGATAAATTGAATTTTAGTGCGGAAATTAATCTTTCCACACTAACCTGAGTTGGCGGAACAGCCAAAATTACACAGGCCACCTTATATAACTTAGGTAAATTCTGTTTCTTTCCTTCCCAATACTGGATAATATCATCGTCTTCTGCAGTCGAGGTTCTTGGCAATACTCGTTAATTTCATTTTCAATTGTTGAGCATTGCAATGTGTCGCTCGATATGCGTTTCGCTGCGGCGTCTTGCAGTAACAATTCAAAATCATCTTCCTCTTGATTATATGTATCATTTAATGTTTGCTTCCATTTAAGGTAGAAGTAGAAACTAGAGATCCCTATTTCATGTGTATCTAAATACACGGGGTACGTGAACCGTGTAGTGCGAATTTAAGGATCCGTGTACACGGATCTGCGAATACGGATCCGTTCGGCACGTTCGAGTCCGACAACTGAAGCGTTATTGTTTTTCGATAGAATTCTTTTCGACTGTTGATGTTAGAAGCAGGGACTGAAACGGTTCTGGAAATAACTGTTTCAAACTGTTATATATCGGTTCTGATCGAAACAGTTATGAAGAACCGAAATGATGTTATAACTGTTACGAGAATATCGGTTCTGGCTTATATCGGTTACGGTTACGGTTCTCGAGAACCGATATTATTTCGGTTCTAAAACAGTTATTTTTCGGTTCTGGATATCGGTTCTGGGTTTCGAATCCAGTTTCGGTTCTATCTTCTGTCATTCTGTATTCTATTGTGTACTGTGTTCGGCCTTTTATATTTATTATTTAAGTGGTTATTTATTGTTATTTATAATTTAAACAATTTTTAAATAAATAAATTTTCATAATTTTTTTTCCTATATTCATTATTTGAATTGTTATTTCAATAATTTATTGTTAAAATAATTGTTTAAATAAATACATTTTCATAATTTGTTTCTATACTTATTATATGAAGTATTTCAATAATTTCATGTTAAACTAACATATTTATTATTTGAATTATTATTTCGATAATTTAATGTTGAAATAATTATTTAAAAAGTTAAATTTTCATAATTTGTTTCCATATTCATTATTTGTATGGTTATTTCAAGAATTTTTTGTTAAAATAATTGTTTAAATAAATAAATAAAGTTAAATAATAAAGTTTAAATAAATATTGCACACACTTATAATAGTTTTATTATAGGAAAGATACAGGTACGTGTACTGTGATCGCGTGACTCGAGATTGACGAGAAGTCGGTCGATATGGCGGGACGCCACTGGTAAAAAGCAGCGCCAATAGTATCGGAAAAAGTAACTACGTAGCCAAATGTTATACCGATCTAACACTCTCCCTCAATGTTATGATTCCAGAAGGGAGTGCATGACATTGCATTTTTTTTCTGGAGCAATTGCTGTCTAATTAATAAGAGGCGTTACACCGAGTTCGCTCGTGCACTTATGGTGCTTCGGTCCTGAGAGAGCTTTTGTGAGTACGTCGGCGAGGGGATGACCCACTTGGACGCTATCCGATTGGACGCGTTCCTTTTGGACGTCGTGCCGATTGGACTCGTCGTTCGGACGCCATTGCGGTTGGATTTCTGACATTTGGGCGCCGTGCCGTTTGGATTCGTGACATTTGGGTGCCGTAAATTTTATAATCATTGCTTTTCGAATTCTAAATATGGTGATATTTTATTGTGAAATGTACGGTTAGGTCTGGGTTAGTTCTGGGTTAGTTCTGGGTTAGGTCTGGGTTAGTTCTGGGTTAGGTCTGGGTTATGTCCAACCGGTACGGAGTCCAATCTGCATGAAGTCCAAACGGCACGGCGTTAACACGACACGAGTCCAATCGGCACGTAGTCCAAAAGGAACGCGTCCAATCGGATGGCGTCCAAACGGGGCTGTCCCGTCGGCGATCATATTCTCTGTTGGAATATGTTCTATCTTCAGGGGATGATTTAGTATAGCTTGACGAACGAAGTGGTGTCGGATATCGATGTGTTTCGTTCTTGCGAGGAACACGGGGTTTGAAGACAGTTTCCTTGCTCCTTGATTATCGTTGTATATTACGATGTCGGCTAAATCTGCAAAACGAAGTTCTTTTAAGAAACCAATTAAGTATATGGCCTGTTTCGCGGCGTCGGTGAGTCCCATGTATTCGGCTTCCGTCGACGAGAGAGCGACTGTCCTTTGCTTGCGGGATTCCCAACATATGGCGGCTCCGCCAAGAATAAATGCGGAACCTGTGTATGATCGCCTATATATATATATATATATATATATATATATATATATATATATATATATATATGTTAAAAAGGTGGACTGTATAATACACTCCAACGACTTTTCAACGGTGGCTCGAATATGAGGAGATAGGAGTTTTTGAGGGAAAGTAAATTGTCGTACAGCGAGGTTATATTGATAGTGACCCACCTAATGGTGGGCCGTTTATTGTATCAAAATAAACCCCTTTGGTGGACGGCGGTCTGCAGGTCCTCCGTCTCCTCCGGTGGTCCCTTGGACGTCTCGCGACGTTGGCGTCTGAAATTAATATTAACGAACGAAGGGGTGAAACCACCTATTCGATACGATACGTATCCGTTCGTGACGCTGTTTCCCGTACGCTCCTGACGGCGATAATCGCTATCGAAGGGGGGGGAATACAGCCAAACTGCTCAGAACGCAGAGTTAGTGGACTGTATGTTTCGACGAACCTCGATAATCGAGAATCCGTCCGCTCGCACTGTCGTAGTCACGGTTAAACCGATTCTACTGCGTGGGCGTCAGCGTAAGGGTGGCGGTTAATCTTACAAGGAGGTTGTAAGGCTCCGAGTTCGATAATCCAGCCGAATTAACCCGTGCATCAACAACCTTGATTCAAAGCTCGCGAGTGACTCAATACGTCACGCGGCTATAGAAATCTCGGTGGAAGACGTGGTCCAACTCACCACTTACTTGCACAAAAGCGACTATATATAGAGATATATAGAGGGGGCGTATTGTAAGCGTGTTCAGACCAGTCACTATCCCCACTCTCAATACTATCTCCGTCGTAATGACGACGGCGTATATGGCAGGTGCGACTATATTGGTTGAACCGGGTCAAGCCTGCCTAGCTGTGCCGCGCTCGCTCACCCAGAGGAGGGGGGGACAGACCAGGCCTTACCTGCGAGACCTGTGGCTGGACCAGCCAATTCCGACACCGAATAATATGCGAATCCCGTAGGAAAGGCAAGGGTGTAAGGGAAATTGACCTTCACAATCCGAGTATCCGTTCTTCTGCAGCACTGGGACGTCACAGCGTATGCCAGAGCTTATGGCAGAGGAAATGTACTCGGAAAGAGTGTCTTCCGTGTTACACGGGTGGCCGTACGGAATCGGAAACACGATTCCTTCCAAGAGTTTCTCTTGAACACTTACACGCACACGATCGACTATCTGCGCACAATAGAAGCGGCGTATAACGTAAGTGCGTTAATAAAGAGTTTCTCTCGAACGGCGGGCAGTGAATTCGGGGAACGAACACGAATCTCGCGTCAATCACACCGAAATACACTTATGCGCGGCGAAGCTACAACCGTGCACTGTTTGAGTACGAAACTCGGAAAATCCAGAGCTCGATTTATAAATATTGCTATTTTTCTAAGGCTCTCTTACGGCGTGTGGAACGATCTCGTAATCGAGATCGGTTCCGTTCGCACAGTCGTGCCAAAGCTCGCCGTCAAATACTCGTAACAAGCATCCGACAGCTCGACTGGAGAGTGGATTACGAATTAGTTGTTTCAATAATTCAGTAAATCCAGAGTTTAATAACTCTTTGGTGGGCTTGATTCTCTTGATAGCGAGAAGAACGATGTCGTAATGAACTCCGTTCTGGTCGCACAGTCGTGCCAAAGCTCGCCGTCAAATACTTGTAGCAAGTATCCAACAGCTCGACTGGAGAACTTTTACCGCTGCGAAGACTCGTAGGACAAGTGATCGCTAGCGCGCCTCAATAGCAAGTGATCGCCTGCACGATTCGTGAGCGAGTTACTCCTCGCACGTTTCGTGAGCAAGTGACGACGTGAACTCGATGCGGCAACGAAGCGTCGCGAGAGCGTCAGCTGACCCGCTACGCGGCGCTGTCTGTCTCTTACTCGCCTGTCTCTGTTCAACGTACGTCTGTTTGTTGTTCTCTTTGTCTCTCTATACCTTCGCGACACGAGTTTGATTTGAACGTTTTGCACGTTGATCTACCGATCGCCGTGTTTATCGGCTGACATTAGCTGGTAGCCAGAAAGTCACGCCGTTTCTACTTGAATTATTATGGGTTATTGGCCTCTCGAACAAATAACCTCGGAGGAATCGTCAACGGATTTAGATCGTGACAATCGCGAAATTCAAGCACGTTTCAAACTAACGCGATATTTAAACATACCGCCCCCCTTGCACGATTCGTGCAATGACCAGGAGACGCGGTAGTTTGAAAAACACGAAGTAACGAAGGAGACAAAAGGGAGAACAACATGCGAGGATAGTAAAGTAAATTTACTTACATCCTGGCAGGTGGGGCCAAATTTCTACGCCCCTGCAGTATTCCGAGCGCGGAGTGCATCGCTTGATCGACGCCCGCGTGGATCTGCGCATCCGGTGTTGCCGGACCAGATATCCATAGCTCCGACTGAAGGGGTTTCGCAGCTTGCACCTCTCGAATTTGCTTCATCGGGTTGTAGCGTGTCGGAAAACGACGCCGTTCAGCATTCGGAAGCATGGTCTGGATTTTTGACACTAGGTTGGCAATCCCAACCTTCCATGTCGTGGTATGCTTCCTTACCTAAGCGAGTGCAATCGTGGAGTTTGTCCAACAAACTACCTGCTCAACTTGTATTTCAAGTGAGCTTTTCACGTGCACTTCTAGCTTGGAGAGGAGCCTGATCCCGTTCAGTTTAAGAACCGGGATGGACTGCGTTTTTTATCGGAGTCACTCGCGTCTTGGCTGGTAACAATGTCGTGGAGACGTCATTGTTATTGGGCGTTACGCGTAAGGACGTAACGGCCAAGTAAACGGCGGGTGAATCGTCACAGAATCCGTGTAACTTCACAGAAATCGTGTCGGCTCCGTATCGGAACCATCGAGGAATTTTTAAATCATTTAGATTGCTCCAATCCGTACGGAACGTGTTTCACGTTCTTAACGTATTCGTGGAGATCTGATCGTCCCACTGGAGTTTCTCCAGCCGTTGGAACTGTATCAAAATCTTCGCACGAATCACGACTGGCGAAAGCCGGCCGAGCGGATTGTACTATTTTGCAATCTCCGAAAACAAAGAGAGTTTTGTAATCGGTTCTGCGGACGGTTTAAACCGTTGCAGATTGAAATAAAAATAATCGCTTGATGGTATCCATCGCAATCCAAGTACCTTTTGTTCGGTATTATCGAATAAGGTAATGTCGACGGCGTGGGAGTGAGAGCTTTGGGGGGTGTTTCGTAGTAATCCTGACGAATTTCCAGCCCATTTTCTCAAATTAACCCACGTCTCTGTAAGAGCCCGCACGTTGCGTGCGGATGTACTCTTACAATTGTTTATCGGGTGCTCCCATAAACGTGTCGTCGACGTAAACATCCTTCTCGAAGATCGGCGCGGTGAGGGAAAGCCCATCACCGTTCTGTCTCTTTAACTCGAGAAGGGTTCGCATCGCTAAATAAGGGACACAGGCCGTACCGGAAGTCACGGTATTCAACTCGAAAGCTTGAAGCTATTCGGTTTCCGGCTTGCGCCACAGGATGCGTTGATATCGACGATCCTGAGGGGCGACGAGAATTTGTCGAAACATTTTCTCGATGTCAGCCACCAGCACGTAGTCGTACAGACGTCATCTCGTCGAAAACGAGGTAATATCGTGCTGTAATTTCGAATCTACGTGTAGGATGTCGTTCAGCGAGCGACCTCTCGCTGTTCGGCCGGTAGCGTTAAAAAACGACTCGCAGCCTTTTTCTGCACTCGCCTTGCGGATTACCGCTCGGTAAGGAATATCGAGTCGGGTTTTGTCAATGGGCGCCAAGCGCGTCATGTGACCCCTCAACTCATATTCTGCGAGAAATTCATTGTTTTCTCGCACGAGTGTCTGATCTGTGTCTACTTTCTTCCGTAACCTTGTCAAAGCGGAAACCGATATTTGGAAAAATCTACAAATACTGTATCCTGCTTTGTGCGGTTAAAGGGAAGATTGACAACAAATCTTCCCGTCGCATGAAATGCGACGGTTTTTATAAAGTGCGCTTCGCACTCTTCCTCAGCCGCGGTAAACACCGGGGTTGTGGGAATTTCCTCTATTTCCCAGAAACATCGAATCGTCTGATCCAGCGATTCGTGAACATTGCAATGCAACGTTCTTATGTTGTTTGGGTGAGGATTAGGTGTGTTTACAGCCTCGGACAATATCCAGCCGAAGGCGGATTCTTGCGCGAGCGGGCCATGAGTATGTATTCGGCGGAATGCCGGCCGAATAATACTCGTAAACACATCTGCGCCGAGCAACACCTCAATGTTTTGTCTCGGCGCTAGGTCAGGAACGGCGAGCTGTACGTCGCGTAACGTTTCGTACATAAGCGCGATCACCGACAGCGATACGTAATTCGGGATTTTTGAAACCACGAATGCGTTCGCATTATAGGTCGTCGATTCATCTGAGGTAAATCCCAGATGCATCTCAACACTATATTTTATGGTCTGGGTCCGACCGCCCCCCAAGCCAGCAAGCATGACTGGGTTTTTTCTCCTCGCGAGTTTTAGTTCGTTTACTAAGTTCTCGGAGAAAACGTACGTCTCGGAACCCTGATCCATAAGGGCACGCGCGATACGCGTCGTGCTATTCTTCCCATACACTCTTACGTTGGCCGTAGCAAGCAATACTTGCCTCGGTACACACGCACCGAGCACGGTACAGTGTGACGTAGAGCGTTACGGGGAATCAGCTGGAGCTCTGTTTATTTTGGCTTGCCGGTGAGGTGGGACACGTTAGACCTTTTTTCCATGTCGCTCACCGTTTGCAGCCTTTTTAAACGTCTTATGAGTCTCCGTCTGATCCGAATGCAGCAGAGTATGATGCTTCCCACTGCATTTGCTGCACATTGTCGTGCATTGGCATTGCTTGACCACGTGCTCGTGAGACAAGCAAAGTATACAGTGCTTTTCCTCCTTTATGAACTCGAAGCGAGCTTTAGGAGGCAATCGCAGAAAACTATTGCATTGCAATAGCCCGTGCGACTGCTCACAGAGCTCACAGGTCAACTCCGTAACGGGACTGGGAGTCACCACTGTGTTCAACGCCCGAACACGTGGTTTCTCAGGGGTTGATTTCTCGGGCTTGCGTTTCTGTTCGTTTATAACGATCCTAGCGCGTGCATGCGTCTCGAGGAACTCCATTATCTCGTCCAACGAGGGGTATTCCGTCGAGAGCTTTCGAGATTTTTCCCAATCCCAGTCTAGCCGTTTGTCAAGCTTGGTTTTCACCAAATGCGCGAGCAGCCAGCTATGCTGTTCTGCCACTGTTCCCAGATTTTCTAGGGCAGCGAGCGCGTGCTTGAATCCGATGGTGACCTGCTGTATACTAGCGAGGTCATCATTACGGATTGATTCCAGCTGAGTGAGCCGGTCGAGCAGCTTGGCGGTAACTATGCGTGGGAGCCCGAATTCTCGTTGCAGGGTTTCCCACGCTACCTTAAAATTTTTACTTTCAATTTTAAGGTTTTTTATCTTTGCCAAAGCGTCTCCCTCTAAACAAGCGTTCAGCTGATGCAGCCGCTGCAAGTCAGAGAGCCCTGCGTTTTCAATTACCCCGGTGGTAAATAGATCTTCGAAGTGTTGCCACTCCGATGGATCTCCTCCGTATTTGGGTAAGCGCATTTTAGGGAGCTCGATTGGTGCCTGGAATTGTACTCCAGACGCCGTGGGTTTATTAGCCTCGGCTAACTTCGCTTTTTCAGCGGCGACGTAGTCTTCAAATTGCAAGACCTCGTCTAACGCTTTGTCCATCAACCCCAACTTGAAGAATTCGTAACTATTACGCTTCTGGGGTGAGACCAGCTGTTTCAACGTGGTACAACGTTGCAGGGCATCCGTCCAACTTGCGGAAACGTGCGCCAGTTTTTGGCTGAGGAGCGCCTCAGTAAACTGCGCGCGCCCTTGTTTCTTAAGGTTCGCGATCACCTTTTTGATTATCTGTAGCCGGTCGGTCAGATCTTCGATCGCGTTGTCAACAACGGTCGGTTCTGGCGGCGGTAGAGACATGGTGATCGTTTCGAGAGTCAATATCTACTCGAAGAACCTTGCGGGTATCCCCACTTGAGGAGACCTGTACTATTACTTTTCACTCCTAATTACCTCAAATATCCGGCTCGAAGGACCGTTTGTTAAAAAGGTGGACTGTATAATACACTCCAACGACTTTTCAACGGTGGCTCGAATATGAGGAGATAGGAGTTTTTGAGGGAAAGTAAATTGTCGTACAGCGAGGTTATATTGATAGTGACCCACCTAATGGTGGGCCGTTTATTGTATCAAAATAAACCCCTTTGGTGGACGGCGGTCTGCAGGTCCTCCGTCTCCTCCGGTGGTCCCTTGGACGTCTCGCGACGTTGGCGTCTGAAATTAATATTAACGAACGAAGGGGTGAAACCACCTATTCGATACGATACGTATCCGTTCGTGACGCTGTTTCCCGTACGCTCCTGACGGCGATAATCGCTATCGAAGGGGGGGGAATACAGCCAAACTGCTCAGAACGCAGAGTTAGTGGACTGTATGTTTCGACGAACCTCGATAATCGAGAATCCGTCCGCTCGCACTGTCGTAGTCACGGTTAAACCGATTCTACTGCGTGGGCGTCAGCGTAAGGGTGGCGGTTAATCTTACAAGGAGGTTGTAAGGCTCCGAGTTCGATAATCCAGCCGAATTAACCCGTGCATCAACAACCTTGATTCAAAGCTCGCGAGTGACTCAATACGTCACGCGGCTATAGAAATCTCGGTGGAAGACGTGGTCCAACTCACCACTTACTTGCACAAAAGCGACTATATATAGAGATATATAGAGGGGGCGTATTGTAAGCGTGTTCAGACCAGTCACTATCCCCACTCTCAATACTATCTCCGTCGTAATGACGACGGCGTATATGGCAGGTGCGACTATATTGGTTGAACCGGGTCAAGCCTGCCTAGCTGTGCCGCGCTCGCTCACCCAGAGGAGGGGGGGACAGACCAGGCCTTACCTGCGAGACCTGTGGCTGGACCAGCCAATTCCGACACCGAATAATATGCGAATCCCGTAGGAAAGGCAAGGGTGTAAGGGAAATTGACCTTCACAATCCGAGTATCCGTTCTTCTGCAGCACTGGGACGTCACAGCGTATGCCAGAGCTTATGGCAGAGGAAATGTACTCGGAAAGAGTGTCTTCCGTGTTACACGGGTGGCCGTACGGAATCGGAAACACGATTCCTTCCAAGAGTTTCTCTTGAACACTTACACGCACACGATCGACTATCTGCGCACAATAGAAGCGGCGTATAACGTAAGTGCGTTAATAAAGAGTTTCTCTCGAACGGCGGGCAGTGAATTCGGGGAACGAACACGAATCTCGCGTCAATCACACCGAAATACACTTATGCGCGGCGAAGCTACAACCGTGCACTGTTTGAGTACGAAACTCGGAAAATCCAGAGCTCGATTTATAAATATTGCTATTTTTCTAAGGCTCTCTTACGGCGTGTGGAACGATCTCGTAATCGAGATCGGTTCCGTTCGCACAGTCGTGCCAAAGCTCGCCGTCAAATACTCGTAACAAGCATCCGACAGCTCGACTGGAGAGTGGATTACGAATTAGTTGTTTCAATAATTCAGTAAATCCAGAGTTTAATAACTCTTTGGTGGGCTTGATTCTCTTGATAGCGAGAAGAACGATGTCGTAATGAACTCCGTTCTGGTCGCACAGTCGTGCCAAAGCTCGCCGTCAAATACTTGTAGCAAGTATCCAACAGCTCGACTGGAGAACTTTTACCGCTGCGAAGACTCGTAGGACAAGTGATCGCTAGCGCGCCTCAATAGCAAGTGATCGCCTGCACGATTCGTGAGCGAGTTACTCCTCGCACGTTTCGTGAGCAAGTGACGACGTGAACTCGATGCGGCAACGAAGCGTCGCGAGAGCGTCAGCTGACCCGCTACGCGGCGCTGTCTGTCTCTTACTCGCCTGTCTCTGTTCAACGTACGTCTGTTTGTTGTTCTCTTTGTCTCTCTATACCTTCGCGACACGAGTTTGATTTGAACGTTTTGCACGTTGATCTACCGATCGCCGTGTTTATCGGCTGACATTAGCTGGTAGCCAGAAAGTCACGCCGTTTCTACTTGAATTATTATGGGTTATTGGCCTCTCGAACAAATAACCTCGGAGGAATCGTCAACGGATTTAGATCGTGACAATCGCGAAATTCAAGCACGTTTCAAACTAACGCGATATTTAAACAATATATATATATATATATATATATATATATATATATATATATATATATATATATAGGGCAGTTCCCCCAATCGGCGTCTACAAATCCAATTAGATTTTTATTTTCCTTTTTATATAGAAGTCCGCGGTCGATGCTTCCTTTAAGGTATCGAAGGATTCGTTTCGCGGCTGTCCAATGCACCCTTTTGTGTTTACTGTTAAATTGGCTTAAGGTGCTTATCGCGTGTGCGATATCCGGACGCGTGCCGATTGCCAAGTATGTTAATGCGCCCATAAGTTCCCTGTAGGGAAAGTTGTGAGCGTCCTCTTCGTCGTTTTCTTCGATAGCGTCTAGTTTGCTGCCCACGGCAAGAGGAGTACTCGCTAACTTGGATTGTGAAAGACGTATACTTTCCCCTTCGCGCTGAAACTCGAATCCTAAACAATACTTTACTTCTCCAAGATCCTTGATCTTGTACGATTCGGAGAGTTTCTTCTTAATTTTTCTCTCCCTGTCTTGATTATTGGTGATAATCAGTATATCGTCGACATAGACTAGAACGAATGTTCTTTCGCTTTTGTCAACGTACACGCATGGATCTGCGTTTGTCGGAGCTAATCCGATGCTTCGAAGGATTCTGTTTAGTTCCTCGTTCCACGAGCGGCCCGCTTGGCGCAGGCCATATAATGCCTTTGCAAGTTTACAAACTTTGTGTCCTGTGCGGATCTTGTCTAGCATGATTTGTGCCCTTCTTATAAGGTCGGTGTCTTCTTCTTCATGGACGATCCTGTGAAGCATTTCTTCAAGAAGTGGGGGCGTTTCCATGTAGATTTCCGTGTCGATTTTGCCATTCAAGTAAGCAGTCGTTGCATCCAGTTGCGCGACATGAAGATCATACTTCGCAGCTAATGCCATCAATAATCGAAGAGATTCGATTCTCGCTACTGGTGCGAATGTGTCATGAAAATCTATATCTGGTCGTTGGGCGAATCCCTTCGCCACAACTCGCGCCTTTCGACGTTCTAAGTTTCCGTCCGGTCTGTATTTGTTTCGAAGAACCGTTCTGCATCCTATGACCTTGGCTGTGTCTGGTTTCTTGACTAAAGTCCAAGTACCGTTTGCGACCAGGCATTTTATTTCTGAATAGATCGCCTCTTTCCACTCGTCGCTGTCAGGGCCAGAGATTGCGTTGGAGAAATTAATTTCCGATGCGAGCATAACGAATTCGGCTTCGTGCCATTCTAATTCGTCCTCGTCGCTCTGAACGTTTTGCTCTCTGGTCTGTGATTCATTATCGGTTTGCACGTCCTCGTTTGTTGTCCCGGTATCGAGCTGCTCGTCCCGCTTTCGATTAACATTTACCATGTGATATTCTTTGACCGGTCGACCTGAATTTTTGGTTTTTATCTTCCGAGGTCTTCCTGGACCGCGCCTCGAAGTAGTTTCTTCGCTTGTATTGTTTTCCGTATCCGGTGAATAATCGGGCGTTGTATTGGTTGCGGGCTTAGTTTGCTCTTCCGGTGTTGTTTCTTCGTCGTTTCGTTTGGTTTCGGCGGTTCCGATGCTTATGATCCTGAATCTTCCGCTAGCAGTTTCTTCTGTGATGAACTTATCTCTTAACTCATCGAACTTATCTTCGGAGCCGAATTCGTCCAGAAATTTCACGTCTCTTGTTATTCGAATTCTGTTTTCGCTCGGAATCCATACGCGATACGCTTTGGATTCGTTCGAGTATCCTACGAAGATATCTGCGATCCCTCTTCGATCGAACTTCCCTTTATTTTGGGTTTTGTTCAGCACGTATGCCCGGCATCCGAATGTTTTAAGAAATCTGATATTCGGTTCTTTCCCGGTCCATATCTTGTGAGGGGTTTTACCGTCCAGGCTTTTGGTGATGCATCTGTTGCGTATAAAGTTAGCGGTGGCAATTGCTTCCGCCCAGAATTTAGGTGGGAGCCCCAACTGTATTAACATGCACCGCGCCGATTCGACTAAGGTACGGTTTTTGCGTTCGGCGATTCCGTTCTGTTCCGGTGTGTGAATGGTTGTTAAGCGTCGACGGATCCCGGCTTTACCGAAAATTTCGTTCAAAATATTATAACAATATTCCGTTCCGTTATCCGACTGAACGGCTTTTATTCTACGCCCGGTCTGCGTCTCAACGAAGTTTTTGTATTCGACGAATTTGGTTGTTAGCTCGTCCTTACTCTAAAGGAAATATACCTCGCACCATTGACTGTGGTCGTCGATTAGTGTCATGAAGTAACGTGCGCCTCCAATTGATGCAGTTTGCATTGGGCCGCACAGATCCGTATGCACGACATCTAAGATATTTGACGATTGCTCGGATTTGGATGTGAACGGAAGACTTGTAAGTTTTCCCGTTAGACATGTCTTGCATGAGTATAATCTCTTCGCGTCGTTGATCTTCAATTGAAGTAGATTCTTAAACATTGACGACGTATCCCTGGAGTTCAGGTGTCCGAGTCTTTCGTGCCAGATTTGTCCACTAGACTGTGACTAAGGAGCCACGTGGTTGGTAATAGATACTCACTCACGATTACGGTTCTACTTGAACCAGAGAACAAGGTTTATTGTAACACGAGGAGGTCTCGGAAGATACAGAATGACTAGATTCGAGACGATTAGAGATACGCGTCCGATCACGACGATAGACATCGATCGAAAGAGATCGAGTTTCCGCTCGCTCGCGCGAAGTCCGCGCGGCGGACATAGAGAGGAAACTCGGATGCTCGGCGCGGTCTAGGGGAATGGCGACGGTGGCGCCATCCACCCTACACACTCCCCCCCCCCCAAGTATGTGTGCACGCAGACACGATGATCGGACTGTTACATGACTGCGTGGGTATCTTATATGCTACTATATACAATAAGTGCGCAACTATACTACAATACATTTTATCTTAAACCTACACGCAAATTATGTACAACTTAAAAGCTAGACCCTCGCCGGTCGGAGGATTATTTCGGTGGGCTGATCCGCACCGTTTTGGCTCGCGAGTGTGTGCGCAGCACGGTGTGCTGGCTCGCAACGGGGGTTATCCTGGAGACGTTCTCCAGGTCCTCGCGGCACTGGTATGCGGGTTTCACGTTCTCGATGTTTACGGTGCGTGGTTTCCCGTTTACAAGTATCTCGAGAACATGATCAGAAGGTCGGCTCGTGACCTTATGCGGGCCAGTGTACGGTCGCTCGAGCGCTTTTTTGTTCGGACCGGCGCGTAGAAATACGTGGGTACACGTGTTTACATCTTTAAACAGGAATGCGCGTTTCTTGTGGCGTTGGGAAACCGGTACGGGTTTCACGTTCCGCACGTGTTCCCGAAATTGCTCTATAAATATTTGAGGATCGGCGGGACCATCGTCGGGGAGTAAGAATTCGCCCGGAACGCGTAGCGACGTGCCGTACAAGTATTCGGCGGGCGACGAGCCCGTGTCTAGCACATTGTTTCGCAGGCCCAACATGACGGTAGAAAGCGCGCGTGACCACGTGGGATTCGCGTGACAAAGTATCGCTGTTTTGAGGCAACGGTGCCAACGCTCGATAATGCCATTCGAGGCAGGGTGGAACGCGGTGGTTCTAATTCGGTGGCAACCGGATAGTTTAAGAAGCGCTGAAAAAAGTCGAGACTCAAACTGACTGCCCTGATCCGTCGTTAGGGTTTCAGGGGCGCCGTAACGGGAGATCCAGTGATCTACGAATGCCCGGCAGACGGTGTTTGCCTCAATGTTCGCGAGCGGAATCGCTTCCGGCCATCGCGAAAAGCGGTCGATCATGGTCAGACAAAAACGATAGCCTTCTGAAAGTGGCAACGGGCCGACAATGTCCATGTGAACGTGACGAAAGCGTTCGTCAGGGTCGACGAATTCTGCCGGTTTCACGTGATTGTGGCGCGTGACCTTTGACTGCTGGCAGTCAAGATACTCACGCGACCACGTTGCAATGTCTTGGTGCATACACGGCCAGACGTACCGCTTACGGATTACACGATCGGTGATTTTCGCGCTCGGATGCGCGGGTCCGTGAAACTTGTTGAAGATTGCCCTGCGCGACGGGCCCGGAATATACGGACGCAAGACTTCCCCGGAGAGATCGCATACAATATCGATGTGTTTGGGTCCCCACCGAATTAGCCGAAGGGCTAGCGAGTGGTCGGTAGAGGCCAAGAGAGTTTTAAGCTCGTCGTCGGCTTCCTGCTTTTTCGCGAGCTCCTCTATGGATACGTCCGCGGCGAGGTGCAGGGTATCGATGCGTGATAGCGAGTCGGCGACAACGTTTTCGGAACCGGGAAGATGCTCGAATCGCGTAGTGAATTGCGAGATGAAGGAAAGTTTTCGTAGCTGGCGAGGCGACGCCATGTCTGCGCGTTGTTGGAACGCGTACGTGAGCGGCTTATGGTCGGTGACGACCTTGAAATCGCGACCTTCTAGGAAATGGCGAAAGTACTTGAAAGCTTCAAATACAGCGGTTAGCTCGCGGTCGTACGCGCTGTACTTCCGTTGAGAGGGGGTAAACTTTCGTGAGAAAAACGCCAACGGTTTCCACGACTCTTGGAATCGTTGTTCGAGAGACGCTCCCATTCCGAAGTCGGACGCGTCGGTGACGAGACGTGTTGCTGCGTCGGGAGCAGGGTGGTTCAGCAAGGTTACATTCGCGAGGTCAGATTTGACTCGTGCAAACGCTTCCTCTGCCTGAGAAGTCCAGAAGATCTCACGCTTGTCGTTCTTGCGAAGGCTACGCCGATAAAAATTGGCCATACCCAGGAATCTGCGTAGGTCTGAGACCGTTTCTAGTTTAGGAAAATTTTGAATGGCCTTGACCTTGCCAAGGCTGGGCTTGCCGAACTCGCACTTGGCGAGATTTAGCTGTAACGCGTGCTCCTGCAGGCGTTGCAGGACGGTATGGAGATGACGTTCATGCTCCTCGCGGTTCGAGGAGGCGATGAGTATATCATCTATGTACGCGAAGACGTAATCGAGGTCCTCGAGGGCGCGGCAAATGTATCACTGGAAAGTTTGCCCGGCGTTGCGAAGGCCGAAAGGCATTACTGTGTATTCGTATAACCAGAAAGGGGTGATTACGGCGGTTTTCGCGACGTGCGACGGCGCGACTGGGATCTGCTGATACGCTCTCTGCAGATCGAGCTTGGAAAATAATGTTTTCCCGAAAAGGTTGATTGAGTAATCATGAAGGTGTGGTACCGGATACCTATCGGGAACGGTTACAGCGTTCAAACGGCGGTAGTCACCGCAAATTCTCCAACCCCCATCCTTCTTAGGAACGCGATGGATGGGACTGGCCCACGGGCTGCTAGAGGGACGACACGTTCCTTTGGCTACGAGCCGCTGAAACTCAGCTTTCGCGACCTTGAGTTTATCCTGAGTGAGCCGTCGCGCGCGCTCGGCGACGGGAGGACCTTCCGTCACGATGTGATGAAATACATCGCGCGGTGCATCGCAGTGCGACTGCGACGGTCCTATGACACTAGGATATTCAGACAGTATTCTCGGGAAAGGGAAAGAAGGGTCAATCGACTTGACGCCTAGCAGCGGAGATGGTCTGATCGTGCAGACCGTGCAGATCCGCGATAAAGGATCGATCAACCTGCGATGACGCAGATCGACCAGGAGACTATAATGATTTAAAAAATCTGCACCTAGGATTGGGTACGGAACCGCGGCTACGCAGAAATTCCACGTGAAGGCGCGACGAAGGCCTAAATTGAGGGTTAGGCGCTTCTCCCGATAGGTCGAGATTTTCGTCTAGTTTGCCGCGTACAATTTTTGGTTGGCCGCGCGTTTCATCGCGGCGTCGGAAACGGGTAAGAGGGAAAGATCAGCACCCGTGTCGATTGGAAAATTGAGACCGAGGTCACGGTCTCGAACATGGAGGCGGTGTGATTCGGCACTCGGCGCGCTTGCCTCCGTACGGCTAGTGCATTTTAGTTTTCCGATTTTCACGCGCAGGGTTTCGCACAGTTCTGTGCGTCTTTCCCGAATTTCCGGTGGAAATGGCAGACAGGGTTTTCACGCGACCTTGGGCGCGCGCCTGATCTTACCCGAGAAGGGGTTCGACGACGAACGTCGCGAGAAATTCATCTCACTGTGTTTGCCAAATCGGCTACTTGCTTGGTGAGAGCATTAACTTTTGCCTCGAGCTCGAGGCTCGACGAAACGTACGAAGGCGTGGAAGAAACTGTCGACGTCGCGGCGTCGGGAACGCGCGACGGCGCGGAAGACACGGAAGAAATGGTTGAGCCGGAGGCTTCCATGACCTTGTCGGCCAACTCCGCGAACTCTTGGGGATGCGTGATCCGCGACATGGCGAGGATCGCCCGAACTTGAGCAGGAAGCTGCTCCAAAAAGATCGTGCGGATAACATCGTCGTTACACGAACCGTCGTTTAGATTGCAGAGACGCGTCAGGATTTGTGAGGGTTTTCCCTCTGTAAGGACTTCGCCCTTAAGGAGTCGGCGTAACCGCGCTTCGGCCGACGTCGAGAAACTCGAGACAATGCGCGTTTTGATCTGTTCGTACAGATCCGGCGATTGAGGGGACGCGGCGAGGATGTCCCGGACCGAGGCAATCTGATCGTAAGAGAGAGCCGAGACGACAATGTCGGCCATTGTCTTCTGCGAGGTGACTCGAGCTGCGGCGAGCGAAGACTCTACCTGTATAAACCATAGCTGCGGTGGTACACGACGTGCAAGGGGATTTCCACCTGGGAGGAATTCGTTGCCGCCTGGCAAGAAAACTTCCAGGATTCCGATTATCAGGAATTTCTAGAGCGCGATATTCGTCTACGGAGACAGGGTCCCGACGAGCCGGTACGCGATTACCTCGCGAACATGAAAGCGCTAATGAAAAAGCTGCGACCGCCGTGGCCAGAGGAAAAGCGCGCGAAACGAATTTATTGGGGCTCGCGAGACGAAATACGGTTCGCGGTTTCGTTTAACGAACGTTCGACTCTCGCAAAACTGGAAGCAGACCTCCGCGAGGCGGAGAGAAATTCCATGTTCACGAGAAACGAAGTATACCGGTCAACGGCTCTCGTCAACCGCGAGTTCGATTATGACCCGCACCTTTATCGTCAGCGGCCAAAAACGTTCGGACGAGAGGGAAAATTTCGAGCCGTGCAATACGATTCCGTAAATGCCGTCCAGATCACCAGCAATCGCGGGATCGATGATGAGCTAGATCGCGCCAGCCCCTCTCGACCCCGGGAACCCCGTACCGCGCTACCGTCTACCGTGCAGCCGCGTCGTCCCGCTCCGCAGCCGGCGCGTCTAAGTCGCGATGATCCAAGCCAGCGGCAAGCGAGTCGGCCGCGCGCGGGATCCAGCTCGAACAGCTGTTCCCCGCCGATCGATATTTCGCCCCGCCTCGGCTAGACAACCGAGAGCAGACGACACGTGTTGGAACTGCCGAAAGCCAGGGCACAGATCGCGCGAATGCCGTGAGGCACCGCGCATGCATTGTTATCGCTGCGGCGCACCTGACGTCACAGTGCAGCGCTGCCGCCGATGCAATCCGGTTCCGGGAAACGCGAAATCGAACCGAGCGTGGGGCCCAGACCGGTTCGATATGAAATAATTTCGGCCCGAATTTCAGAACAAACAGCGGAAAAATTTTTCGCACCGCGACCGTCTCTTCTCGTTCTCGCCGCGAAAATTGGTAAACATGTCGTGCAGGTATTATTCGATTCCGGTTCTACCGTCTCGTTCATAAGTCGTGCTGTCATCGAACGACTGGGAAAGGACGTAGAAATTTTGCGTACGGAGCGACCGTGCTATTTTCTCTTGGCCACAGGCGTTGTCGATCGCGCTACCGAAGAAGCGCGTTTTAAGTTACGGATTAAGTACTGCACCTGCGAAGTGTCTGCCAGAATTCTCGATAATCTCGTGAATCCGGTTTTGTTAGGAATTGACTTCATCGCAAAATTCGGTATCGTTGTCGAGTATCACCGTGCCGTTTGGCACTTTGCATCGCGGCCGCGGGTAGAATTTCCTTTCGGTTCAGTTTCTCGAGATCCCCTCTGTTGCGGTTTACAATTATTATCGGAGGACGAAAAGGAGCGATTACGCAAATTTCTCGCACCGGCACTGAAAGACTTTGAAAATTTAAAAGGGGTGACCGATCTTACCAAACATACTATCGATGTAGGAGACAGTCGACCTATAAAACAACGGTTTTATTCGGTGTCGCCGATCGTAAGAGACGCGATTTTTAAGGAAGTGGATAAATTACTCGCGGATGATATTATCGAACCATCCGAGAGCGAGTGGTCCAATCCTATCGTAATGGTAAAGAAACCGAACGGCTCGTATCGATTTTGTTTAGATTTTTGCAAAGTCAACGAAGTGTCGAAGAAAGATGCGTATCCGCTGCCCAGCCAAGCGTATTTCCAGATACCGCTCGATGAAGCGAGTAAAGAAATCACGGCCTTTACCGTTCCGGGTAAAGGATTATTTCAATGTAAGCGTATGCCGTACGGGCTCACGGGAGCCCCGGCTACATTTCAGCGTTTGCTTGACCGCTTAATCGGGCCGGAAATGGAACCATACGCTTTCGCGTACTTAGATGACATAATTATCGCGACCGCGACCTTTGATGAACACCTCGAATGGCTCGAGCGAGTTCTCGGTAAAATTAAATCTGCCGGTCTGATAGTTAACCCCGACAAATGCGAGTTCTGTCGAGAAGAGGTACGATATTTAGGATTTGTCGTCGGTAGGGAAGGGTTGAAAGTAGACCAGGATAAAGTCGCGCCCGTTTTGTCATTTCCAGTTCCGAAGACGATCAAACAATTACGGCGATTTCTAGGAATGGCTTCGTGGTATCGAAGGTTTATTCCGGATTTCGCCACCGTCGCGGAACCCTTAAACATCTTACTGCGGAAAGGACAGGCGTGGGAGTGGAAAGACGGCCAACAAGCCGCATTTGAAAAAGTTCGTTCGTTAATCGCGACCGCTCCAACCCTTTCGTGCCCGCATTTCGACGTACCGTTCGTTCTTCAGACAGACGCGAGTACCGTAGGACTCGGAGCCGTGTTGGTACAAGAGATCGAAGGTGTCGAAAGAGTTATCGCTTTCGCTAGTCGTTCCTTAACTACCGCCGAACGAAAATATTCCGCGACCGAACTAGAATGTCTCGCTATCGTCTGGGCCGTACAGAAATTTCGTCCGTATTTGGAGGGCTACCATTTTTCCGTAATTACCGACCATAATAGCTTGCGTTGGCTACGGACTTTAAAGAACCCGTCCGGAAGGCTCGCGCGCTGGGCGTTACAGTTGTTGGAATATGATTTCAACATCTCGTATCGACAAGGCGCGTTAAATCGCGTACCGGACGCATTATCACGTATGTTCGAGGACGAGGAACCGGAACGAACCGAAGGGGAAATCGCGACTGCCGTTCGCCTCGACTGGTACGAGGAAAAATTTCGTGTCGTAGAAGAGAGACCGGAGAAATATCCCGACTGGTCGGTTAGAGGGGGGCAACTGTACCATCGCCGTACCGATCCGTTGATTGCGGAGGTTCTCGGTCGCGATTTCGACGAGTGGAAACTCGTCGTGCCCGCCGACAAACGCGCGGACATTATGGGTCCGTTTCCTCCCAGTCGTGCTGGCTTTTCGTACTTGTTAGTAATCCAAGATCTATTCACGAAATGGGTGGAGTGCTGTCCTCTTCGACGAGCCACGGGTATTAAAATCTCCGAGGCCTTAGAAACTCTCATCTTCTCGCGCTGGGGAACCACAGAAGTACTACTAACCGACAACGGAACCGAATTCGTGAATAAAGCGATTCACGAGCTCGCGAAAACATACGGTATCGCGATAACAACCACGCCGCCTTACCACCCGCAGGCGAATCCCGTTGAACGGGTTAATAGAATACTGAAAACGATGATTGTCGCGTACATCGGAAAAGACCATCGCAAATGGGACGCGAATTTACCGAAATTTCGCTTCGCGTACAATACTGCTTACCATTCGGTGCTCCAAGCGTCCCCGGCTTTTCTGAATTTCGGAAGAGAACCAAAGCCGAGTTCGTGTCGCCGGGACGAGACAGAGGTTCCGTTAGACCTCGAGGTGGCGCCAACGGAGGAGTGGAAGGGTCGCATGGCGAACTTGTCCACCCTACGCCACTGGGTCGCGGAAAACCTCGAGAAGGCGTACGAAACACAGGCGGGTTATTACAACCTACGTAGGCGCGACGTACGCTTCGAGGTTGGGGACGCCGTATTGAAGAAGAATAGGGTTCTGTCGTCGGCCGCGAATAACGTCGCCGCGAAACTATGTCCCAAATACCACGGACCATTTATCGTGGCCAAACGGCTATCCGCGGTGGTTTATCGGCTCCGGACACCGGGGGGAAAAGAAGTCGGAAAAGCGCACGTGTTAGATCTTAAGGCGTACAAACCTTAGGGACCACCGATACCACGCCTTATCAGATAGTATCGCCCCTGATAGATGCCACAACGACCGAGCTGCGATATACCGGCAGCGTACGACCAGCTGAAGCGGGACCTCGAAAGGATCCAGCGACACCTGAGGGCCCTGGAGGGCCTCCCCCCACGTCCCGCCGACCCTCCCGAGGCCGACCTGCTGGGACCCCTGGACGGGGGAGAGGAGGCACTCCCTGAGCCCCTGGAACCGTCCAAGAAGGGACCCCGGAAGGAACCCAGGCAGGAGGCCATTAAGCCCGGCCCCCCGCGCAAGAACCTCCCGCGGGACTTGAGCACCGTCGCCGACCCCGACGCGTGCTGGAACTGCGGCGACTATGGGCACCGCAGCCGACGGTGCCCAGAGCCGCCGCGGGTCCACTGCTACCGGTGCGGCCGCCGAAATTGTACCGTCAGATCCTGCATAACGTGCGGACCCCGCTGGCGGCAGGAAGGGCCCAACCACCCGGGAACGGCCAAGGGTGCTAATACCTAAGTGTACACCCTACAATCAAAGAAGTAAAATAAAGACAATATTTCGTATATCGCATACATCAGCGTAGGTTCTTCGGAAGCACAACCCTCCGAACCCCTCCAACATCCCCACGGCTCCGTATATCCAGCATGCCAAATAGGATAAGTATTCTGGAGCATTATGCAAGTTGGGCGTGTGTTTGTCCGTTGGTGCGGGGTACCTCGTGTACAGGAAGACTTCCGATGGGAGAAGCTCAGTTTTTTCTTTTGTTTTTTTTTGCAAGCTAAGGATCACTGCAGTTGGCTACCGAGAGGTGGTCCGGTCCACTTTTAAGGGGTGGGGGGGGGGGGGAGTTGTGACGTTGCAGATTTTGCGACGTCACTTTTCCATAATTTTGTGCGGCCGAAACGGCATTTCGAATGGACCGGGCCGCCATCTAGCGTACCGAATCGACAGTCGCGAATTTCGAGAGCGCTCCCCGAGGAAATTAATTACCGATCGGCGGCTAATTCAAACCGCGCGCGCCGAGTACGGCAAGTTTCAGGACGTGCCCCGTGCACCACCAGCCCTCTCAGGAAGCCTAAGGCGGCTCCCTTCGTGGGATCTCTTTTCGTGAACTACCGAAAACGTCCAGTGCACTGGTGAAGAAAAGGATCGCCAACACACACGGGCCGAACAACCCGGAGACGGCTCAAGCCTAGAACCCCACCAACATCGGACTTTCCTCCTCAGGAACTCCACCTAAAAGGATTTGAAGTCGTCTCATCCCGCAGGAAGGGGTTCCATACGCGTGGGTGGTGTGGAAGCATCCTGAATGCTATAGCGAAGACCGAGCAGTCAAAGATTGGCACACGCGTTACAATGTATCGCCCAATGACCAGAGTAGGGACCGAATAAACTGTAAACTCTCATAAATCGAAGCTCTTTCTGGATATGTTGCTACCGCAAAAATTTGTTCGATGTCCTTTTTCAATTTCCAAAGAAACCTGAAACTTTCGAATTCTTATGTTTTCCTTTTTTGTAAATAAGATTTTCAACCAAAAAATCGGCAAAAATTCTTAAACATAGATGTCGATAACCTCTATTCGTCAGACTTTTTCAATATTTTTCAATATTTTCAATATTAAATACGGGTGATTGATCGAAAACCATTAAAACGGGACTGCTCTAGGTAGGTCCTTTAAAGAGAAAATATTTCAAATTTAATTATAAAAAAATATATAAAGAAACGATATATTTTAAATAGGAAAATAAATGTTGACAAATAACATAAGATTACAGTAAGCTCGCTATAAATGTCCAAAATTCGGGTCCGGCCAGGGACATTCAGCGTTCAAGAGAGACTGTTCCGCGATCCCATGTCGAACGGAGAAAAGGACGGAGTAAAGCTCGAGGGCCTCGGTCGCAGAGGAGTGTAACACAATACGGGTTGGGTATATCGGTGTGAGACCACTACTAATCCAACAACAAAACTTCTTTATTTTTCATTATTTTTTATCGAATTTTTACAAACATGCTTGTAGCATTTTTCTGATGAAAATGATACGAAATATGATGTAATTCCGATGATATTTACTCGTGTAATGAACGACGAAAAGTTCGGGTGCAAGGAAGGACAGCGTATGGGAAAGAAAGAGACGCCGAAAGGCCTACTTTTAAGCCTTCGCGTTCAATGGTCCCAATCGAAGAATTAGCTGTTCACAACTATTTTAGTCGTTGAATTCATCCCGACGTCAGCAATAACATTATTAAGTAAAAAATATAAGGTATGCAGATGTCTTAGGACTCAGTGATCGTACGTGTCCAAAACTACCGTAAAAGCGCGTATCAATACAAATAATTTCGCTCGGAGTTCGTCGATGCTTTCGCAAGCAATGCCAAAGTATTCTGCCCTCCCGAGTCATTCGGCTTCCACACGACCAGAGTACTGCTGAAGTTGGGCAACCGAACTCTGAGGGACGCAGCGCGGGGGAGGGTTCTGGCGTTGAGATGTCCTTGTTTCGAGCCTCGCCTTCCGGGGTCTGGTGCGTCAACGTGACGCCTAGGCTGGTCGTAATTCTGGGGCGGGGCGTTTTACATTTAATTTTTTATATTGAAATTTATAGAAGCGTGACTACTGAGTAATTTTTATCAGAAACATTTTTTGTCAGAGCACTGGAAATGCTTGAAAAATTACAACAACGTGTGAATAATGAATGATATTTAATATATTCTTGCAACAACAGGTGATATTTGAAATCTGTCTTCACATCTGTAATTCTTATACGAAGCCACACAACTTTACCATGTACAGTATTTCATCGATAATGGTCCACAACACGAGTCTGCGCAGGGACGTTTATACGCGAGGAATATCATTGTTTGAGGTTTGCCAAACGTAGAGAAGGATATAATTGTAATTTTTATCGATCGTATTGTGAGATATATCTAAATAAATTGATATCGGCGCAAGGTTCGATCTATTTTAAATCTTCAACACTTTTGCTTTAAATTTTAATTCCCAACGTTTCGATCCATGTGTGGATCTTTTTCAAGGGAAAATTAAGCTTCTGAAAAATATATTAATTGAATAAATACTGTATTGTTTGTCATTAAAAACAACAGGTGAACCAAACAAATCAATTTTAGGAATATTTTGTAGTAGAACTTACGTGTTGTGCAGAGGATTTTTAACAAAGCCTGGAATATTGTATATTGTTACAACTTACGATTTTAGAGGAATTTTTTTGGCACGGTGTTCGTGCCGTCATGGCTAAAACACAACTGAGCCATGTGCCAGTGCAACCTGTGAGAAGGCTAATTATATAGGACGACACGTTAATCATTTCATTGGTCGATATCGATCGTGGTAGTTAGAAATCAGTTTAGGCGGTAAATTTGAAATGACAAAAATGAACATTATTTTAAAATTGGCTTGCACCACTTATATTGATACTGTAATTCAATTGAGTTGCAACATTTTTTCATTTGATGGTCAAAATGTGAATAGAGAGAGGGTTAGAATCTATTATGAGTTGTATATGGGTTATTGGAAATATCATCATAACTACGTATTACTGGTTCAGTAATGTCACGTAGTAGTCATGAATCTTAGGTGTTTCATACCTAAGATTTACACTTTGTTGTTTAATCATATGAATAGTTTCCAATAATAGTCTACGTTGTAAAGTAGATTCCCTGTCAATGATTTTCACATTTTCAAAATCGAATCGATGGTCAAATTCTATTGAGTGCTTTGTTAAAGCAGTATGTTGCATGGGGGGAAGGTAAATGTTACGTTTATGTTCAGTTAAGCGTGTATCTAAATGTCTAGATGTTTGTCCTCTATAAGTCAGGTTGCATCCTTTGCATGGTATTTGGTAAACTATGTTACAACTTTTTTCAAACGGTATTCTATCTTTGATAGGTGGAAAAAATTTTTTTAGATAAGAAGGTATATTGAAAATAGTGTGGTTTCCGGCTTTTCTAAATATCCTTTGTATATCAAAAGAAATATTGCTTATAAACGGAATAACTGCCGTGTTTCTGTCATTAATTGGACCGGTTTTCAATCTCTTTTTTTCTTCTTTTTGTTGAGTGACTAAATGAGGATGGTAAATTTGAAAAATCCTTTCTTTGATTATGTTTGTAATTAAAGAAATGGGGAAGCCATTGCAATGTAATGTTTTTTTAATGATGGTTAAATTATCTGCTCTAAATTCGGGGTTTGAAAGTAAAACGGCACGATCAACTAAGCCTTTGATGAGACCTATTTTGTGTTGTAAAGGATGAGAAGAAAAGAAATTGATATATATATAGTAGAGAAGGATAGCCGAGCTCGAGAGGCCTCGGTCACCGAGAGATGTAAAGATACCTAATCCAAATTTCCAACTTCTTTATTTTTCATTGTTTTTTTATGGGTCTTCGATGACCATATTTGTGGCATTTTTCTAATAAAAATCATACCAAATATGATATAATTCCAATGATATTTACGTGTATAATAGACAATTAAAGTTTCGGGCGCGCGTCCTCACAATGTATTACCAAGGAATAGCTTTTTTATTATTACTTATTTTTTTATGAAACTTTTGCTAATAGATTTGTGACATTGTTCTGATTAAAATGATACCAAACACGATATAATTCGGATCATATACAGGTGTATGGTCATTATGTATAGGTCAGGTACATAACATCGATGAGGCAACAGTAATGCAATGACGACATTTTTTCATTTTTAATTAATCTTTTAGGAGACTTTTACCATCATATTTGTAATATTTCTCTGATCAATATTTTTCTGATTATACCATTTTTTTAATTGACGATGGAGTAAGTTTTGGTGACAGACAAAGAGATTAAATGATAAAGACATTCAAGACACACTCTCCTGACTGGGACATTTTGCGACTTTGAAAACGGGCAGGAGCTCAGCTACATCCACATTAACCGTCTTCTGCGAATTGGTCAATCATACATAGTAAGAATGCAGAGAATGGAAAACCTAAGAAAATCCGGAGAAACCAATGTCGAGATTATAAATTAGGGATGGTTTATGACACGGTCACGGATTTACATTTTGGATTTAGGCACGTAGATGCAATTTGCAACGGAGGGCCGACAACTGTTGTACGGTGAATTTATGGGACCGGACATATTTTGCAATCGTTCATATTATCCAATATATTTTCAACGAGACTATGCGACTTGCAGTGTCCCTTTCTTTACTATTTACTCTCTTTGTCTGTTACCAAAACTTACTCCATCGTCAATTAAAAAAATAGATATGTATTGTGAAGTGTTGCCTACGTCCCTCCGAACGCTTTCCCGAGGACCGGACCGCCCTCTGGCTAGACCGATAAGAACTCGGTCATCGTGAGCGATTCTCCGGGAGACGATCCGCATCGGATTGGTCACCTATTTCACGATTTGAGCGTCGCGCCACTTCGGCGCGGCGTGATTCCACAGGACCGGAGCCCGGGTCCAAGGGCCCGGGTTCATCAACTCTCTCCCCGCTGACGGAGTACCCGAGGACACAGCCGCAAATAGGAAGGCCCGAGGAAAGCGGACCGCGACGAGGACTGCGAGGGATAGTGCGAACACGGGCCGAACAACCCGGAGGCGCCAACGAGGGATTTGGCCGAGCAGGAGCGACCATCGTCTCCCCCTCGCTGCCGCCTCGCCCGGAGGAATGGCCAGAAGTCCGATCCGGAGCGGCTCGCACCGTCCCGCACCTCGTCCGGAAGATTCAGCAAGACCTGCGGAAAATGCGCCGATCCCGATCAAAAACCGTAGGGCCGGGAACCGATCCTTTAGGATCCGCCCGTGCCGCGCGCTTAGCGTTAGGGGTGCCGCGGGGAAATCCGGGGAGGAGAGAGCGTAGGGAAGTGGGGGACGCCTTGCTCCCCCGTTACCGAGTCGTCGAGGATCGACCGTCGATCACTCTGTCGTTGGCCTTCGGCGAGAATTGTCGTTAAGTCGAAAATCGTATCTTGTAATCGCGAGTGAATACCTCTGCTGCCGACCACGAGGGGCGGAGATTAGCGTTGCTGCCGACGGTAAGCTACCTACGTTAATTGTTAGCGATCTCGTTTCGTGAGGGCTCGGTAACGATTTGGCGTGGTCCGGGATAGCGTCGCGTTTTTGGCGAATCGTACGCGCCGCCGGAAAATCGCGCCGAGATTAGGGACGCGTGGCCGCGTGTACGATATATTTTGGCGACCGTACGCCGCTTAGATATCGCGATCGGGACGATCGCGAGGCCGCGTACGGGTTTTATTGGCGAGAAGTGACCGCGCGACAATAGAGACGTCTCCGCGTGGGACGCCGCGATAGAATCGCGGAAACGCGGAAGAAATGGTCGTGCCGTATCGCTCGTGCTACGCTGTCGATAGTTCGTAGAATCAAGATCGCGGGCGGTTCGAATCCGCCGCAGATTTCTTTGCCGGTTTGCCGGACAGAGTCAGGGAGAGAAAACGCGTGCGTGCCGAATATCTGCCGCGATATCATTTGTGACGCGTTCGGCTATCATGACCGCCGCGGGTTGAACCCGCGCCTGTAGAATCTCGATGTTATAATAAAAACCTGATAGCCGCTAAATTGCCTCACGTCCCTCCGCGTAGAACCCTGTGCCCGCGCTCTCGAGCTATTCAACCAGGCCGGTTCTCTCAGGCTTATTTCGCGTTGCCGAATTTTGCGTGACACCTCATGTGTCTGGCGCCCGAGAAATAGACCGAACTGGTAATTTTGCCGATCTCGTAAGCTGCCCGTAGCCCGGTCGAAAGGACTGTAAAAACCCGGTGCCGTTGCCGAAGCCGATCGCGGCCGAAAGCAACGCGCGTGACAGTATGTATAATCAGAAAAATTTTGATCAGAGAAATATTACATATATGATGGTAAAAGTCTCCTAAAAGATTAATTAAAAATGAAAAAGTGTCGTCATTGCATTACTGTTGCCTCATCGATGTTATGTACCTGACCTATACATAATGACCATACGCCTGTATATGATCCGAATTATATCGTGTTTGGTATCATTTTAATCATAACAATGTCACAAATCTATTAGCAAAAGTCTCATAAAAATATAAGTAATAATAGAAAAGCTATTCCTTGGTAATACATTGTGAGGACGCGCGAGACTTTGAACTGTGCCGCCGACTGCGACTCTCCGCGTCTCTTTCTTTCCCATACGCTATCCTTCCTCACGTCCGAAAATTTAATTGTCTATTACACAAGTAAATATCGTCGGATTTTATATCATATTTGGTATGATTTTTATTAGAAAAATGCCACAAATATGGTCATCGAAGTCCCATAAAAAAATAATAAATAATAAAGAAGTTGGAAATTCGGATTAGTGTGGTCTCACCGATATACCCAAGCCGCATGGTGTCATATTTCTCGGTGACCGAGGCCTCTCTAGCTTCACGGCCTCTCAAGGGGGTACACTCCGCACCAGTGGGGATATCTCAGGGACATTTATGTGCGAGACATTTAACACTTCTCTATCTACAGTAGTTTCTAAGATATTCGTGGAAAATGGTTATCGAGCGTCGAGCTCAAAACAAAGATCAGTAACCGATCGACGGCATACAATGGAAGCAGGCGGAGAAACAAGTATTAATTGACAATTTAAATTTTTATATTTTTAATACGGATAAATTGTAGAGATTACTCCGATGAAAATGAGTCAAAACACGACATCGTTCGGACTATCTTCAATAATATAATTTTTATCATAACATTACGTATCAATAAAAATGGTTCGATTACACTCGAATGTGGACTAACTTTTCACCGGGAAAAGCTTCTGAAATTCATTCGTAATATGTACATTTATGAAAGTAGATTGAAAAATGTAAAAGTTTAAATTTTTATTCGTGCGTGATTCCTCATCTGCTCACATTGTACGCAAAAGTTATTTGAAGATTTATTCGAAGCCTTCGAATAAAGATACAGACAAAAGTTGAAAATTTTATTCGACGCTACGAATAAATGCGCTTCGAATAAAAAGAGTATCTTTATCTGTCTGATAAATTCTCGTTGAAAGTATTTATTCGCTATTCGTCGAATAAAGATACCATTTTTTATTCGGACCTTCGAATAACGAATAAGATTTTTATATTTGTTATTTGTTATTCTAAATTATTTCGATAAACATTTTATTTCTATCCATATAATGCAATTTTAGGAGAAAAATTATTTGTAAGCTATATAAAAAATAATTTTATATGATTCTATTTCTAAAGCCCTGACCAGACTGATGGACAATTGTCCGCGTACAATCCGCACACTACACATGTTAATTGTCTGTGCATTCCATCAGAATACCTTCTTTAACATTGGCCCAAACGAATTGACTTTTTATGAGCAATTAGAAGCATTGAGTTACTGAATGACGTACAAACAGATTTCATAAAAATTCCAATTGGTATGAATTACATGAAAAAATAAGAAATGGCACCTTTTAAAACTTTTTTAGTCGATCGCGTAATGAAAATTTAAAATGTGCGTCTCGTAGGTCTAAGTTAATTACACACATGTTACATGAACGTTTCCACGAAATTCATTAACTTAAACACGAGCTACAAACGCACAGATTCACGGATTCTTATATCTTTCAATCGGTCCGCGAACAATTGTCCATAAGTTTGGAGAGGGCAATGATTCTATTATAATTATAGATTAATATAATTCTTTTATATGTAGAATTAAATTTTTTATATAGTACGGTTACATTCAACGATAATTTTAAATAAAATCATGTTACACGCACTTTTTAAATAGCGTCGTGTTGCAAGAAATTTTCATATGAAGTAATATAGAATTATTTTTTTACATAGCTTTGCATGAAATATTGTCTCCAAATAGTATAATATGGGTAGGATCCTTCGACAGTTAATTTCATTAATTAATATTTTCATCTTCTTACTACCTCTACTTTAATAATTGCAGACAGTGCTGTCGAGCATTAGAAGTGGTATTATCGGATTGTACAAGATTATCAGAGCACCAAATAATCTCGTTTGGTTTTGTAACAATGTTCTTTATTACAATGTAATTCAAACAGTGACCGCTACGGTCAAAGTCCAACGTCTATGTACAATGTCAATGGCGCAAAATAACAACACAATAAACTCCTTTATAAAATGATTGAGATCAATCGGTTTAAGTTATTTACTGAAGAAACGCGGCGAGATCGATGCGTTTGACAGATTTAAATACTTGCTAGCGAGCACGCCAGGTTTACCGAGCATGCGGTTGATAGAGCGAGATAGATGATGCCTTACTGTTCCCGAGCACGGTCCACAGAAGAATCGCTGCGTAACGGCTCTCGGTCGCGAGAGCCCGCGAATTTGACGTGACGTCGTATCACCAACGATACAGGTGGCTCTGTCCTAATTAGGCCTCTATTACCGATTAATAGACGGCCTGCCCTGTATCGTTAGAATAGACTCAGTCCCGCTTCTCTCTTCCCGCCTCTCGCCACTCGTTACGCGAGCGAACGTCTGCCTGACGCCACGGCTCACTCGCCCAATCCCAAACACACTTTTTTCGGAAAAATTGCTTACAGCTTTATATCACTGTAAGCAATGAACTAAGAAATCGTCTTCCCCATGACGACGAATTTCTCACGCAATTGAGGTCTTCAAGCCGTCCATTGCATTGCTTAGTAGCGACAGGAATTCTTCTTTCCGCAATGTCGCTGCAGTAGCCCAACGATTGGGAAATTTAGTGCCGAAGCATTACGGAATGTGTGGGACATTTTGTATTTCGGCACATCCCAATCCCAAAAAGATCGTTGGGCACTGCTCTCTTTCGACGGCATGTGGATGAACATCGGCATGCAAAAAAATTCGGACAAATGTCCCATTTTCCCACACCTAACATCTTTGGTGAACACTGTCCGATGTCTGCCACACTCCAATGCCGAGGCAGAGAGGATTTTTTCGATGCTCTCTGACATAAAAACTAAGAAAAGGAATAAATTAGGAACTGACCTCCTAAATTTCATGTGTGTGGTGCGCACATCCTTAAAGCTAGGCAGGAAACTAGCCGCACCATGTCTATCAGTGATAGACATTTACCCCTAACGTCAGCAGAGCATCTATATGCAAGTTCGCGGCCTGTACAAAACTTTCATAAGTCGACATTGCACGCACCTGCGAACTTGTAAGGGTTGTATTTTCTTCCAATTTCTATTACTAGTTTTGCTTTCTGGCGGCGGGTACATTTTTAATTTTTCAATGCAGTCGGAATTTTGTTTTCGGCCGACATTGATCAGTGAAAAATATAGTATATATATACATATATATATATTGTTTAATTAAAATTTGTATTAATCGTTTTCTTTTTACTCCGAGGACTTAGACGACTTGTACGTATATGTACGTATACGTACATTACGAGAAGCAGTAAAGGGTGCTTAACGTCGATGAAGAAAATCCGGGTAGCTAAAACTAACACTTAAATGTGATATAAACGGCATAAATATGTACTACATTCCACGTTATTAGAATGATTGTAGTCTATGATACATTTTATATGAACATTTGTTATTTACAGCTAGAAACCCCATTGTCTCGGAAGGAAATGGTCATCCGAGAGAAGCAGTGAAATCAGAGCATCATTCTGAAAAAAGATGAGTTTGCAATAATCTCAATATCTTATGAAATTCTGTTACAATTATAATTTTGACTGTATTTTTTTTATTACAGGAAGACAGAAAATCAAATAAACTTGTGTATCATTATAAACTAAAAAAAAAGAAGTTGTTAAGGTCTTACGATTCGGAATCTCTGGGATAGTTTTTGGTAGAGGTTCGTGCCCCACAAAGATCAAACTTTTTTTTCATGAAATATATATTTTTCTAATTATTAATTACATGTCAATAAATTTTATTCACTTAAAAACAATTCCTAAACATAAACAGTGTCTTAGCTGAATTAATGGCTATCCACCACAACATAAGTACTAATACATTTCGTTTGAAGCAGAAAAATAATATTCTTACATTGCACTCTATCCAAAAATCAGAAAAAATTGTGAATAATGCTAATGCTAACACCTATGCATTTTGTATGCATTTTTCGTTTTTTCTTGACGTTTCGATTTTT